>CM031600.1:82842327-82979827 GCA_018398815.1 Conus ventricosus
TATGTGTATGTGTGTGTGTGTGTGTATGCATGCGTGTGTGCGCGCGTGTGTGCGCGCATGTGTGCGTGCAGCTCTGTGTGTGTGTGTGTGTGTGTGTGTGTGTGTGTGTGTGTGTGTGTGTGTGTGTCTGTCTGTCTATCTGTCTGTCCGTCTGTTCCAGAAAAAGTATGGAGGCCATGGCTTCTCTCATATACTGGAGAACGTCGTGCCCAAAATGAAACAACGCAACTTCACCGACGATGAGATCAAGACCATTCTGACTGACAACCCGGCAGCCTGGCTGACCTTCACCAAATAACTGAAATATTTAGAGATTGTGCTTCTAACGTGTAACACTAACTGCTTAATTTCACCAGATGTTTGTTTGTCAGTCAACAAGAATGCGCAAAAAGTTCCAAATCAATTTCAGTAGAATTCAGTTTTTTTTTAAAGAAAAAATGTGAACCAAAAATAAAATTATTAAATTTTGGTGTAAATCCAAATAACTGGCCAGATCCAGTTGTTGTTTTCTTTTATTTTTTTTTTCAACTGCAACATTTTAGGGTATTTTTAACTTTAACATTTTTAGGGCATTTTTGAACGTAACATTTTCAGGGCATTTTTAACTGTTACATTTTTAGGGCATTTTGAATGTAACATTTCCAGGGCATTTTTAACTGTTACATTTTTAGGGCATTTTGAATGAAACGTTTCCAGGGCATTTTTAACTGTAACATTTTTAGGGCATTTTAGACATTTTTGTAAACTTCTCAAGAAACAGTGCCTGTATTTCCGTGAAAGAACAAAATCAGTTGATTAGATTATTGGGAAAAAGAATGGATGAGACAATTGGAAAACAGAAACGGTGAGACAATGGGGAAAAAAAGAATGGGCGAGAAAATGGAAAAACAGAATGGATGAGACAACGGGGAAACAGGATAGACAAGACAATGGGAACACAAAGAGGGTGAGACAATACGAAAATAGAATGGATGAGACTGTGAGAAAACAGAATGGGTTAGACAATGACAGACGGGGGTGGGTTAAACAATGGGAAAATGGAATGGGCGAAAACGATTGAACAAAAAGAAAACAGAGCGGCTGAGACAATAAGAAAATGGAATGGGTAATAGAATGCGTAAGACAATAATAAGGAAACGAAATGGGTGAGACAAAGGAAAAACAGCGCAGGTTGGACATTGCAGAAACAAAATGAATAAGACACTGCGAAAACAGAACGGGTAAGACATTGCGAAAACAGAACGGGTAAGACATTGCCAAAACAGAACGGGTAAGACATTGCGAAAACAGAACGGGTAAGACATTGCCAAAACAGAACGGGTAAGATATTGCCAAAACAGAACGGGTAAGACATTGCCAAAACAGAACGGGTAAGACATTGCGAAAACAGAACGGGTAAGACATTGCCAAAACAGAAGGGCTAAGACATTGCCAAAACAGAACAGGTAAAACATTGCCAAAACAGAACGGGTAAGATATTGCCAAAACAGAATGGGTGAGACAATAGGAAAAAACAAAATGGACAATACAACGATTTAAAACAGACTGGGTGAGACGATGGGGGAAAACGTGAATGGAACACTGGGAAAACAGAACACGAGAGACATGCGAACAGAACATGGGCGAGGCAACGGAAAAATCGAACGGGGTGAGAGAGTTTAACAAACAGAATGGGTGAGACAATGGAAGACAGAAAGAGTGAGACAACAGGAACATAGAATGGGTGAGACAATAGAGAAAAAAAAGAGTAATACAGTGGCAAAACACTATGAATGGGACAGTATGAGTCAGAAACCTAAAACTCTCACGAATCGGTGATTGACGAGACAATGAGGACTCAGTTAGGTATCTTTTTCTTTTAGTATATATATCTGAGGTTCATCATTCATCGCCTATTACCCCTCCCTGGGTACAGGCCGCCAACCAAAGACCTCCAGACATCTCTGTCCTGGGTTCTTTTTTTCCAGCTGGTTCCATGTCATCCCCAAGTTCCTGATGTCAGCTTCCAGGTTCCGGCACCAGGTGTTCCTTGGCCGACCTCTTTCAACCTTTACCGTGCTTCCTGGGTCTTCCATGACCCAGTGACTCAAAAACAACATCGTATCTTATGAACGGATAGAGCTATGCTTACGAAATCTTAGGAGTTTCTCAACGATCTTGATAGCCGTTGGTCACAGAAATTTTATGTATGGGCACAATCAATTATCAGCGTAATTGGTTCCCCCAGAACCTATACATTTTAACGGGTCGCACATGACCCACGCCATCGGGCGAGGAATAAGTTGCTGAACCGCCCGTTATCAGGTATGGGTCTTACAAGACCCACGCGATCTGAACAGGGATAAGCAATACGTAAAGCCTCTACAAAATATGTGGGTCTTGGGCGACCCGCACGATAGGGTCTGTGCAGTCAAAAACGTCTTCCGGTAAATGTTAAAGGCCATCGGCCTTGTGGTTTCCCGAGACTTCAGGCTTTCACCACATGGCATCGTATGCCTACATCTTCTTGTCGAAGAAGACCCCTCCCTTCCCAGGGTTGAGGTGTCGATTTGATTCTTGGTTGGCGTTTCTGTAGCTGTGTTTTGTTTTTTACGGGTGGGGTAGCTGCCCCCACGCCCAAACCTCCTCCTTTATCCGGGCTTGGGACCGGCATGATTCCCGAAAAGGGTCTCCTAGCGGAGTTATATTGGAGGTAGCTCTGGAGAAATAAAAGAATTCAGAGGACACACGATGGATTCAGGTAGAGTTTGGTGAACATCAGAGCTGTTTTGAGTGACCGCCTAGCTTGTTTTGGCTTTGTTTCGTTTTATTGTTATATATACAGCTTTTGTCAAATCACTGGCATTTGCTGAATTCCTGTCTCTGTTTCCAGAGACATGTAACATGAAGTAGCCCTACGTGTTACACTATGTGTTCTAAGCATTGACACCATAGTAACTAAAATCTTTCGACAGGAATGCAAACTTCTTTTCTGTTCGCAGCTTGTGTGTGCGTGCGTGCGCGTGTGCGTGCGTGCGTGCGTGCGTGCCTGTGTGGGCGGATCAATATTTCCAGCATTCACCCGGTCACATGAGAAACAGACATGCAGATGGATGGATGGACGGACGAATAGATAGATAGATGGATAGATAGATAGGCAGACAGATGGGTGGATGGACAGATAGATCGAGAAATAGATGTAGATAGATAGACAGACAGGCAGACAGACAGACAGATCGATAGATGTTGATAGACAGATAGACATAGTCTAACGGTGAGATAGCCTACGTAGATGAATGGATAGATTTTACTTATATATATATAGATAGATAGATAGATAGATAGATAGATAGATATAGATATAGATAGATATATAAATAATGAAACAATGAGGTAAACAACAAATCTGCTGTTATCCAAAATATTTCGGCTACTTAGCCTTCCTCAGCAGGAGTTCTTCGTTTGTAAACAAACGCAACGTCATTATGTCTTTTCGAGTAGATAGATATAGATAGATCTCTCTCTCTCTTCTTAAGAGTTTATCTTTTTATATTAACTACTTTTCACAAGAAAATGTAGCTTGTTTTGCTCTTTCATGATTTTCTTTTGCTTCTTAGGTGGCACCTTTGGTTGGTTTTTTGAAAACTCAACAAAACATACTACGGTATTGCACACCAGCCTCTTTTCGGGGATTGCATTCTTCTTAAAACCGAAAAGGCAGAGGAGTCAAGTTACCACTTTCCGCGGTCACTGAGGAGAAACAATCAGATTTCGAAATACCGGTATCTGACCAGGAGTTATATGTTAGTGAGTTTCCTCTCCATTAGAGATTGTTTCCCACTTGGAGACTATTAGCTTGCTGAAGGCTCATTCTGAGAAGCATTTATTATTCCCCATTCACCCACTCAAGCACATACTGTTAGTTAGGCAGAATTATCTACCACTGCAGATATGAATGCTTATCTCCCCCTATTTCTTCAATCTAAGAAATAAGAGCAAGCTTTGTTTATAATTGATATATATATATATATATTATATATATATATATATATATATATATTCATAGATATGGCATTTTGAATTTTTCGTTGCATTTTACACTATTTGTGTGTTCTGGGTCAATTCTCAGGTCAGATTGTTTGGCCTTAGGCCTACATATCGATCTCTCCACATGATATATAATGGTCTAATGTTACAGCTACTGAAGGGTATTTTCTGGTCTGTTTTTGTTTCTTTGTTACGAAGTCCTTGTTTACAAAATATGTATTGCTTTTTAATGCATACATTTCTTTGATGTCTATTATCCTATTGCTCTTAGTCCCTTTTTTTCCTTTCTCTTTTGTCATTGGGAATAAAGCGGCCTTGCAACAAATGTGTTTTCTTTTGTGTGTGTTTTAAACCTTCACCCTAAATCCCACATGGGTCACACATTGGTATACGAAAAGAAACTCAAACAAGATTATCAGCGTCCAGTATCAGAAATCTATATATTACTTATTTTAGTTTACTTCATTTCCCCCAGTAAAGTGTGTTTCTCATCCTCCTAATAGAATGAGCTCTGTGCATTTGTGCATGCATCAGATTTTTCTATTTGTTTTTTTCTTTCTTTCCTTTCTTTATTTCTTTTCTTTTCAAAGTTATGTTGATTAGTTATTAACTAGACTTATGAAACTTCTTCTTTCATATAAAAAAGTATCATTATAAATAACACTATGCAAAGATTAGGCACTGGATTGGACAACTTTTTCTACAAACTGTTCAATATAGTTCAATTTAAGTCGAGGAGAATGATGAAATCTATTTGGTATTACAGGTTTAATCACAACTAGAGGCAGTACAAAGTGAATGGTTTTGGCATGGAAAGAAATCAAATTATTGCATTCGTACAACCGACTTCAGTTGATGACTTCAGTGCAACCGACTTTAACTGAATGAGTTCCATTTGCCTCACGATCGTGAGGCGAACAGGAGAAGCTAAGTGGTTTCTTGTTCTTGGTTTTCACTGTCCTAAACGTTATTTGTTTTCGCCTGAAGAAGACCCAAGAGGTCGAAATGCATTGTGTCTAGTCCTGTACTCTGTTTGTCTGTGTCCTTGGCGGTAACTAACCCCCTCTCTTTCTAAATTTTGCTTCATTTTCGGCCCTCTGTCACTCCGTTTTGAAACTGAATGAGTTCCTATAGCAGACCTCATTCGGATGACTTCAGTGCAGCCGATTTCAATTAAATGACCTCAAATCAGCAGTCAACAACTGAGTGGCTTCGAACAGCTGATTTCAGTTAGATTGCTTCAGTACAGCCGACTTCATCTGAATGACTTCAGTGTAGCTGACGTCATCTAATGACTTCAGTACAGCTGACTTCTTCTGAATGACTTCAGTACAGCTGACTTCATCTAATGACTTCAGTACAGCTGACTTCTTCTGAATGACTTCAGTACAGCTGACTTCATCTGAATGACTTCAGCACCGCTGACTTCATCTGAATGACTTCAGTACAGCTGACTTCATCTAATGACTTCAGTACAGCTGGCTTCTTCTGAATGACTTCAGTACAGCTGACTTCATCTAATGACTTCAGTACAGCTGTCTTCTTCTGAATGACTTCAGTACAGCTGACTTCATCTGAATGACTTCAGTACAGCCGACTTCATCTGAATAACTTCAGTACAGCTGACTTCATCTGAATGACTTCAGTACAGCCAACTTCATCTGAATGCCTTCAGTATAGCTGGCTTCATCTGAATGACTTCAGTACAGTTGACTTCATCTGAATGACTTCAGTACAATTGACTTCATCTGAATGACTTCAGTGCTGCTGACTTCATCTGAATGACTTCAGTGCAGCTGACTTCTTCTGCCTAAAGTACCGCTGACTTCATCTGAATGACTTCAGTGCAGCTGACTTCTTCTGACTTCAGTACAGCTGACTTCAACTGAATGACTTTAGTACAGCCGACTTTATCTGAATGACTTCAGTACAGCTGACTTCTTCTGAATGACTTCAGTACAGCTGACTTCTTCTGAATGACTTCAGTACAGCTGACTTCATCTGAATGACTTCAGTACCGCTGACTTCATCTGAATGACTTCAGTACAGCTCACTTCTTCTGGATGACTTCAGTACAGCCGACTTCATCTGAATGACTTCAGTACAGCTAACTTCATCTGATGACTTCAGTGCAGCTGACTTCTTCTGACTTCAGTACAGCTGACTTCATTTGAATGACTTCAGTACAGCTGACTTCATCTGAATGACTTCAGTACAGTTGACTTCATCTGAATGACTTCAGTACAGCTAACTTCTTCTGACTTCAGTATGGCTGACTTCATTTGAATGACTTCAGTACAGCTGACTTCATCTGAATGACTTCAGTACAGTTCACTTCATCTGAATGACTTCAGTACAGCTAACTTCTTCTGACTTCATTACGGCTGACTTCATCTGAATGACTTCAGTACAGCCAACTTCATTTGAATGACTTCAGCACAGCTGACTTCATCTGAATGACTTCAGTACAGTTGACTTCATCTGAATGACTTCAGTACAGCTAACTTCGTCTGAATGACTTCAGTGCAGCTGACTTCTTCTGACTTCGGTACAGCTGACTTCATCTGAATGACTTCAGTACCGCTGACATCATCTGAATGACTTCAGTACGTCTGACTTCATCTGAATGACTTCAGTACATCTGACTTCATCTGAATGACTTTAGTACAGCTTTCTTCTGAATGACTTCAGTACAGCTGACTTCAACTAAATGACTTCAGTACCGCTGACATCATCTGAATGAACTTCAGTACCGCTGACATCATCTGAATGACTTCAGTACATCTGACTTCATCTGAATGACTTTAGTACAGCTGACTTCATTTGAATGACTTCAGTACAGCTGACTTGATCGAATGACTTAGTACAGCCGACTTCATCTGAATGACTTCAGTACAGCTGACTTCAACTGAATTACTTCAGTACAGCCGACTTCTTCTGACTTCAGTACAGCTGACTTCATCTGAATGACTTTAGTACAGCTTTTTTCTGAATGACTTCAGTACAGCTGACTTCAACTGAATGACTTTAGTACAGCTTTTTTCTGTATGACTTCAGTACAGCTGACTTCAACTGAATGACTTCAGGTACCGCTGACATCATCTGAATGACTTCAGTGCAGCTGACTTCTTCTGACTTCAGTACAGCTGACTTCATCTGAATGACTTTAGTACAGCTTTTTTCTGAATGACTTCAGTACAGCTGACTTCAGCTGAATGACTTCAGTACCACTGACATCATCTGAATGACTTCAGTGCAGCTGACTTCTTCTGACTTCAGTACAGCTGACTTCATCTGAATGACTTTAGTACAGCTTTCTTCTGAATGACTTCAGTACAGCTGACTTCATCTGAATGACTTTAGTACAGCTTTCTTCTGACTGACTTCAGTACAGCTGACTTCAACTGAATGACTTCAGTACCGCTGACATCATCTGAATGACTTCAGTGCAGCCGACTTCATCTGAATGACTTCAGTACAGCCGACTTCATCTGAATTACTTCAGTACAGCCGACTTCATCTGAATGACTTCAGTACAGCCGACTTCATCTGAATGACTTCAGTACAGCTGACTTCATCTGAATAACTTCAGTACCGCTGACATCATCTGAATGACTTCAGTACAGCTGTCTTCTTCTGAATGACTTCAGTACATCTGACTTCATCTGAATGACTTCAGTACCGCTGACATCATCTGAATGACTTCAGTACATCTGATTTCATCTGAATGACTTCAGTACAGCTAACTTCATCTGAATGACTTCAGTGCAGCTGACTTCTTCTGCCTTCAGTACGGCTGACTTCATCTGAATGACTTCAGTACAGCCAACTTCAGCAAACTAACTTTGGTACAGTCAATTTCAAATTAAATTGCTTCAGTACAGCCAATTTCAATAGAAAGATTTCTGTACAGCCGAATCTCTTCCTGACATCTGACTTCATTTGAATGACTTCAGTTTCGCTGATTTCAACTGAATGACTTCAGCTCAGTCCATTTCAATTGGCTGACTTCAGTTCAACCAACTTCAATTGAATTACTTCTCTACAATGCACTTCAAATGAATGATTTTATTACACTTCCATCAGTAAAGCTGACTTTCATTTCAACTGAACAAAGTACAAGCAACTTGAATGAACTGATTTTAGTACAACTGACTTTGCTTATAATAATAACCAACTGTCGGTGTGTTCAACATTAACTGATCCAAGTATATTTCAGTACTACTAACTTCAGTTCAACTAACTTTCATAAAGATCATCCACGCTATTGACTTCACTACAACTGACTCTTACACACACACACACACACACACACACACACACACACACACAAGCAAACACACATATGCAAACACACACACAAACACACAACACACATTCCATTGTTCTCTGTTTCCATAAACTATCTTTTGTTGACTGGTTTGTTTCTCAACAATACAAAAACAATGCGACCATAAGCATCCACACAAAAATTTACTAAATAGTAAACATGGCAGAATGAAAGTGTCAGTGCACCATATGTCACTTCATGAATAAACCCAGATACTTTGTAATAAACGCTAAAACATCAAGATCAGCACATGAATGTCCAAATGTAGAGAAAAACACAAAGACTATACATGGTGAGCGCGAGTCAGTTAAAACAAAAAAGCGACAGCAGTGGAAAAAAACAGGAGAACGGAGACCCCACTTTTCAAAGAAAAAGAAAAGAAAGAGGAAAGAAGAAATTGAGAAAAAAAATGACGTTGGTGGGGGGAAAAACTTGACTTTTATAACAACTGACATCAATAAAAGATGTAACAAAAAAAAACCCCACTTAAATACAACTGATCTTGACACACGGTACAGCTACAGTCAAGTTCAGTTACATGCCACTACTGTATGAACGACTTTATCAGATTTTAATGCATCTACAGTCCAGTCACAGGGACTACAAAAAAAAAACATGAAGCATTCTTGCTGTGCTTATGGTCAAGTTCAACGCAACTGATTCAACACAAGTGGCAAGTACAACCTACTTCAACAGAACTGACTCTGGCACAACCAACTTAAATGTAACTGATTTTAATGTAACCGACTTAATACACCTGATATCAATACGACTTTATTACAACCTGTGGGCAGTATGGCCAAGTTCAACTGTACACATTTTCATTAGTACCCAGGTATACCATAAGCAGTTGTTAACTGCTACAAAACAGCCAATGTGCGCACAGCCTAGTGAAACATTCCATACTAGTGCTGGCCACATCTCATGACCAGTGAAAGATCTGTGAACTGCAATTCCTATACACTATCTCTGTCAAATACTTTAAACACCAGGCAACTGTTTGGCACAGAAGCTGCATCCTTGATCATGATGGCAGAGTTAATTATTGTGAGTGACTTGTTGACATCAAGGCTGCACAGAAAAGCACAAAATCTGTGTTTTTTGGGGGCACAACAATAATTTAAAAGAGAATGCTCCCACCGCTTTAGCCATAATTGAATATAATAATATAGGTGGAGGTTACAACTGTGCATGACATGTTCCCTTTTGGATGACACAATTAAGCCTACAATGTTGCCCATATGGCAGACGTAGATCGGGAAGTGGTTAGAATGTTGACATCTGTTCTGACTGTTCATGAGGCCTGTGGTTCAAATCCTTGAAGCACTCAGTGAGTGAAGGATAGGACAGTCTCCCTTGACATTAAACTTCTGGAGCCTTGTCACACTCTGTTTATTTTTTTGTTTGGGCATGCTCCCCAGCTGTGCACTCTGGGTTGCATTTTGTTTCACACACACATACACACACACACTCACACAGAGGTGTACGCATGCACACACACACACACACATACACTTTTTCTGAATCACTTTTAGTGGAAGGACGTTAAACTGAAGAACAACACATACAAACACACATACATACGCATATACACAATATGGCACACTGTAATGTTTTCGAAATTTACTGGATACATATTTAGTTTGCTCTGACAAACCTGAACAGAACTGTTGTGATCTCTCACTTTCATATCGACAATTTCTGTCTAGGAGAGAAAGAATATTCTTCAATAATAAAAAAAAAATACCTCTAAGAGATTCAAAATGTTTTAAAATTCACTGTATATGGTCAACACATCATACATTTGCATCAAAACATCAAACACGTGCAAAAATAATACAAATTTAACAAGTCTATAAACCACTGAGGTTATACTTCTAGTAAATTTAGGCAAAAGGAACAAAACAATTATCCATAATACATTCAATTAAGCACTGTTTACAGTAAAAGCACTTCATTTTTATTTCCTTTACAAAAACACAAAAAATCTTGCTTGGTTTCTTTCCAAAACAAAAATTAGCTTTGTAAAACCTTAAACTCATGAAGTCGATGCCTACATACACAAGTCACACACACACACACACACACACACACACATACACACACACACACACACACACACGCACGCACGCACGCACGCACGCACGCACGCACGCACGCACACACACACACACACACACACACACAGAGTCACTGACTTATGGTCACAGGAAACACATGGAACACATACTCATGGAAATCATCAAAAAATAATTCTTTGTCCTAATATTGTGATTAACTTTCAAACGAGTTCTCAGCACAGTCTCAAACTTGGTAAATCTAAACTTTGTGTGATGACCAATCAAAAGTGAAGATAATTTCAAAATAAATATTTGACATGTAACAGTCAACAATCAGTATCATATCAATCATTTACACTAGTACTAAAGAAAAAGAAAACACCACCAAAATACATTCATTACTATTTCCAATCATATCAAAACATCTGAACATGATAATCTCACAGCAATAAATAAGTTTTATACTGTGCCTCAGCATGTTGTTGATACATGATCAAGTCCTACAATCACTCCTTAAACACGCACAGCATCAGCTCTACATTTATTCATCATCAGATCACCACAATACTGACTTGAAAGGGCTGGATTAAAACAGTATCACAATAATGGATGGTAGATACAGCCTTCAACATGTTTCTGTCACTGGTATCCCTCTCATCCAGGTTACATGCCAAAACATCTGTTTGTTTATCAGTCCACACAGAAACCACCTGATGGCCAATAAATTCTAAAGAAACAAACCATTGAACTTACACAAACTGTCCCTGCTGTTGAGGCTAGTGATTTATTGGCAATGGTCTAAACCTCTTTTTATCACACTATTCCTGCTGTCCTTGATCTGTCTTTCGTTCTTTGTTTTCCAGTCCTCGCACTCTCTTGTGATCGAAATGATTCGACCTCACTGTTCTTTGGTAACATCCGGGGGCCGGATAGCTCAGTTGGTAGAGCGCCGGACTCGTGATCCTGGGTTGCGGGTTCGAATTTCGGTATAGGGGGATTTTTCCCTCGGAGTTAACATTGGTTCTGACTCCACTCCCCATATAGTCGTTCGGATGGGACTATAAACCGAGGTCTAGTCTGTGTCACATGCACTAAGATCATACACGGACTCTAAAGATCCCGATGCTCATGTCCTAAGACGGGTGAGTACCGGCTACACGAAAATACACAATGCATGCAACCTGTGTGCCAGAATAGTCTATGTGAAGACTGTGGGCACGGGCAGGTTAAACATCCCCATCTGGAAGAAGAAGAAGAAGAACCTAAGACTTGATGGTGACTGGGCACTGTGATCCTTGCGTAAGGGAAAATCGAAGTTCCTCAGCTTGGTCTCTCTGCTGTGAATGTCTGCTTTAGTTTCTTGAATACTCCAGCCTCCTCCCTATTCTGCAGTTCTTTCATCGAGTCAGACGCCATCACTGCATGACACTGCTCATACGAAAGTCCAGTGGCTCCGCTAGTTCTTGAAGCTGTTTTCTCCTGGTATTTTGTTCTGTAATGGTCAGTGGTCAGTTTGTGCAGGCTTTCGTAATCCCTGTCACATTTGACCACGTCGCTTATCTGAGAGTTTTCACCCATTTTGAAAGCTTCTGCCACCCGTTGGCGGATCACAACTGCTAAGTCCCGGCCAGGTTTTGTTGAATCCAGAGGCCATGCTTCACAAAGTTTAAAGAAATTACGGTATCTTGTGGCTGACATTGTTGCGGTGTGGTGACCTATGCGTGTAGCTTTCCCGTGAGAAGGGAGGTTATTTTCACTTCTTTGTTTTTCACTAAGGGCATAATCCTCGAAACAAAATTAGAGGTCAACCGAAGGACTGACAATGGCAGCACGTAAAAATAAAATTCAGACAGGTAGATTTATAGTTTGCGCACGGTAAACTTGTCAATAATTACCAGTTGTGATTTTACTAGAGCGACAAACCTCGCTGAAGCATGGTTTTATTTTTTTGCAAAACCCTAGCGGCCCCAGCCCGTTCTACCGCAATTCTCCTTTTGTCACGCATAAAAAAGAAAGCTTTAAATGTTTAAAGGAAAAATATTTTGGCCAATTGGATTTTCCACCTTCATTCCTCTCCTAAAGCAATAGTTTTTCTTTACACGGAGTGATTTTTGGTCTGCATGACAGATTCTTGAGAGTTTCGGTTGGGATCACAAAGGATTGAGAAAGGAGAGAAAGACATTGGAATCAGAGGTGGGAAAATAGTGAAAGTACAGGGGAAACCAAAGGCCGGGCCAAAAAGATAAAGAAGAAAACGCCCAAAAAAAATACAAAACAAAGAACATGTGAATATTTTTAAAAAGGTATGTAGATAAAAAATCGGGGGCAGGAACTGTCTATACTTTTCTTGAACAAAAAAGCAAAAAGGACTGTTGAAAAAAAAAGATGATTACTTCTATTACTGAAAAAAAAAAAACCTCACATTAAAGTAAAACAGAATCTTTTAACAAAAAAACCAAAAAGGGGAAAAATCTGTCGAATTTTCAATGCCGGGAAATAAAATATTTTTCAAGGGAAAACCCCAAAAATATAACCTTTTAAAAGTAAAGGGACTCAATGGAAGCCACTTACATTCTTTTACCCCATTCTGTAGGGCGTGGAACCACTGCCGGGGGGCCATCAAGATTGCCAAAAATGCAATCCCCTTTTAAAAAAAAAATTGTTTACAACAGTTTTAGAATCTGCAAAATTATTTTTTTTCAAATTTTTTATTTCCCCAAAATTTTTTTACTTTTAACGGGGCCAAAATTTTGGGCCCCTTGTTTTTAAACTTCTTGAATATCGAGTGCGCCCCCTTGTTGCCAAATTTGCTCCAGGGGCCAACAGTCTGAGTCCCCAAAAACTTTTTTTATTTTTTTATTTTACTTTTTAACATGCGCGCGGGTGACCTATTTTTTTTTTTGATGAACCTTTTTTTTAAGGAAGAAGAAAAAAGAAATGCAAAAGTATACAGTTTACAAAAGGAAATGATTTTGATGAAAACTTGTGGATATACCTTTTTAAAAAAGGTAGACAAAAAAATACTGATTGGAACAAATTTACAAAAGCCCAAACAAAAACAACTGAAAATGAAAAAAAAAATGTTTGAGTTTGCTGAAAAAAATTTAAAGATTAAAAGATTCAAATATTTTTTATAACTGAAAATTTTAATTTCCCAGAAAATTGACTGGAAAGGTACGGGCCCTCTGGGAAAGAGGCAAAAGTTCATAAACAAACCTACGGGGATGAAATTTTCTAAAAACCAAAGGGTGAAACAACCAAAAAGAAAACAGGGAGGGCCAAAAATCAAATTACTAGATTTAGTATTTTGTTAATGAGGGAAAAATAGATACAGACAAAACCCACTTAGCTCCTATAGGCAAAAGGAATCATGAGTTTTAATGTTCTCTTTTACCAAGGAGAGGAGAAAGGGAAAAAAGGAATCAAAGCAGCCCTATAATTTTAAAAAGGGGAAAATTTTTTATAAAATGAAAAAAGAATTGAAGAAAAGATTTGAAAAACTCAATGATCTTAGTGAAGAACAATGTTGGGGGGAAAATTTAAAAGTTTTTTAAAAAAATTTTTTTAATAGAAAAAAACGTTCCAAAACAAATTTTTAAAAAAAAAAAAAACAGAAACCAAAGGGGATAAAAGAAAAAAAAGACAATGAAATTTGAAAAAAAGAAATATAATAGTATCAAGATTCTTATCCCCAAAGAAAGGGGAAAGATTATAAAAAAAAAATTTTAAAGCCCGTAAACTTGTAACCAAAAAAATAAAAAACCCAAAAAAAAATTTTGAAAAAAAGTTATAAAAGGAATTTAAAAAAAACCCAAAAGCCTTTGAGTTTATGTACAATCAAAAACAAAGATAAATACGGGGAGGGGGGCCTTTTTAGAGACAAAGATGGTGACACGGGTTGGGACAGTTTAGGGGTAAGGCAGATTTTTTTAAAATACATTTTTTTTTTTAGTGTTTTCACAAGGGAAATACTAAAAATATCCCTTTCTAGGTCCAGCCTCAAGGCAAAAGGCAAAATTTTTTTGGGAAAAATGTAGATATTTCAGTGAATGCAATAAAAAAGAAACTTAAACTTTAAACCCTAAAATGCATGTGCCCGGGAAGCCACCCCAAACGAGAATCCTAAAAGAGCTAAACGAGAAATGGCCTTCCACTTTTCATACTCTTTTCCTTTAAACTGTTAAAGAAATTATAGTACCTTCAATTGGAAAACGCTACAGTCCCTTCCCAAAAATTTAAAAAAAGGGACAAAAACCCAACCCGGAAATTTTTGGGACCATGAGTTTAACATGCATTAAAATTTCAAAATTTTTTGAAACTTTTTTAGAGAGGCTATTATTAAACAATGACAGAAAATAAATTTTATCCGGGGTGTCAGCCAAAGGATTTCCCGGGAAAAAGTTTTTGTTTTGACCAACTTTTAGAAGTAAGGAAGACTTTACAAAAGGGATAGAAAAGGAGAGAAAATAGATGTTTGTATTTAGACTTTTTGAAAAAACATTTGAATTCAGTACCAATGAAAGACTTTTAAAGAAATTAGAGTCCCTTTTTGGGAAAAAAAAGGAAAAATAAATTGTTTGGGTTTAAGACTTTTTAAACAAAAAAAAACTCAGAAGGTAAAAGGGTTTGGGAGCTCCTCTCATAGTGCGAAAGTTATTTTGGGAAACCACAAGGAAATATATTGGACCAATATTATTTACGGGGGTTTTTAAAAAGATCTCCCGTAGAAATTTAAAAAGTACATGCCAAAATCTTTGCAGGGGACCAAAACTGTATAACTCCCAAAATTACATAAAAAGGGAAAAACAAAAGGACAAGAAACTTTTGAAAATTGGGCTATACTTGGAAAACCTATATTTTAATGCAAAAAAATGAAAAATACTTCATATTGGTAAAACAAACCCACAAAAAGGGGATATAATGGGAAAAATTTTTGGGGAAGGAAAAAAAAAGGAACTAAATGTAAAAAGAAAAAGACCAGGGTTACTTTTGACAAAAAATTATTTTTTTACAATCAAATTTTAAATAATTAATAAAACCCAACAGAATGATTGGAAAAAAAAAAGAACCTTTTCATTTATGGGAAAAAGGAAAACTTTTTTTCAATTAAAAAAGACACTAGTTAGAAACCCGTTTTTGAATATGGGAACACTGTATTAAACCAATCTAAAGAGACAAACAAAGCCCTAGAACAGTACCAAAAAAGAGCAACCCAAAAAGAAACTAATATAAAAATTTCCATATCAGGAAAAAATTAAAAAAATTTGCAAATTTAAAACTTAAGGCCAAAAGAATAGGGGGTGACTTTATTTAGGGAAACAAAAAATTTAATGAAATTGAAGATTTGAAAAAGCCCCCGGCCCTTTTTTTTTAAATCCGCAGAAAATGTTACAAAAAACAGTGAAGAAAAATATTTAAACCAAAATTCAGAAAAGAAAATTTAAAAAAAAATTTCTTTTACTAAAAAAGTAACCAAATTTTTTGGAAAAAACAACACTTTAAAAAACAAAAGGGGCACCCCGTATTAAAAGTGTTAAGAACCTCATAGATAAACATGAATTAAATTTAAAAAAAATTTTGATATGAATTTTAAGGGTAATAATCGAGCTAGCCAAAGCCTTGGGCCAACGGTTATGAAAAAAAAAAAAAAGGTATATAAAAAAACAGAAGGGGCGTAAAAAGCCTAAATAGGCTAAGTTGTATTGATACAACGCCCCTGATCCTGATCCTGATCCTGATCCTGACTTGTGCTCCAGTGTCGATTTTGAAACGAATCGTATCCCTTGTTCCAATTTGTATGTCAGCACTCACAGTGTTAGGAGTTTCATTTTTGTTGGATATGGTGTTTACATAGAAATTGCTGTCATCATCTTGTTCCTCTTCAATTGAGTGTACATTTCTTCCTTTCTTTGTTTCATGCCGACTTTTTTGCGAGGCGTGTTGTCCGAAACCATCTCTAGTAGACGGCTTTCTGATTGTGTCTACTGGCTGTGGGTTTGATGCTGCTAACATTGATTTCAAACCGCTCTGTGTAGTTTCATGTGCAATGCCAATGTCTATAGCACTGCTCATAATGAGCTGTCACCTTCTGTTAAGAGTTTTTTCCACGAATTTCTTGTGAGCGGATGCCTGCAACAATGCGGTCACGCACCATTTCGTCCTTTAGTTCTGGGAATAACCACAGTTTTGTACGAGGTTGCGCAAATCAGTGACAAATTCAGCAAAAGTTTCATTTTCTTTCTGTATTCTTTCGTGAAAGATGTACCTTGCAAATACTTTGTTTGTTTTTGGCTCTGTGTGTTCTTTGAATTTTTGGATGATTGTGTTGACATCCTTTGCTTCGTCTTGAGAAAGTCCCCATGAATTAAAAATGTCTCTGCCTTTTTGGCCGATCCAGATGAGGAGATAGCTGCTCGTGCTTCTGCCGTCGTTTGCTTGAGTGGGCCTTGAAACATCAAACTTGTATGTTGTTGAAAGTTCTGCCATTCTTCTTTTGCACACACAATCCCTCTCCCCCCCCCCCCCCCCCCCCCCCCCCCCCCCCGACCTGCTATTCCTCCACCACAAATAGGGCCTAATACATGAAATGAATAGGCTACATATCCAAGACAGCAGGAATAAAACCATAACAATTTATCATAATCACAATTGAAAGTAGATGCATAACTTTGGAAAAAAAATTGAATTTGACAACTTTTATTTGAATTGGACAATTATATTTATCAAGCCTCTTTTTCTCTTATCTAAATCATTTCATGATAATGGACAGTCCAGATGCCTACCATGGCATAGGCTTATCATGTTGCCTATCCATGTTCATGACCATGGCCAGTAATATGTAATATAAAATGTATTCTTTATTTCTTCTTATCGTCTTCTTCCTCCTCTCCTTCCACATCTTTTTCTTCTCCCCTCCTTTTTCTTCTCTCTCTCTCTCTGTGTTCTAATTTTAGATTATAGCTACCATTGAATGGAAATGGCAATAAATGATGTAATAACCAGTCATGCATCCCATTTAACTATGATACAATAAAAAAAGAAGAGAGAGGGATATTAAATCAAGCAGACACTCAGTGTGCCATCTGCATTCAGTGTCTGTGGCAGGAATGTCCTATGGATATGATGGATTGCAAACTTCATAAGTAACAAGAGCCTTTTATTGTCCATGGAGTACAATAATAGCAGCCTTTTTTGTTGTCCATGAAGTAAAAGTGTTTGCTTCAGGTAAACGCAGTGTTCCCCAAGGCTTCATAGCTAGCTGAGGGTCCCACCCAAGCAGTCTGTATAATACACCACCAGACTTTTGGCCATTAGACAGCCTCTGTAAGGATGCTTCCACACCATATTGACTTTGTCTTTTGTCAGAATCATTTCATTTAATTCATTGATTTTTTCAGTGATTATCTTCCATTCATCAAATGTTCTCAGACTCGATAGATGTGGTCTTGAAATAGTGAACAAGCAGAAAACACAAAAAGATGCATTTGTTTTTGTATTAATGTGTGTGCAATCAAAATTGTAATATATATATATTCCGAGAAATGGCTAGCTGTAGATCTTCTTTTTCTTCTTCTTTTTTTTTTTTTTTTACTACTGTGTACAATGGCCAGTAGGAAGGCCAAGGGGATGCAGCAGTAGATGCAGACTTTGATAAACACCTGTTTGAGGCTCATTTAATGTCCAGTAGCGTGATAAACACCTGTTTGAGGCTCATTTAATGTCCAGTAGCGTGATAAACACCTGTTTGAGGCTCATTTAATGTCCAGTAGCGTGATAAACACCTGTTTGAGGCTCATTTAATATCCAGTAGCGTGATAAACACCTGTTTGAGGCTCATTTAATGTCCAGTAAGTGTGATAAACACCTGTTTGAGGCTCATTTAATGTCCAAGTAGCGTGATAAACACCTGTTTGAGGCTCTTTTAATGTCCAGTAGCGAGACCAAGTTGGCAATGAGGAACTGTGGAAAGCATGGGATAAGAATCAGTTACCTCACATATTCTAGAAATGAATTTGGATTGGATAGGATATTACCTAGCAAATCCAGCATCCATTGCTATCCATGATGCTCTGCTTGCAGCCTGCAGGCAAGAAGGAAGAGGATATAACCCAGAGGCTGCTGGAAGAGAGAGACTGAGGGAGAGCTGAAGAGAAAGGGAATCAGTTAGACAGAAGCAGGAAAGATAACTTGGATCCAGGTCCACTGGAGTGTTCTTGTCACTGGCCTATGGTCACTTTGGGGCAAAAGTCTTAAGTAAAGAAAGTGATTCTCGGCAATGGGGGTCTTCGACAACCGTAGCATTTGTCATGGAACGCATTTATCATGGAACCCCAACAATCTCGAACTGTCATGCGAAAATGAGTAAATAAAATATCAGAGAATGTATACGACATTAAAAAGCTGTATCTCTTCTTTCTTTTCTGTTTTGTACACAGTATGTGGACTGATAGAGCCAGGAGAGCTTGGGTCCACGCTGACACATGAACATCTGATGCTGCAAACGGATTGCTTCTTTGTTCCTCCCAACAACGCCGGCGACATGGACAAGACACAGATGCTTTCGCCATGAACAATCTGGGATGGATGAATTTGTATGAGCTGACTAATGAATGGACAACGGTTATTGAAAAAAAAAAAAAGCGATATATACATTCAGAAGGGGCGTTGTAAAATAGCCCTAAATAGGCTAAGTTGTATTGATTACAACGCCCCTAATCATGATCCTGATCTGATCCTGACTTGTGCTCCAGTGTCGATTTTGATAAGAATCGGTAGTCCCTTGTTCCAATTTGGTATGTCAGGCAATTCACTGTGTGAGGTGTTTCATTTTTGGTTGGATTTGGTGTTTTTACTATAGAAATTGCTGTCATCATATTGTTTCCTCTTCAATGTGGTGTACATTTCTTCCTTTCTTTGTTTCATGCGACTTTTTTGACGAGGCGTGTGTACGAATCCATCTATTAGTAGACGGCTTTTGATTGTGTCTTACTGGCTGTGGGTTTGATGCTGCTAACATTGATTTCAAACGCTCTTGTTGTAGTTTCATGTGCAATGCCAATGTCGATAGCAATGCTCATTATGAGCTTGTCACCTTCTGTTAAGAGTTTTTCTCGATTTTCTTTGTTGAGCGGATGCTGCAACAATAGCGGTCACGCCACCATTCATTCCTTAGTTCATGGGGAATTTACCACAGTTTTGTACGAGGGTTGCGCAAATCAGTGAATAAACTTCAGCAAAAGTTTTCAGTTTCTTTCTGTTATTCTTCGTGTATGTTGTTACCTTGCAAATACTTTGTTTGTTTTGGCTCTGTGTGTTCTTGGTCTTTGATTTTTTGGAGGATTGTGTTGACTTCTTTGCTTCGTCTTGAGTAAGTACCCATGAATTATAAAATGTCTCTGCCTTTTTGGCCCGATCCAGTGGGTGAGATAGGCTGCTGTGCTTCTGCCGTCGTTTGCTTGAGTGGCCTCTTGAAAAACATCTAATAACTTGTTTGTTGGTGATAGTTCTGCCATTCTTCCTTTTGCACCACACAATCCTCTCCGCCCCCCCCACCCCCCCCCCCCCCCCCCCCCCCCCCCCCCCACCCCCCCCCCCCCCCCCCACCCCACCCCCCCCCCCCCCCCCCAATCCCCACGACCTGCTATTCATTCACAAAATAGGGCCTAATACATGAAATGAATAAGGCTACCATATCCAAGACAGCAGGAAAAAAAACCATAACTATTTTATCATGAATCACAATTGAAAGTAGATTGCATAACTTTGGAAAAAAAATTGAATTTTGACAACTTTTATTTGACTATTGGACAATTATATTTATCAAGCTCTTTTTTTCTCTTATCTAAATCATTTCATGATAATGGACAGTCAGATTGCCTACCATGGCATAGGCTTATCAATGTTGCCTTTCCATGTTCATGGACATGGCCAAGAATTATGTAATATAAAATGTATCTTTATTTCTTCTTATCGTCTTCTTCCTCCTCTCCTTCACATCTTTTTCTTTCCTCCTCCTTTTTCTTCTCTCTCTCTCTCTGTGTTTTATAGTGTAGATTATAGCTACCATTGATGGAAAGGCAATTAATGAGGTAATAACCAGTCTTGATTCCCATTTAACTTTGATACAATAAAAAAAGATGAGAGAGGGATATTTAAATAAGCTGACACTCAGTGTGCCTTAATGCATTCAGGTCTGTGGAGAATGTTCTTATGGTATGTTGGATTGCAAAATTCTTAAGTAACAAGAGCCTTTTATTGTCCATGGAGTACAATTTTAGCTGACTTTTTTGTTTGTACATGAAGTAAAAGTGTTTGATTCTGGTAAAACGCAGAAGTGTTCCCAAGGATTCATTGGCTAGCTGTGGGTACAACCAAGCAAGTCTGTATAATTTCACCACCAGTCTTTTGGCATTAGACAGCTCTGTAAGATGCTTCCACACCTTATTGACTTTGTCCTTTGTCAGAATCATTTCATTTAATTCTTTGATTTTTCATTGTTTATCTTCCCAATTCATCAAATGTTCTCAGACTCGATTGATGTGTCTTGAAATAGTGAACAAGAGGAAAAAACACAAAAGATGCATTTGTTTTTGTATTATATGTCGTGTGCAATCAAAATTGTAATATAGATATATTCGTGGAAATGGATGTAGATGTAGATCTTCTTTTTCTTTTCTTTTTTTTTTTTTTTACTACTGTGTACATTGGCCTGTAGGAAGGCCAAGGGGTTGCAAGCAGTAGATGCAGACTTTGATAAACACCTGTTGAGGCTCATTTAATTGTCCAGTAGCGTGATTTTAAACACTGGTTTGGGCTCTTTTAATGTCACAGTAGGTGAATAAACACCTGTTTGAGGGCTCATTTAATGTCCTGTAGCGTGATAAACACCTTGTTTGAGGACTCATTTATTATTCCAGTAGCGTGATATTAACACATGTTTGAGGCGCATTTAATGTCCAGTAGTGTGATAAACACATGATTTGTGGTCTTTAATGTCCAGTTGCGTGTATAAAACACCTGTTTGAGGCTATTTTAATGTCAGTAGCGGAGACCTAGTTGGCCAATGAGGAACTGTGGGAAAGCATGGGATTAGAATCAGTATTACCTCACATATTCTAGAAATGAATTTGGTTTGGATAGGATTATTACCTAGCAAATCCAGCATCATTGCTATCCATGATGCTCTGCTTGCAGCCTGCAGGCAAGAAAGGAAGAGGATATAAACCCAGAGGCTGCTGGAAGAGAGAGAGACTGAGGCAGAGCTGAAGGTTTGGAATCAGTAGACAAGAAAGAAGGAAAGATAACTTGGTTCCAGGTCCACTGGAGTGTTCTTGTCACTGGCCTATGGTCACTTTGGGGCAAAATGTCTTAAGTAATAGAATGTGTTTCTCGCAATGGGGGTCTTCGACAACCGTAGCATTTGTCATGGAAAGCTTTTATCATGGAAACCCCTACTTTCTCGAAAATGTATGCGAAAAATGGAGTATATTATAATTATCAGAGAATGTATATACGACATTTAAAAAGCTGTATCCTCTTCTTTCTTTTCTGTTTTGTCACAGTATGTGGACTGATAGAGCCAGGAGAGCTTGGGTCCTCGCTGACACATGTACATCTGATGCTGCATAAGGATTGCGTCTTTGTTCATCCCCAACAACGACGCGCGACATGGACAAAGAAACAGATGCCTTTCGCATGAACATTCTGGGATGGATCCGGCAGAATCCGTTTTAATAAAATGTTGTATCAGTAAGCGCATTAAATAGTCAGCCAAACCAGTTAAATTTCATATTTAAAAAGTGCAATACTGAAGGAAATCCAGCTGGCTGGTTCTGATAATCAGTTTGATATGACAGAATCACCTGGTAATGGATGCAGTTTTCTTTTGCCCTGGAAGTGAATATTGTTGCAGGAGATAGGCCGCCATAAACATTTCTGCCAGTCTTTTAATGATGTTTCTCTCTCTCTGTGTAGTGTGTGTGTGTTGTGTGTGTGTGGGGTGTGTGTGTGTTGTGTGTATTTTGTGACATGTTTGTATGTGTATCTGTATGAATTGTGTCAAGACATTAAAAAAAATGTTGAGTGCAGATTGGAATTTCCCTGTTCTCATTATAGTTCACTCTGTACAATAGTATGTTTCACTTTTTTTTGGGATTAACCTAATTGGATTGGAGAGGGGGTGGAAGAAGCTACAGCAACAATAAAATTTTGTTGGCCTTCATTTTGTTGTCATTTGTTTTTTGTTTACCAGGCTCAGAACTGAATGGCAAAAGAAGTTTTGCTTGTAAAAAAGTTTTGAGGGGGATCTTTTTTTGTGGGGTAGGGGTGGGGATTGGATGTGGGTATTGGGGGGGGGGTGGGGGGTTTTAGCGTATCGTATGAAGGGAATGTTAAACATGCCGATGTCTAATTAATCTGGTGGCCTGAATAAGAAGTAGAGGGTATGTTAACTGGAAACAGCGGTTATAAACTGTGACATGCTGAAGTATTAAGTTCAAAGAGAAAAAGATTTGGTGTTTGCTTGAAAGCTCCATGACAGATCCAGTAATTAAGGTTTAGTAACTAAGCAGATTTTTTAATCCCATTGACCTGAAGGCAATGTGGTTATCTACTTTAATGTTATTGTTTTGAAATCTCGTTAGAGATCCTCTGTCATTAATCAGTATGCGACAAAAGCTGTATCTTTTCATGACATGATACGTTATGTTTACCTGGAGAGGGACTGACATTGAAAAGGTTTTTATGTTGAAGGGAAACATTACTCTGATGGAATAATCATGTAATTTCTAATTCATTGGCTTTGACAAAAGTATCATGCTAAGATAAACACATTATGCCTTTCACTGTTTTTTTTTTTTTATTTTAGTGACATAACTGAAAGAAGAGCCAAATTTTTACAAACGATTACCATGAAAGATCTTTTGCGACAATAAACTTTGAAAGTTTAAAAAAAAATAAAATAAGCTTTGGTAAAATCATTTATAGTCTTCCTGTATGCCTTTGGTATTTTTGTGTATGTTTATTGATTTTTTTAAAAATATATGACCAAAATTTCATTTCATAGATGTCATCAAAACCTTTTTTCAGTACATTTGCCCACTGAGCTTATGTTCTTACAGGTTAATCAGCCATAAGCCCAACCTGATCCTCCATGAATGAGAATGACACTGTCATAAAAGAATTGAAGAGGATTACAAGGTCAGTTCAGTTCAGCCTGGTGTAGGGGGGGCGGATGCAGTGGGACAGGCTTGTAGCATAAAACATGGCTGCTTATTTTTATTTTAATATTGTCCTTAAACCTGGCGCCTCATTTGGTGTCACCCAGAAATGCCTGTAAAACAGATTCACAGTGAGCGAAGTCAGTTTTGTTTAATGAGGAGGACAAAACGTGGAATGTTGTCCCCAGCTAAGCAACATTGTTGTCATCGTATAAGCCTTTCGATAACAAAAAGGTTATAAGTACAAAGCAAAAAGTGGGAAAGAATCCCATATCCTAGTCATCCCTACCCTCTCCCTTCACTCCCTCCCTCCTTCCACCCTGACAGTTCCATTTGAGGTTACAGAGATATCAGGCCTTTTTTTTTCTTTACGGTTGTAAGTGTTTCCTTTGTTCTGTTCCATCAATTTTTATTTATTAATTGTATTTGGTGGAGAGGAAGTGGGTTGTATGGGTGAAGACGGGAGGCAGGCAGTTACTTACGATGTCTGAAATTTGTTAGATGTCTGTTTGTAACGACCAGAATTGCTTTATTCGTTTGGATATTTTGTTTTTAAGCACTGCTTCAGCTATCAGATCATTTAGCCTAGTGTTGCATTTAACATTCTGTCATTTTGGCACTGGTTTTGCATTTTGCATTTTGTCATTTTGCCTGGTTTTGCATATAACATCTAGTCATTTGGCCTGGTTTTGCATTTGTCATTTTAGGCCTAGTTTTGCGTTTAACATCTCTTCATTTTTTTGCGGTTTTGCTTTTGTACTTTGGAATACGGTAGCTTGGTTTTCCATGAACATCATATTATGTGTAGGTTGTTTTCTATTGACATCACATCATTGTTGGCCATGTGTTCAACATTAAACATAACATCATTTTGGTCTGGTTATTACATTGATTGATCATCACATCATTTTTGGCATGTGTTCCACATTAACATCACATCATTTTTGTTGGGTATTACGGTGGTACATCCATCATTTGAGCCTGGTGTTGAAGGTCAGGCATTTAGCCCAGATTGACATTGACATACATCATTGTATACCTGAATTCACTTTGTACTTCACATATTTTAAATCTGATTTTGACATCGTTACATCACATCATTTTTAAAACTGATTTGACATTGAACATCACTTCATTGTAACCTGAATTACATTGACTCACTTCATTCTAGCCTGATTCAAATTGAACATCACTAATTGTAACCTGAATTACACATTGAACAGTCACATCATTCTAGCCAGGATTAACATTGAACATCGCATAATTGTAACCTGAATTCAATTGAACATTCATATTTGTAATCATGAATTCACATTGAACATCACTTCATTTGTACCTGAATTTCACATTGATCATAACTTCATTTTACACTTGATTTGACATTAAATCATCAATCTTTTTAGCCTGGATTTCATTGAAACATCACAATCTTTTTAATAACATACTATACAGTGGCTCTCTAATGCAATTAAGCGGCAGCAATTTGCTATCCCTGCCTCGTATACTAAAGTCCGTACGGACAACAAAAAACCCTGAAAGGGCCTCGTGCCTTGCAGGCATGCTTCAGAATACTTTCTCTTTTTATCGGCAGCCATTTTTACCTTAAACAGCGTGTAACGAAGCAGCTAAGTATTTTTTTACTTTTTCTTCGCAATCGTATTTGATGTTGTTGCTGTTTCGTTGGTGTACTTTGATTTTGTTTTCAACTTAAGGGAGTAACGTCGTGAAGGCGATTGGGTGGTAAGGCGAGAATTAAGAGGTTTCGTCTTTCGATTCCAGCATATGCAGGCTGGCTCTTTGTCTCTACCCCGCCAAACCCCCTCTCCCTCAGCGTCACTTCTCTCCGAGGGGTTCACTTCAACTCAGATGCGGTTCTGTTGTCGTGAACAAGCGTGCTATTTATCGCAACCCTCTTTTGTGGTGGTGATCGGGGCTCAGCTGCGGTTCTGGCTGATCTCGTCCCCTTTGTCCAATAACAGTGAGCGTCTCAGCTGCGGTTCTGTGCATCCGGTAGTGCAATCCTTGTGTTCAGTTACTAGGCTGCGGTTTACTGCTCACAGTTCGATTCCCATGGCAGAAGCGAAGATGCTCAGGCCTCTAAGGAGGCACGGGCAATGAGGTAGAACCATTAGTCAACTCCCCTCATAGATCAGGTAGGCGATCCAAGGGAAGCAACTCCTGCCCAAGGGCTTGAATCTTCGTTAGCACAGGTTGTTTCCCTTCCCCCGCCTAACGTTGTCTGCATCTGCCCTTTGGGCAGAACCACTGGGGTGTACGCCCTCTTTTCCGTGCACCCCTCAGGGGACCGGGCATTGGCCCACACTTTCCGGGTTGGGGCCCAGCAGCCACCAACTCTCAGCCCCCCCATGTCATGGGGTCGGGGCCCTTTGCCTTGGGCTCCATGGGCCCAATGGCATTATACCCCGACCATGGCTTTCCACAGCCCCCTGCTCCGGGGTTTTCCATGGTGGCCGGAGTTTTATGCCCAGGCCTCCACCAGTGGCAGGACTCTCCCTCCCTGGCCCCCTCAGCATCAGGGGACTGATCCCTCTACGGTATGTCTGGGGAATCAGGCCCACCCCAGGCTCTATGGGCTCTCGTCACCGCGCACGCTTCGCCCAAGGGCGGCCACCCCATAGGTTCTGTGGATCCGATCTGGTGGTTTCGGAGTTCAGAGGAAGAGGAACAGACACCCGATCTTATTTCCTTCCTGGAACTCTCGGTTGGCTTTTCTGGCTTCCATGGTTCCGGCGGCGGTGTCATACTCTCAGGAGGTCAGTGCCCCCTGCCCTTCGGCTGCGGAACTCGCCCTGGGATATCGCCCCAGTGGAAGGCTAGGAACATCATCTATGCTAAAAGGAGTCTGTTTTTGGTGGACGACTGCTTGAGGAGGGCCCAAATGGAGAGTCAGGGGCACGGGAGGCACAGGACTCATGCCTGGTTCTGTCTGATTCCCTAGTCGCTGTCGTGCGGGAAGTTCCCTTAAGCCAGAGAGGCTTCCATTTGCCAAGAAGGCATTATTGGCAAATGATACTATCCCATGAAGGACACATCTCCCCTCTCCAGAGAGGACCTTCATCCTGGTCCAGGAGAGGTCAAAATCAACTCGCTATTCAGGTTTTGTCCCCTTCTCGGAGCGCTGCCTTGCGGAGTGGGAGGAAGAGTCTGCGTGGAGGGGTATGGAGGCTATCTCAGTTATGGATTATTTTTTAGGGGGACTAGTGTCTGCCCTTAAGGATCTGATTCTGATTCCTTCTCCATCCGCAGTCCGCGGACACAGCTGCTGTGGTGCCTGTATTTTCAAGTCAATGGGGACTGAAAGGGCTATAGGTATTCGGCTGGGGCCTTCGCTAGGGACTCCATCTGTATTCTCAGTACTTGCGAGGTGAGATGACGGTCACCTTTTGGCATCTTCTGGTGAACCCGTTCTCCCTCTGCCCGCGTTCCCTATGAGCCTTGCCAGTCAAGGTCAGGGTCTATTGCTTCGGGAATCACGTACAGGCTACATTAAGGCCTAGCCGAGATTAGGATGTGACCTAGCCTTTCAATCAGGCCCCCCTCCCCCCCCCACCCCCCACCCCCCCCCCCCCCCACCCCCCCCCCCCCCCCCCCTCCCCCCCCCCACCCCCCCCCCCCCCCCCCCCCCCCCCCCCCCCCCCCCTCCCCACACCCCCACCACACCCCCCCCCCCCCCCCCCCCACCCCCCCCCCCCCCCACCACGGTTCCATAAATGCAAGGCGCCAGCGCACTTTTTACTCATCATCAGGGTCCCTCTCAACCCAAGGGACGTCGGGCATTTGGCCCGGGGGACCCGTGGCAAGCAAACCAGCTGGGGTCGGCCTCGGCTCGGCCGGCGGGTCCGAATGCTCCATCGCTCCGACGGCCTCCATCCAAATGACTTGCCCCCGACCTGGGTACTTTCTCCCTAGGGCGGTCTGTGGGCAGTGTGTCAGTCACCTCAGTGCCTGGGAGCGGCTTCCCGCTATGCCCCTGGGCTCATTTGCGCGTGTGATCAGGTAGGGGTTTTCGTCTTCCTTGGGGTGCGTGAGGCTCCTATCAATCCTTTCACCCCCCCCCCCCCACCCACCCCCCCCCCCATCCCCCTTTACGCTCATTCCTGGGATCTGGAGGCCTCTCAGGCCTTAGGACCAGGAGGGTCCTTTCGCTGTTAGCCAAGGGAGCACAGAGGAGCCTCTTACATTCCTCTCCGGGTTTTTATGGCCGCATTTTGGGGTTCCCAAAGCGTCTGGAGGATAGGAGACCGGGTGCTAGATCTCTCGCCCTTGAACAGGTTTCTTATCGTCCTCCGGTTTTGGGATGGAAACAACCATTGTCAATCCGCGATGCCATGCTTTCCCGGGCGTCCTGGGAGGGTATCCATCGACTTGAAAAGATGCGTACTTCCATCTCTTGATCCGCCACAAGGGAAGGATGAAGTACCGCCGCTTCGTGTAGAGAAGCGCGTTTATCAGTTCAGGCTCTTCCATTTGACTAGCCCCGGCCCCTTGGGTTTTCACGAAGGTGGCTCGGGAACTTTTGCTTGCACGTTCGGGAGAAAGGAATTCGTATGAAGGCTATCTAGACGAGTGGCTTCTTCTTGCTCATCCTGCACTCTGTGCATCCAGCAAGCTACCGGTTTGCTCCAACAGCCTTGTCTGCAGCTGGGATTTGTTCGCACCGTGGGTGAAGTCGATCTCATCCCGTCGCCTAGCAGTTTCAGTTTATGGGCATGTCCTTCCATCTCCACCGACTGGCTGGTCTCTCCACCCCCCCAGCGGCCTAGGTAGTTCGCCTCCAAGCACATATTGGCCCACCTCTTTCCTTGGATAGGCCAGACAGGAAGCTGGCCTCTCTTCTGGGTCAGTTGGAGTCCGTGGCCCCTTTTAGTACACCTCGGAAGATGCACAAACGCCGGTTTTTCAAGCCCTCTATTTCGCAAGCGTTGGTCTCAGCGCACTGGCAGTCGTGGGACCATACGATCCATCTCGAGTCAGTGGGTTCCAGTCTTAGGTGGTCCAATGGCAAGCCCAGTCCTGGCTAGTCAGGGGGTGTCCCCCATCTCTCCCCCTCCTCCACACGGAGGACTGTTCTCGGTAGAGTCCAGTCGGGTGGGGTGCCACGTCAGCTCTCCTGATGGCTTCCGGGCAATGGTCCCCGGAGATGGGTCCTGGCATATCTAGCGGCTAGAGCTGGATGCCGTGTTCCAAGCCCTCAAGGAAGTTTCTTACCTTCTGAAAGGAAAAACACATTCTACTCAACACCGACAAAAGACTGTGGCGTGTTATATCAACAAGCAGGGGGGGCGGGGGTAGCGTTTCTCAATCCCTGACCTGAGGGAGGATCAGCTTCTTCTTTGGTGCGAGACACAATCAATCGGATCTCGGCCAAACTTCGTACCTGGGAAGATAACATTCTCGCGGACTCCCTCAGCAGGTCGCAACTTGGGTTCTTCCCCTCAGAATGGACTCTCGGTCCACTCCATTCCTAGTAAATCCTCTCTGGACGGTATGGTTCAAACCACAGGTAGTCCTGTTCGCCAACCGGTTCACCACCTGTCTCCAGCTGTATGTCTCACCAAGTTCCAGATCCGGGCGTGGGCGGGCTGTGGACGCCTGTCCATCCTTGAGTCCGGACTGGACGGGCTATGGCCTTTCCCCCGTTCCCCTGTCTGGGAAAAAGTTATCAGCAAGGCAAGGGAAGATGCTGCCACGCTTATTCTTGTGGCTCCACGTGGCGGCCCAAGCTTGGTTTCGGAATTTACACCTGTATTCTCGTGCATCCGATTACGATAGTCCTTAAGGCCAAAGTCCCTGATTCAGCACGCGGGTCAGGCATTCCACACGGCAATCACAACGTGCTGCATCTTCACGCCTGGATACTGTGCGGGACGCGCTGTCTGAACGAGGCGCCTCCCAGCAGTAATCGGCCTTGTGGAACAAGCCCACAGGTCAGGCACCCAAAGCGTATATTAGTGTCACTGGATGGCTGCTCTCTTGGTGCTCCAGCCACGCCGTATCACCTCATTCTCCTTCTCAATGGCCCAATTGGCGAATACCTTGCCTTTCTTTCATTCAGAGAGAAAACTTTCAGCTCCTCTGTTATGGTTTAACAGGGCGGATATTTCACCTCCTATACGCCAGTTTGGGGGGACCTCCTTCGGGGACGACTCTCTTCTGCGGGATCTGGTCAGAAGGAGCGGCCCTACAGGAGGCCGATGCCCCCGCCGTATCCCGGCGGTGTGGGATCTTTTCTTAGTCCTCTCTCCCTCAGGCCTCCCCCCCTTACGAGCACAATCCAGGATTGTTCTTGAATTTCCTTTACTTCAAAAACAGCCTTTTCTCGTTTCCTGGCCTAAGGGACGGCGAGGCTGTTGAAGTCCTGCCCTTAGTGGTCCTGACTAGGGGACGTCGCCCTACCGACCGGATGGCTAGATATCTCTTCTCCTCCTCCCGGATTTTAGCGATAAAAACAGTTGCCAGGTTCTTCTTCCCCGACTATCTCCATTCGTCTCTCTCTTATATTTCGCCCTGGGGGGACGCGGAAGTCCGCACTCTCTGTCCGGTGCGCGCTTGCTGGGAGTAATAGGAAAGCACGAAATCTTCTTCGCTCCAAGCAGCGCACCCTGTTTCTCTCTTTTACAACGAAAGTTTATTATGGAGGACATCAGGCGGCTCTTCAATCGCGCCGATGGCTGAGTGTCTTTAATGTGAGTACGCGAGGACCTGAAGGGGATTTGGCCTGTTTTATCAACCTAGACCTCATGTAGATTAGGGCATGGGGCGGTAATTAGCTGGCAGTAGATCCTAATTGCCCTGGCATTCTGAGTGTTGTTAGATGCCGCATATAGGCGATACACTGGCTACTTCAATCCAATTCTACCTGAGGACGTTTCTCGTCTGCGTGTTGAGGGGTCTAGGGGGCATCGATCAAGCTGTGGTGGCGCAACACCTCCATCTCCGCCGCAAAGCTACGGATCTTTTCGCTCCTACATGGCGTGTAACAAGGGTGAGCCATCCTTTCATGGTTGTGCGTCTTTGCAATTTGTGAGAACGGTTATAGTATGTGTAATTAATAGGAAAATTTTTATTCTAAAATGAGTTTAATCTAACATACTTACCATGGCTCACGCAAGAGACCCTCCCTACCTCCCCGCCCTTCCTAGGTTCCATCAGGAGTTCTCAGTTCAGGGTTTAAATATACCTCGAAAAGAGGATGGTTCTGAGATTGCGCTAGGCTCGAGGCCCTTTTCAGGGGTTTGTTTGTCCAGTTACGGACTTTTTTGTATACGAGGCAGGGATAGCAAATGCTGCCGCTTATATTGCATTTAGTGTGCCCGGTTAAGTATGTGAGAATTAATACGTAATTTTAGAATAAAAATTACCTTTTAGCCCGATTTCACAATGAACATCACTTCATTTTAGCCGATTTGACTTGTACATCACATGTATTTTACCCTGGATTTCTATTTGAACATCACATTTTAAACCAGATGTCACATTGAACATCACATTAATTTAGCCTGGTTTCACATTGAACGTCACATCATTTTTATCCTCATGGCATTTGTTTCACCTGCGTCTGCCGCTCTGTTTGTCTTCCCTGGTGTTTGTTACAGTCACAAGTGGCCACACATGCTGCATTACTTATTCATCACACACTGTGGACCTTGTTTTAAATCCAGGCTGGCCAAAATTAATGGGCGTTCCATGAGAGGTGTCAAATGAAATCTTAGCAGTAGGGGGTGTGGGGGAAACGATTCTATTCACACAGACCAGGGTCCGTGTACTGACGATTTCATTGATTTCTCCAAAATGATGCGAAAATACTGCTGTTTTGGGGTAAGGATAAAGCTATTGCCCAAAAGGGCCTTGACTTGATTTCACTTTGAACTTCACATCTTTTTGCTGGGTTCACATTGTAACACCATCATTTACTAGCTGGGTTCACATTGAACCCACATTATTTTTAGCTGGGTTCACTTGAACACTGTACCATGTTAGGCGGTTTCACTGTTGGAGATTTACATCAATTAAGCTGGTTTCCACATGGAGTTTCACATCATGTTTGGCTGGTTTCACGTGATACTCTACATCTTTTAGCTTGATTTAGATTGAAATTCAGTTCATTTAATCCTGGTGTAAACATTACTCCATCACATCTCTTTACCATGTTCATGGTTTGACATTGATGAGGGACTCACTCTTTGTGGATCATTACTTATGTTTGCACGCTTTCACATAAACACCCACATCATTATAGACCAAGTTTAACGCTGAACTATGTGTGGGATGTAATCATGCGAGAGTTAAATTACTTGTTGTTCTTCTTGGTTTTAATATTTAGAGTCTTGGAGGTAAGGGGATTGGCGAGAACTCCACATTGGAACTGAAAGCGTGACGTGGCCTTCCTGCAACAGCTGTCTGCCTGTGTTGGTTTCATGTTGGTGTCTGGAAAAAGGTATGTGTGTGTGGTGTGTGTGTGTGTGTGTGCGTGTGTGTGTGTGTGTGTGTGTTGTGTGTGTTGTGTATGGGGGGGTTGTTTTTGTGTGTGTGTGTGTGTGGTGTATGTGTGTTGTGTGATGTGTGTCGTGTTGTGTGTATGTGTGTGTGTGTGTGTGTGTGTGTGTGTGTGTGTGTGTATGTGTGTATGTGTGTGTGTGTGTGTATGTGTGTGTGTGTGTGTGTGTGTGTGTGATGTGTGTGTGTGTGTGTGTGTGAGTGTGTGTGTGTGTGTGTGTGTGTGTGTCTACAACCATGAGTTAATCTGACAATAAATTGGTTTCAGTCAGTGTGTGTGTGTGTGTGTGTGTATGTGTGTGTGTGTATGTGTGTGTGTGCGCGTGTGGTGTGTGGGGTGTGTGTGTGTGTGTGTGTGTGTGTGTGTGTGTGCATGTGTGTGTGTGTGTGTGTTTTCAGTTTAAGTTTATTTTGTAAAGATGTTGCACCGTGTGTGTCTGTGTCTCTGTGCTTGAATGCCTGAGTAGTTTGTTGTTTTTTTGTTGTTTTTTTATGGATGGTCTACACTTTTTTTTTCATGTAGATATGGACAGACTGTTTTGTATGTGTGTTTACGTGTGTTTATATGTGTCTATAAGAGAGAGGAAAAGACAGGGTGTGAGTGTATCTATCAAAGATAGAGAGAAAATGTACGAAAAATGTGTGTGTGTGTGTGTGTGTGTGTGTGTGTGTGTGTGTGTGTGTGTGTGTGTGTGTGTAAGATAAGATAATGTTGCTTATAGCGCAGCCGACCGCAAAGGGCCACATCAGGGCTGGTGTGTGTGTGTGTGTGTGTGTGTGTGTGTGTGTGTGTGTGCCTGCCTGCCTGCCAAGAATAAATGTGGCACATTGTGGAGGTCATGTTTGTATCAATACTGTTGTCAGTATGGTAAACCTGATGTGTATGGCAGCTTTTAGCTGTGCTCCAAAGTTAGATGCTCTACAGTGCTAAAGTGTAAAGAATAGACGATTGACATTTTCGTTTATAAATGTTATCTTTTTCGGAGGATGAAGCGGTTGGGATTGTGCTTTAACAGATGTTTCTGAATGAATGTCATCAATTTTATAACATAAAATTTCTGTGAAAACATTTGTTATTTTGTTATTTAATATGAAAGAAAAGTGCATGCAAATGCAGTTTTTGAGGTTTTCTTAGTATCACCAAGGTTCTATGTTTTCAGATGCAAACCTTAACAATGCTCATGCATAAACCCTTTTTTTTTTTTGATACAACATTTTAAAAAAAAAATTGTTGTGGAAAAGCACATTGCAGTTCATAATGAAAAAAAGCAGTTTGTGAAGGTAACTGGATGTTGATGTAAGTGTTGTAAAATAAATCGTTTTCTCGCCTTCCACTGGCCAGTTAGGCCATAGTCTGCCCCATGTAGGTACATCATTATGAAATGCTTAAGATGTTATGAATCTTAAGCCCATCATGTGCCTATGTCCATCCTAAGATGTAACTGATGGTGTCATGTATAAGACCCCCGAGAAAAGGTTCCCGCCTAGGACAGAGACAGACACTCGGGCTTGAGGCCAGTGCTGACAGAGAAATCTCCCCCTGTCCTTAGTTGGTTCATTGCAGAATAAACCTGAGAATCTGTTCTGTTGTATTCCAGGAGTTTGTATTGTATGTCAGTTGTGTAGGGTAATGTTAGTCACCCACAAACATGACACTGAACTTTTCCTTTTCTTTTGAAAGTTGGGGGTTGGAGAGGGAGGTTGTTTGATTTGCTTTGTTTCTTTCTTTATTTTTGGCTGAGTCTAATTTAACTGAAGAATTCTTTTTTATCATCTTCTCTTTGGATTTTACGTGGACGGTTTTCAAAGGAGTCTACTAAACAGCTATCAGAGGAAGCAATGGCCGCTCAGATACGGGAGGACATTTGTGGTGGGGTAGATGGGACAGTATATCCATTGTGGGGTGATTGGAGAGGTGGGATGTACCTGGCCTTTGACAGGTAGGTTTTGTGTGTGTGTGTGTGTGTGTGTGTGTGTGTGTGTGTGTGTGTGTGTGTGTGTTCCTATCCAAATGAACAGTTTGATGGGCCATAAGAGTTACAACGTTTGAGATTTTTTGTTATTAATTAATTATGATAGATTTTTTTTTTCCTTTGTTTTAAATTATTAAAAGATTAATGAAGATGGGGAGGGTTCAGAGCCTGTAAGGACACAAAAGTTTGAGATATGTTTGTTCCTTTATTGTGACTTCCCTACCCTGCCCCACCCACTCCCTGAGTTATGATGATTAGAGAAAATGAAGATAAAGCAGAGCCTGAAGACTGCAGTGTATGGAACTTTTAAAAAGAACATGTAATTTAGATGATTAGCAAGGATAATGAGGAAGAGGATGACTCTGCAGATGTCTGTTCTGCTCTGCGACTGCACGACAGAGCTACACTGTACTTCTTTTTCAGCGTTCCAGTATCTGGTAGCGTGTGAACTTGTTTTACCTGTTGGGATACTCACACTATACTCGAGAGTATAGTCAGTTCACTCCGACTTCGTTGAGTGCAGAAATTTGAGGGAAGAGGTTGTGGAAAATGATAGATAAGAGATATGGTAGACAGAAAGGACAGTAGACGACAGTACAGCAAAGGAGGAGACAGAGTTACTGAGAGCGAAGGAAAAGGGGACATTACTAGCATAGAATGTCCTGAAGGAGGGGGATCTATTTGTACAAAAGACCCCCCCCCCTCCCCCCCCCCCGGTATCCCACGGGGGGCTACATTGTACACATCTCCCATTTGAATATACCCCACATCAACTCCTACAGCATAGACCTGGGAATGTAAACACGATTCTGCATGATAATCAGATAATAAGATGAACTTGATGTTGTGGTGGTAGTGATTCTATACAAACCTGCAGCACACTCAGCAATTTCTGTGAAGGGCACAGCCAGGTCTGCAAAGATCCAGCGGTGGATGATAGCCGTGACCGATTGCCACCTCTTGCTGTAGTCGTGTGACACTAGCCACTGCGCAGGGTTGGGTGGTTGATTACTGTTTTTGATGATCTCAATTTAAATTTTTGAATTTGTTTTATGCTATAAAACAGAACTCTCTCTCTCTTTTCGTTCTCTTTCCTCTCTGTCTGTATGTATGTCTTTCTGCATGTCTCTCTCTCTCTTCTCTCTCTCTCTCTCTCTCTCTCTCTCTCTCTCTCTCTCTCTTTCTCTCTCTAAGCATGTTAGTTTGAATGAGAGAGGGCATATTCACATGCAGCATTGGCAAACTTTAAAAAAAAATGTCATGTGCCTTGGATTTTTGTTTTTTGTTCAGTTTGTGCCTTAATTTTCTTTTCTTTTTTTTCTAATTCAGCTACTTATCCTTCAACTGTGGGGTGTTTGGTGTTGTTGTTATTGTTGTTGTTTTCAGTGTTGAATTTTTATAGTCCAGATAACACTTCATCCAGAAACCAGTGAAGTAGGTCTTGCAGTATACTGTGTATTTTCAGACTTTGAGCAGCGCTTCTTGAGGAGTGGATGTTGTTATTGTTGTGTGTTTTTTCAGTGTCGAATTTTTATAGTCCAGATGTCATTTCATCCAGAAACCAGTGAAGTAGGTCTAGCAGTATACCGTGTATTTTCAGACTTCGAGAAGCGCTCCTTGAGGAGTGGGTGTTGTTGTTATTGTTTGTTTTTTTCAGTCTTGAATTTTTATAGTCCAGATAACACTTCATCCAGAAACCAGTGAAGTAGGTCTAGCAGCATACTGTGTATTTTCAGACTTTGAGAAGCGCTCCTTGAGGAGTGGATGTTGTTATTGTTGTGGGGTTTTTTTAGTGTCGAATTTTTATAGTCCAGATGTCATTTCACCCAGAAACCAGTGAAGTAGGTCTAGCAGTATACTGTGTGTTTTCAGACTTCGAGAAGCGCTCCTTGAGGAGTGCTGCGACAGTGCAGAGTGAGCTGGGGAGTCCTGCCATCATTCACCCTGGTCGGAACTCCAAGGCGCCCTTTGAGATCATGCGCATTTTCCTGGAGGCCGGGGCGTAGCGGGCAAGACCGTCATGTCTCATCTGGACAGTAAGGTTGATTCCAGTGTCAGATTGTGGGTGTGTTTGTGTGAAATTTGGTGTGGGTGTGGGTGTCTGTCTATCTGTCTGTCAGTTGATCTGTCTGCGTGTTTGTGTCTCTCAGTGTCACTTTCTGTCTGCTTTGGAAAATGATTTCAGGGCTTGTGTTATTCTTTCACACACAAATACACAGTTTATCTTTGTTTTGAGTCGAAGATTTCCTGTCAAAAAAATCATAGACAGGTAGATATTGTGGTGTTGGCAGTGCCATCCACTTTCAGGCTGACAGTCAGCTCCCCTATAGGGCTACCTGACTGGATCTGCGGTGACACAGAATCAGTCTCGCATAACTCTTTTTCTGCCACATGGATTGAGTGAATGACTCACTGGGTTTCAGCCAGGAAGAAGTAACAGTTGGTTGAGCACAATAATATTTCCATGCAACAGCCATTAATTCATCTGACATCTGGACATGGATGACAGAAAATCCGAGGTGTGGATGGGAAGACGTAAACAGGAAATATTAACTGGGGACTGCCGCCTTTAACCTCCGTAATGAAGCAGTTAAAGCTACATCATTTCAAAAAGGGAGCAGCGATTTGGTGTTAAGTAATCTTTGATTGTTTCACCATGGACACAAATAGTAACTGTCCATATTTTATTAACATACATATATATATATAAGTAAAGGGAAAAGGTGGCAAAAAGAGTACCTGGAGAGGGGATGACCAACGTTTCATGTCGTAGACACTTCAACAGGGAATGACAGCAGAGGGAAGATGTTGATGGTTGTTGACTTGAGTCACTGAGCGTGGTTCATGGTTTGAAGGGGTGGAAAGGGCAGGGGTGGGAGTGGTGGGCAATGCTGAATGTAGGGGTGATCATGATTCACAATAGAAATGGGGAGTGTTAATGGACAGCAAAGGAGAGACAAAGGAAGGGGGAAGGGGGGAAAAGAAAGGAGTGGGGGGAAGAAAGGAGGGGGGGAAGAAAGAGGGAGGGGGGAAGGGGGGGGGAAGAAAGGAGTGGGGGGAAGAAAGAGGAGGGCTGATGGTTTGGGGTGAGGTATCATTCCCTGACGTTGAGCCCATGTATTTTCTGTAGTTCCCTTCTTGACGACCATTTCTCCAAAGGGCTGCCACTCTGATGTGCGAGAGATGGTGATGGTCCGAATTGAAGTGGTTTGCCACAGGAGTGTCTTTTCCTGTGAGGATGCTCTATGTTCTTTGAAACGTTTGTTTAGAGATCTGTATGTTTCACCCACATACATCTTGGGATGTTTCACCCACATACATCCTGCGCTCAGTGACTCAAGTCAACCACCATCAACATCTTCCCTCTGCTGTCATTCCCTGTTGAAGTGTCTACGACACGAAACGTCGGTCATCCCCTCTCCAGGTACTCTTTTTGCCACCTTTTCCCTTTACTTATTTGAAACGAGTACAGCAGTCACTACTTTATTTTTCTTTTATATATATATATATATATGTGTGTGTGTGTGTGTGTGTGTATACACACATGCATTTGCTACTTGCAATCTGAAAACAAGATGTTTCTTTAACTAAATAAATCCTCTTTTTTTTGTTTTTGCCAGCTGTGGAGTACTCAATCGAAGAAAAGGATTTTAATATATTTGTTGTTCCATGTCAGCTGCATTACTGATTTAGATTTGAATGAGAAAAAAAAGAAGGTAAGCTCTAAGAAGATGAAATTAATTTACATGGACACAAATATTCATCTCTTATAATGGGACATATACTGAGAGATCTAGTCATACAGGCTCATCCGCATATACAATCATGCACCATATAGACACACACGCATTCACCTTTTCTCTTCTCTTCTGCATATTAACAGAAAACTTGTGTTTGGTTTCACTCAGTGGACGAGACAAAATTAAAAGATGACTAATTGTTTTTTTTTCTGTTTTTTTTTTTTCTGTCTCATTTTTTGTGCCAGTTCAGTGGCATGACTCCCACTCCTTCCGTTCGGCCTGCCTGTGAACAGCCGTACCTCAGCTTGCCCCATTGCAGCATTTGCACTGGCAGTCGATAGAGAGCAGTCGATTTCAAGTCAGCAACCCACCAGGGGAAACACTGTAGAATCTGACCTCTGTAAACCAATGTTCCTCCGCCTCATTCAAATCATCTGTAGAGTCTGACCTCTGTAAACCAATGTCTTTTCTTTCTGCGTACGCAGGCTAATACTCCTGTGGGCACTCCCTGTATAGACAGACAGTGGAGTTTTGTGTGTATGACTGTTTTTCATCCCGCCATTAAGGCAGCCATACTCCATCTCCCTCCGGGGGGTTGCGACCTTGTCGTGGTCGGAGGGCTTGGGGCGGTCCAGTGATCCCTTAGGCTTTGCTGGCGGGGGCATCAATACTTGGGAGATAGGCTGGGTTTTTTCACACTGCTTGTAGGCCTGAGAGGTGAAGATGCTGTATGGCCTAAGCGAAACGTGGTAAGAAGTTGATGCCCCTGGTAGGGCTTCCCATGTCAGATAGGCTAAGGGTGAGGATCCTGACTAAGAGTAACCGCCTTTCTCCTTTTCTTGTTTTCTGCCTTCCTTATTTGGCCCTTTTCTATCTTCGTCTCCCTTCAAGTCTTCTTTTACACACTCCTTTTCTCTCTGTGGTCTCCTTAAGATCCGCCGCGTTTGCCGTGCGGTGCGACCTGTGTCGGAGGGGAATGAGATCCTGGTGGTTGAGAGAGCCAGCGCTCTCAACACATCACTTTGGCTCGGACCTCTCCTAGACAGGGAGTACACTTTGGCCCGGGTGTACTAATCGGCTCCCCTTCTTGGGGCTGGGTCAAGACAGGCAGTCCCCCTGCTGGCCATGTGAACCCCTGCAGTGCTCAGCTCTCTGTCCCCGGGAGTTGAGCATGATCAGGGGGGATAGGGTTGGTGGTTTTCTGTTTGTCGTATATCTCTCCCGAAGCTGGAAGGGGTCAAGACATTGGTTTCTTGGCCCTGGCCCCTTAGTTGGACTCCAAGGTGGGTGGGTAAGGGAGGGATGAATTACAATAAACTAAATATGGCTTCTTTAAAAAATATCCCCCCCAAAAGGAAGAGGAAGGCAGCATCCCCTGTTTCAGGGGATTTCGAAGGTGACAGTGATTCAGATACTGAGGTACGACAAAGGACAGGATTCTGGGCTTCCTGGCTCGTAATGGAAGGGACAGAGCAGGAAAGACCCCTTTCAGCTCTGAGCCCTTTTGCTATCCAGAAGGGCTTTCAGGGTTTAGCAGGTGACCCTCAATCCATCAAAAGATTGCGAAATGGCTCATTCCTCATTCAATGTAGAACAAAAAAAACAGTCTGAACAGCTGCTGAAGGCAACGAAACTTGTGGACAGGGAGATCGAGGTAACTCCCCACAAACAGTTAAATTCATCGAAAGGCGTGATTCGCTGCCGGTATTTATCTGGTGTCACAGAGGCAGAGATCAAATCGGAGCTGGCGTCCCAGGTGTGACGGAGGTGCGCAGGGTGACAGTAAAGAAGGGTGCAGAAAGAGTGGACACCAACACCCTCTTTCTGACATTCTGCAACCCTGTGCTGCCTCCGGTCATCAAAGTCGGCTACCTGAATGTTCGTGTTCAGCTGTATGTGCCGTCCCCGTTGAGGTGCTTTAGGTGCCAGAGGTTTGGCCATGTCAGGGACCGCTGTTCTGGGCAGGAGGTGTGTGGTATTTGCTGCAAGGCAACCCATGATGGGCCGTGCAAAGATCCGGCACATTGTGCTAACTGCGGTGGCGACCATCCTCCTCTTCACGAAACTGTCCTCTTTGGATTCAAGAATCTGCTATCCAACGTGTCAAAACGGAAAAGAAGATCTCATTTTTTGAAGCCCGGAAACAGGTTGTGGGCAGTCAGACGCCGACAGCTTCTTCCTATGCTTCGGCTGTAAAGAAAATTCCCACAGTTTCTACTAGGTCAGTCTGCTGCCAGACTGATGAATTCATGTTTTCAAAGACATTGCAAGTAAGATCTGTCAGTTCTGGTGGTAGTAGGTCCACCACCTTCCAACCCAAAATGAATGCCCCTGGTGGAGGCAAAAAATCCGCCACCCCTCAGACTGCCCAGCAGTCTACAACATCTGCTGCTGGGCAGATTAAAAAGCCAGCACCCCCAACCTCGAACTCCTCAGTCCAGTGCCCGTGCGGGCAAGGGAGTTCAACCCAGTGTGGAGATGGTGGAGATAAGGAAGAAACCTCCACCATCTCCCAAATCCAGACCTTCTTCGCCTGTTGGCAAGTCTGCCAGCAGGTCTGTAGACCAACACACTCCAGTGAAGCTGAATAACAAATTCGCTCCATTGGAGGCAGACGTTGATGAGGAGATGACCTGATCTCTCTCCTTTTCGCCCTCTGCACCATGGATAATACAATATTCCATTGGAATATCCGTGGTCTAAATTCCAACTTCGAGGAGCTGCAGCTTCTGTGTCAGTCTCTAAAACCTTCCGTCGTGGCTCTTCAAGAAACTCAAATTCAAAGCCAGAAGACCTTTACTCTTTCTGGCTTTAATATTCTTTCGAAACCTGCACAACCATCCACGTTGGGACTGTCGGGCGGTGTTGCCCTTCTCCTACACAAAACTCTGTTATATAGTCCTGTCGCTCTGTCTACCTCCCTTCAGGCTGTAGCTGCGAGAGTCACTTCTCCACAAGACTGTCACAATCTGTTCTCTTTATCTATCTCCTTCTGTTCCGGTTTGTCGTCAGGACCTTGTCAGTCTGATAGGAGAACTTCCTCGACCTTTTTTGCTGTTGGGTGACTTTAACGGTCACAATCCTCTTTGGGGTAGTGTCAGTTCGTCACCCAGAGGTCTGCTTCTTGAGGATGTCCTTTCTGACTTTGATTTGTGTTGTCTGAACGATGGAGCTCCAACTTACCTCCACTCTTCCACAGGTTCACTTTCGTGTTTAGATTTGTCGGTTTGCGACCCCTCGCTGGTCCTGGACTATGAGTGGTCTGTCCATGATGATCTGCACGGAAGTGACCATTTCCCTGTTCTTTTACAGCCCATATTAACTGAAACCGCCTCTGTCTCTCAACATCTCAATTATAAGAAAGCAAACTGGGATCTATTTTCAACCACTATTTCAAAACAATTCCAGGACACTGATTTTTTTCAGAGTCCAGACCCAGTCGAATCTCTGACTAACACTGTGATAAACTGTGCTAAAACCTGTATTCCAGTGTCTTCCGACAAACTCCAAATGCCAAAAACACCTGGTTCAATTCAGACTGCCAACAAATTTCAAAAGTTCGCAAACGGGCTCAGCGTCGGGTATACCAACGACCTTCGGGTCCCAACGCTCGAGCCCATCAGAGACTCCGTGCGAAATCGAGACACACTTTCAAAATCAGTAAACGTCAGTCCTGGAGAAGCTTCTGCTCCAGGCTGACATCGAAAACATCCAAGAAAAAAGTTTGGAACATCATTAGAAAAATCAAAGGGAAGAAACACCAACCCTCCATTCATCACTTGAAACTTGCTGATGCTTTGATCACTGACAAACAAGCTGTTGCCAATCTGTTGGCCTCCACCATCCAACAGAACTCCTCATCTTCAAATAAATCTGCAGTCTTTTTAAGAAACAAAGAGATTAGAGAGAAATCCTCATACAATTTCACATCAGACAACTCTGAAACCTATAATCTTCCTTTTTCAATCGTTGAACTCAAATTAGCTTTACAAACCTGCACTGATTCTGCCCCTGGTCTGGATGACATTCATTATCAGGTTGTGAAACATTTTCCGGAAAGCTGTCTCCAGACTCTTCTCCAAGTCTATAACCATATCTGGACCACAGGGTCCTTTCCGCCCTCCTGGCGGAAAGCCCTGATCATTCCCATTCCAAAGCCTGGAAAGGACCTTACCAACCCTTCCAGCTATCGCCCAATCGCTCTGACCAGCTGCCTCTGTAAGCTGATGGAAAAGATGGTCAACTCCCGTCTGATGTGGAAGCTGGAAACCGATGGTCTTTTGGCCAGTGAACAGTGCGGTTTCCGGAAGTACCACTCGACGGTTGACCATCATAATCCGTCTGGAAACCACCATCCGCAATGCCTTTGTTAACAAACAGCATGTGGTCGCTATCTTTTTCGACCTGGAAAAGGCGTACGACACCACTTGGAAAGCAGGAGTCCTTATGGACCTGCACAGACTTGGTTTTCGGGGTCATCTGCCTCTGTTCATTCAGAATTTTTTAGCCGATCGACAGTTCCAGGTGCGTGTTGGCACCACACTCTCTGACATCCATGGGCAGGAGTTGGGTGTTCCTCAGGGGAGCATCCTTTCTCCCGCCCTTTTCAGCATTAAAATAAACGACATTGTCCAATCGGTAAGCTGGGCACCGAGTCCTCTCTGTTTGTTGATGACTTTGCGCTGTATGCAGTTGGAGCCTCTTACGCCAGTGTACAGCGTCGACTCCAACTTTGTGTCAACAGAATCCAACAGTGGGCCGAGGAAAACGGGTTTACCTTCTCCCGTACCAAAACTCAGTCAATTCATTTCCACAATTTTCGTCGATTCTTTGCTGATCCTGAAATTCGTCTGGACAAGTCCACCATTCCAGTTGTAAAAGAAGCCAAATTCCTGGGAGTTATTTTTGACCAAAAACTCAACTTTCTCAGCCACATCAAAACCTTAAAACTTCTTGCCAGAAAGCTCTGAATATTCTGCGGGTCGTAGCGCACACCGACTGGGGCGCTGATAAGAAAACTTTGCTGCACCTCTACAGAGCCTTGGTCCGTTCCAAACTGGACTACGGTTGTGCTGTGTACGGCTCTGCAAGACCCTCTTACCTCAAACTCTTGGACCCAATCCACCATCAAGGGCTTCGTCTCTGTCTTGGAGCATTCCGCACACCCCTGTGTACAGCCTGTACGCAGAGGCAGGTGAACCCTCACTGTCCAACCGCAGGCTGAAAATGTCTCTAAATTATTATATCAGACTGTTCTCAGAACCGCAGAATCCTGCCTATGACTGTGTCTTTGACCCTCAGTTTCAAAACAAATTCAAAACCAACCCTAACTGTATTCCGCCGTTTGGTCTTCGTATGCGGCCTCACGTACGGAATGCAGGTTTAGACCTAGGAGTTGTGTCCGATTTTTCCAAGTTTCCGGATCAACTTCCGTGGACCTTTTTCACACCAGGGATTCGTTTTGATCTTGCAGCTTTTCGCAAAGAGTCTACCAGCTCTCTGGCGTACAAGGCATTGTATGCTGAGCTCTGTTCGAAATTTCCATCCTGTCAAAAAGTTTTCACTGACGGTTCCAAGTCTGAAGATGGAGTGGCCTGTGCAGCCTATTGCCCTGGGGCTCCTTCTCAGATACTGTTGGAACATATTCATTCAGATGCTTCTGTCTATTCTGCTGAACTTACTGCTCTGGTTTTGGCTTTGAAGATAATCTCACATTCTTCAAAGAGGGACTTTCTGGTTCTGTCGGATTCGCTGTCAGCTTTGGAGGCCATAGCTGGCCGCAACCTTCAGCATCCAGAACTTTTACTTTTTTTTGAACTTTTTAGCAAGTTGAAGGTGGACGGTTACAACATTACTCTTGCTTGGGTTCCTGGTCATGTTGGCATCGGCGGGAACGAAATGGTTGATCGTTTAGCCAAGAACGCCACAAGAGAGAAACTGTCCAACACTTATATCCCCTGCTCAGATGTGAAACCCAAAATTAACGATTATGTGAGAGACCTCTGGCAGGAGGATTGGAACACACAGACGAATAACAAACTCTTTCAGATCCGTCCAAACCTTAAGGACTTCCTCCCATCTACGTCAGGGGGTCGTAAAGAGGAAACGGTTCTGTGCCGGCTGCACACCGGCCATTCGTATTTTACCCATTCTTACCTTTTAAAGAGTGAAGAAGCTCCGTGGTGCATTCATGTCATGCGCCACTCACAATGAAACATGTTCTTTTAGAATGTTGGGACTTGCACGATGTGAGACACAAACATTTTACAGCGGAATCCATGAAGATCCTGTTCAGGGATGTCACGCCTGATGTGATCCTTGAGTTTTTGAGAGAGATTAACATTTTTCATCTGATTTAAGATTTTATGGCAGAAAGATTTTTAACAAAGTTTCTGGTGCGTTTGTAGACGATGTCATTTAACGAGATGTGTGAAAGTTTTTTGGTTTTTTTTAATGACTGGCGAGTTGATTTTAACGTGGTGACAGCCCTGATATGGCCCTTTGCGGTCGGCTGGGCTATAAGCAACATTATCTTATCTTATCTTATACTCCATCTTCGGGGAAGGTGGATGCTATGTGTAACGTGTCATCCATACCAACGGCCAAACTGGCCTTCTCTTCCGAAAGTTGGTGATGGGATTTTACGTGTGAAGATGTTGTGCGTGCATTCACACACGGAACCTCGGTTTATTGTCTCATTCGAAGGACTGTATGGAGAATGGAGTCCGAACCAATGTTAACTCCAAGGGAAAAGTTCCTCTGTACCAAAATTCGAACTCGCAACCCAGGATCACGAGTCCAGCGCTCTACCAACTGAGCTATTCTGGCCCCCGTTGCAAACCGATGTGATCCATCCAGAATATGTGTCTTTCCTGAATTGTAATCAAGTTGTGTGCATGCATTTGTGTATGTGTGTTTTGTGTTTGCATGTGGTCTGTGTGTGTGTGTGCCTGCATGAGAACGTGTGTGTCTGGTAGTTTGATAATAACATCATTGCTTCTGCTTTTGTTTAGATATACAGGATGGGAGCAAGAGAAGGGGAGGAGGGAAATGGGGGTACTGAGTGGTGATTGTGGTGTCAAGTGGTGATGGTGGGACAGGGACGGTTGCATCAAAAGTCTAACATGCTTTACTTTGTTGCAGTCTGTTTTACTTTGTTGCAGTCTGTTAAGTTTTCTGTGTAAGTGCTCAAAGCCCTCTGCTCGAGATCAAGCGCTACATAAGCATACATTATTGCTATTGTTATTCGATCCTGAAGATGCCGCACCTGTTTTCAGGGACATTTTTCACAGTAGAACAGCTGTTGGAGTTTGCCAAGCTTGGCTGTTACTGCGAATACGACTTGTTTGGAATTGAGGCCTCATTCTACCAGCTGTGGCAGGCAGTGGACATGCCCAGTGATGCGCAGCGTATCGCCTTCCTCCGCGCTCTGCTGGACAACGGTTACGGCAAAAGAGTGGTCATTGGCCATGACATCCACACCAAGCATAGGCTGGTAAGAAAACAAAGGATCAAAACTATTTCCTTTTTTATGTCTTCCATTATTGCCTTGTTCCGATGATTTTTTTTTTTCTTAAAGGAAATCTTAAATGAGGCAGAGAACAGCAATTAGTGAAAAACAAAAGTAGGGCAACTGTTCCTTCCACGACGAAATAATTGCACACCCATGTCACCTTGTTTTGTTCCGTGTGCTCATTGATGGCATGCCTGCAGACGATTTAAAAACATAAGAAGCTTTCGTTTGTAGTTATGATGTGTCATTTATTTCATCTTTGGAGGAAGAATTACTGCACTTGTTTGTTATCTTTTTTCTTGATTTTAGGGGGCAGTGAAACTTCATGGGTGGCATTTTTAAAATTTGTTTATTGTTTTAGACCTATGTCACACAGGAGTCATGGAACATCTTGTGCTGAAATAAGTATGCGGCACAGTGCTTTTGCCTCGCTTGTCTGACTTACTTTAGTAAGACGTGAATTGTAGAATTCATTTCCTGCCATGCACCCAGTTTATTGAAATAAGCCACAGATTTGAATCAGGAGCCACTGAACAGGTTTTTCAGATACAAAACTTGTCACCTTCTTAAAGTGAAACGGCGTCCAAGAAGAGGACAGGCGCACTTCAAATTGTAGTAAAGGCTTAGCCTCAGATCAATGTATCACAAGTCCACATAACCTCAGTTGTAGCAAAGGACCAAAGAAGAAAGGAAGAAGGAGGTTCTCTGGAAAAAAAAAGAAAAAAACTTTTTCAAAGGGGAGGCTTGTATGGAAGGCTGTTGTAGGATTTCCACTTCTGGTTTTTAAAATTTCCCAAGGAGCATTATCGAATTTAGGGATTCAATCTGTGTGGATGTTTTTCATTGAAGCCAAAAAGTACAGCTTTTTTTTTACAAACTAAGTATAACAACATGCTGATGATGATATATGTAGATTGGAGCTGACAAGCTGTCAGGTGTTTGTTTAAAGATGAACACTTGCTTCTTCCCAGGATTTCACTGTCGTTCTAGTCCACAATCAGTGTCAAACAAATTTACTGTCTGTTTTCTTGTACTAGCAGTAGGATCTTTTTTTTTTTCTTCTATGTAATCAGACCACTTAAAGATAAAATTCACTTTCAGCACCAGGTGTCTTATGTCATGCAAAGTTGTCATTGATCTGTAAATGGCGGTTAGTTTGCATATATTTCCACATCTTTGTCCAAAGCTCTTCGGTTAATCTCAAGGACTTCCATGATTTCTCCTCTGGAATAATTCGCCTTAATGGTAAAGATCTGGTGTTTTCTCATGAAGTCTAGTGGCCCCTTCATTTTGCCATGTTGCTCCACTGCTGTTGGAGAGGGCTCTTTTGGTGTTGGAGAGGGCTCTTTTGGTGTTGAGAAGTTCAGTGTCGCCACAGCAGACACCTTAAAGTTCATCGCAAGACAACTGGTTGATAGCTTGGTGTTTGCTGTTGCCAGTCATGATGTCCCTACATTTCAACGATGCATTCAGATTCATGTTCTTCAGGTGTCATTTGCTCTTCTGTCTCTGAAGCTGATCCTTGAAGATGTAAGGCACCTGCTTCTCAGGAAATAATTCTGCATACCATTGAATCTTTTCTTAATTATTTGGAGAATTGATTTAATTATGTGTATTTGTTTTTGTTGTTGCCCTGAAAGTGATTTTTCTTAGTAAGTTTTGGGTTGGTTCTTGTTGTTGTTGTAATAATTCAAGTAACTATATACTGAACAGAAGAACCGACCGATTTGCTCTTTAAGAAAAATAACATGTTCTGGATGCTGCTTCGCTGATCCCAATGTTTTCTATGGGAAGAGTCGATATAGTTCAGGTCTTTCCCTCCGTGCTTTGGTCTTAAAGTTGTTTTTCACTATGTGCTGTATGTTTATATCAGGACTGCCTCCTGCATCTCAGTATGTTTGCTTTCCTGTATGTTCCAGAAAAAGTATGGAGGCCACGGCTACACTCATATCCTGGAGAATATTGTGCCCAAAATGAAACAACGCAACTTCACCGACGATGAGATCAAGGCCATTTTGATTGACAACCCGGCAGCCTGGTTGACCTTCACCAAATAATTGCAGTGCAAAAACTCATGTAATCTTGCATTCCATATTTGTGTTCCTGATAGCTGAAAACTCATATCTCATGCGAAGAGGAAGTTTGTGCATGCTTATGAGCGCTTTTTTTTTTTCTGTGTGAGTGTGTGTCTGCTTCTACCTCACATTTCATGGGCTTTCTACGCTTTGCCGACTTGCCATTTACACTGAGTCCTTCATGCACAGTGTGTCATGGTGGAGTCCACATGTCAGCAGCCCAGAAGGAGCTATCGGCGTCAGGCCATCATGAGGCCTTCCACCAAAGGAGATGCTGCTATGTCACCGACGTGACTTTTGGTGGTGGCTTTTCTCTTTTAGCTTGCAAAGAATGCCACCTCCTGCCGCCATTTGAACCCTCTCACCCAGACCTCACTCATCTCAGTCAAGGGACACCACTACCAGATCTTTCCACTCATAGTTTTAGTGATCATTATCTACAGATGAGATGCTTCTAGGTCACTGACGTAACTTTTAGTGGTTTCTTTTCTGTTGTAGCATGCAACAAATGCCACCTCCTCCCGCCATTTTAACTCTCTCGCCCAGACCTCACTCATCTCGGTCAAGGGACGCCACTAACAGATCTTTCCACTCACAGTTTCAGCGGTCAATATCTACAGACTGGAAACCAAAGATGTTTATATTAGAAGGAGAGACTGAATATAGTTCTGTTAAATTTCCGCTTAGTGAAAATGATAGTGTGTTTCTCCTGGCATGACAGATATGTTTGCTTCATTACAGGGCATGATAGTATAGAGCTTGTGTGCATACATGACAGTGTGTCTGTAGCTGTCTTTGCCAGCCTGGAAAGGGCTCTGTGTGGGTCGGCTGGCCAGTAATACGACGCAAACTGACTGTCTCTACATGACAGGGTTCCTAAGCAATCTTCTTAAAGTACCTGATATATTTGCAGCTAATCAGAGGTGTTCATTTGAATCTTTATATTGTTGTCGCAAGTTAATCAGAGGAATGGATATTTGATTTTCTACCTGTATTGCAATATATATTTACAAGTTTTTTACATGATTTATTTTCTGGTCAACGATTATGAATTTTTACGTCCACAGCAGAGCTTCAGATTGTTGGCGCGCCCGCGCCATTGGCGCATATTTTATCAGAACGACGCGTAAAATTAACAGTCAGTGTGTATGCGCCAGCCTGGCGCGTCATAAAAATCGCCAACTTGTCTCGATCCTCGGTCTGTCGGTACCAAGCCACACCAGGTCCAAGCACATGTGGCCACACAACGGAGTATAGTACCCAAACTGGCACCTTGCTGCCTTGCCTAGCATCGCTGTGTGTGATTGGCTGACAGCCAAGCACAACAACCAATCAGCGAACATCTATCGGTTTTACCTTGCAAAGGCGAAATCGCCTGGGTCCAGAAATCGTCTGACTTTTCAACACGTGTGGAATCGAGTCATCGTTCTGCTAAAGACAAGATGCCACCGAAGAAAAAGCTCAAACAAAGTGAAAACCAGCGGCAGCTAACTTTGTCAGCAACGTTTTCAAAGGATAAAACGAGTGGTAAGTGTTTAGTTTTTATCTCTTAGCTGAAAATTTAAGCCATCATTGTTTTTCTCTCCCTTCTAGTCTCTCTCAGCCAGCCGGCACGTGTATTTCCCCCACTCCCCTTTCGGCTTTCCACTCCTCCCTCCCGCACTCCATTGTCTTTCTCTCCTTTCCCTTGTATCTTATCTCAGCAAGGCGGCATGTGTATCCTCCCTCCCTCCCCTCGCCCCACCCCACCCCCCTCCTCCAGCGTTTAGTGGGTCAGTCATCCAGCAAACTGCCACCGCTAAAAATAGCTAAGTGCCATGAACACATCGCGAGGAAGATGGGGTGGGAAAAGGGAAGAGAGAGAGAGACCGAGCGGAGAAGAAGAAAAAAGAGGGAGGGGGGTGCTGGCTATGAGGCCGATTTCATTTGTTGACAAGAACAAGTTGGATGACTGGGGCATGGAACAAATGGAGAAACTTCTTCAACAGTTTGTTGACGAGAAGACACACACCTGGGAGGGTCAGAAGAGCACCAGCACTGAGCCTTTTATCAACAGAGAAGAGACCATGGATGAGTGGAGACTTCTGAAGAGAACAGTCCTGAGTGAGCAGTTCCCTAGAGACGACTTTGTGACTCTGTGGCAGGCCATCTGCAAGTTCTACCCTGAGGACTTTCCAAACCTTAAGAAGCTGACAGCCTGTGCTCTGACCTTGCCTGTCCACACAGCAGATTGTGAAAGGTCCTTCTCGGTGCAGAACTACATTCACACCCAGAGGAGAAGTGCCCTCACAAACACACATTGTGACCAGCTGATGAGGGTGTGCATTGATGGACCTAGCTTCCAGGACATGCCCTTTATGAGTGCAGTGCAGGTGTGGGCGGAAAAACGCAGGCGGTACCTGTTCAAGGACTAGGTGAACATACCTTTGATTGTCAATGACCCATCTTTTTCAAAATTGACCCATCATTTTGCATGGCCATGGGTCATTGGGCCCATGATGTCTGAAAACAATCTGAAGCTCTGCCACAGTATGTTCTTTTTTTATACAACTTGTACTCAGGCATCAGTGAATGTTGTTAGTTGTGGTGTATATTTGTTATGGCATGGTTCTGTCTCATGATAAAAGTTGGGGCTGGTACTTTGGATGGTTCTTCGTTTTTTTTAAGAGAACTTATTCATATTTCCTGCTGTATTCCAAGGGATTTTGCAGTGATATAAAGGTGTTTATCTGCATTTTTCAATTTTATTTTTCTGCGACTTGCATTTTATATCTGTTTCAATTCTAGAGTATATAATAGGTAGTTGATTCCAGCTGCTGCGTTAGTACTTGCATAGAATGTGTATTTCTGTACTGTTAAAAAATATAAATTATGTTTTCATTCAAATGTATTTAATATTTCAGAAAGTCATAGAAGATAAGTCGCAATACAAATAATGTGTAACTATTAGAATTATTTTAAAGTTATGGACTTCAGCAGTTTATCCACACAAAGTTAGTGTTTGAAAAGTTTGGTGCCATGCCACTTTTCCTGAAGGCAGATCAGCTAGATTGAATTGTTGCATTTCTTTTTTTGAACAGTTTTTTTTTGTGATTAATTTTTTCTTATTTTCTTTTTATCTGTTTCTACAGCCTTTTTCATAATCTTTTTTTTTTCACATTTGATAAACAGATGCCATATTAAAATTACAAAATATGTTGTGTGTGTGTGTGTGTGTGTGTGTGTGTGTGTGTTTCTCTTGTTCAGGGTTCGTAGGGTCCTTTGAAGTCCTTATAAATGGGATTTTTGTCAAAAGGCCTTTTAAGTCCTTTGATTCAGCAAGTTGGTCCTTTTAACTCACGAGGAGGTCCTTTTAATTTTTGAAAGGTACTGTTAAGTCCTGTTTTTTTCAAGAGAAGGAGGCTTGAAAACGAAACCGATACATCTTCCACAACCCAAACCGTACTTTTGCAAGTTGCAAAGAGTTGACAGATGCCGACGCGATCGTCTGAAACGCGGTAGGCAGAACTATAACGCTAGGCCTATCAGTGGGCTTTCTGTTTAGTAAGCTTAGCTAGCAGACGACGCAAGCTGCGGGCAGTGGCTTGTGTCTTCTGCTGGTGCATTCCTGCAATCCAGCTTTTTTGACGTCACGGGTTCCACAGTGCAGACGCGGTGCTAATGTTCGCAGCATATAGCTGACTTAACATTTTTGCTCATGCTATCTATGTTAAAATGTTCGCTTTATAGAAATTCATTAAAAGAGTGGGGCAATAATGATGAAAATATTATTACCCAAATAAATATAGGTACATAACATGACGGATTGCGAACATGCGAACATAACAAACAGCTTGGGGAACAGCTATATGCTGAGTTCTTGAGTAACATTTACAGGATGGATTCCTTTTCCTGCCTTGTCTACCCCCCTCCCTCCATTCCTGACCTTTCTCTGCCCTAGCTATTTCTGCCGGAGGCCTAGTTTGGAAAGTTTTACAAAGTTTTTGTTGCAAGCTAAACGTTAAAAATGCCAGGAAGATGTTTCCTTTCAGGATAACTGGTTATGAGAGGTAAGTGTCTGCTGTTCTGCATGCCAAAGGGTTTGGGGTGTACTGTAAAGTTATGTTGGCAAAGGTCCTTTTAAACTGAATTGAGGTCCTTTTAAAGTCCTTTAAAGGTCCTTTTTTGGCCTCATGCCCCTCACCTGGGAACCCTGTTGTTGCACTGCTCTCATAACAATTTGTAGTAGACAAAATGCTGACACAGATAAGGCTAGCAATACACTTTCATGAAGATTTCTTTAGTCACTGTGAACATTCTCAGCACATATAGAATCACTAGATTTGCCAGAAAAAATGATCACAAATGAGTTTATAAGTTTTTTAAACCTAAAGTTAAGATACTTCCTCAGGAAGATTCTGGGTCGATGCACGCAATTTTAAAACTGGAAAGCTCCAAGATTTGCCTAAAATGGGCACATGAAAGTTGCTAAAACTATTCTAGCTACATTAGGGCAGAAAATGAAGAAGGTCTGTAGCAGCCAAGGAAGGTTTCATGGGATTTTTACAACTATATTTTCAAAATGAAAAAATAATAAAGTTTATAAAAACCTTTTGGTGGTAGTCAAATCCATTAGTGAGAAAACTGACGTTTCAAGCCATAGGCCCGTTGTCAAAGTGAAAAGAAGAGGACAGTGTAGACAGGAAAGCCTATGTGAGAATTGGGTGAGAACATTTCATTTAATGATTAAGTTGGACCAGAATAAAGTCACTGATCACTGTTCAGGTGTATTGAGCTCACACAGACACACACTGCAGTTCACACAAAGACACCAACACACACACGCCCCCCCCCCCCCCTCTTTTTTTTTTTTACCCACCACAACCCCCACAAAACCACATACACACACACACACCACCACCACCCTGCACCACACACACACACAAAAGGAGGGGAATAAATGGAAATATTCACTATTTAGCCTACTGAAAGAAAAAGAAACAGAGGCTAAAGAAGGACAGGACAGAGAGATTAAGGCAGAAGGGCCCTGGCTCAGCCAGACGTCAGTGACTCTGATGTTCATCCCAGCTGGCTGTGTGGTGCCCAAGTGGCTGATGACAAGGTTCTCCATGTGCTTTCTGTACACACGGTCTCTGGGGTTCTGCCACACTGCTGCTATCTTCGCATGACTGTAGCTGTGATATGGACCAACAAAATGTTGGCCGACTGGGTTGTTGTAGCCCAGCTTCATCGACCTCAGGTGCTCTGAAAAGCGGTCGGCCAATGAGCGGTAGGTCTCCCCAATATACAGCTTGGAGCAGAGGGTGCAGGTCAAGACGTACACTAAGTCCCTAGACTGGCAGTTTAAACTGGACCTCACAGTGAATGTGCCAGTGGGTCCCACGACTGTAGCTGAAGTGTCTATGAATGGGCACGTCTTGCATTTTTTGTCCCCACAAGGTCTGCACCCTGGTGAGGTTGACGGGGTGGCCTGCGGTCTAAGCTTGGACCTCACAAGCATGTCACGCAGGTTCTTGTCCCTCTGAAAAGCAATCAGCGGTGGCTTGGGAAAGATTTGTTTGAGGTCTGGGTCTTGTTGGAGGAGACTAAAGTTTTCACGTAGGATTCTGCAGACTGGTAGGTTGTGAGGATGGTATGGGATGACTACCACAGCGCGATCCTCATCCTCTCCCATTGCTTTTGGTCTCAGGGCTTCTGTGCGGCTGGTAGAGCATGCACGCTCAAGTGCTGTCTGCACAATATCCTCTGGGTACTGGCGGGCTATGAAGAAGGTGGACATCCTCTGAGCCTCATTCTCAAAGTCCTGCTCTCTACTGCAAATGCGCCTGAGCCTTTGGAACTGAGAATGTGGTATACTGTTCCTGGTGGAGGATGGGTGGCTGGAATTGTACAGGAGATATGCATGTGAGTCAGTGGGCTTGTAGAAGACAGTGGTGGAGATATTAAAAAGTTATATGAAAACGTGTTTCACATGTCATCACGCTGCATGACTTTTTAAAACTGTTTTTTAAACAGGCTTGTGTGAAAACTGTGGAAAAGACCTAAAACAGGCATGTCATTTTTTTCCCCGTGGTTTGCAACAGTTTTCGCCATGTTGAGTCCAAAACTATCATGTTGTTGTTGTTGTTGTTGTCCGTACCCTGGCTAAAAGACTCCAGGGATCATCCGAACAGCCGAAGTATTTGAACACTATGGCACAAATGCATCAGCTGGGATGAGAACATTACGTGTGTGACCGTTTTTGATTACCCCGCCACATGGGCAGCCACACTCCGACTTCGGGGGATTTGGGAGACTGATAATGTTATGCTAGGAGCTTGTCACGACTGAAGACAATCCCCACATAACTATGCAGAGCATAACAACATTTTGATGTAGCCTTGGTGTTCTGGCCTATGTCAATTGGTCTGACACAGCCTTAAGCCAAGGCGTCAAAACTATCATGCATTTCAAACTTCCTGAGCAGACCCACATCATTTGCTCTTCAGATTCGCTTGGAATTATTGCTTTATATGCAGTTTTTGTGGCTTCTGACATCCGTGCAGAGGTTCTGGAGAAATCAATTGCATGGTTTGCAAGTTCCCAAACTACTGCTCCCATGATCAGAAGCTGAGGTAGAACAACACGAATGAGACAGAAAGAAAGACCACACCAGACATTCCTGAAAATCGTCATTGTTCTGTTAGTCGGTATGCAGATTTATTTGTTTTAGTTCTACAGATTGTGCCATGGGACATAAAAGCAACAGCTGGCGTATCAAAATTAGAAAAAGAATACAGTCATGTTGCAGAATGACAAAAAGGTTTAACAAAATATCAAAAAATCTTTCTGGATCTGTGTTTTGAATTGCTGCAGTGCTAGAAAGAGATCTCAACGATTGGAAGCCCAGCATGTTACTGATGTTCTGTGTTTATGAGAAACTAGAAGTGCCCCTATGAATTAGTCTATTAAAATTGGACAAGGACTAGATATGATACAGAGAAAGATCTCGAAAAACAACGTTGTTGAGGTAGATAAACAGTGCAGCAGCAGATGTGAATTTAGGGTGTGTGAAACTGGAAAGACCTGATGGAACTCTGAAAAGCCTTCTACTGATAATCTTGAATATCCATTCAGGATACCGTGCTTCAAAAGTAATATTACCTTTACGAAAGAAATGAAAGGCAGTTAATGGAGATCAAATTGGTGATACTACACAGAGATCTAAATGCTTGGTCAAGTTTATAGGTTCATGGGATTGCTTTGGAAGGAGAAATGTGAGATGAAATACTTTGTATATTGAAATTCATTTCCTAAGCACACGGAGCATGACAAAGACACGTGACAATGTCCTGGCTTTGCACTTTAAGCACCAAGATGTGGGTAAAACACTACCCCATTATGGTAGTGTCTATCGTCTCCCTATCGTATTCAGCTTACAAAAACAACCAAAGGAGACAGCTACAGACGAAACAGTAAGACCTCTTTCAATATGACAACACTGTAAAAAATGTAACTAAAGACGTATTAGATCAAATAGACACATTCTAAACCCTCTGATTCAACTACTCTGGTAGAATACAGGCTTACAGCCTGGAAAGGAAAATGCAAAGCTGTGGGTATTTGGCAAAGACACAGACGGAAATTTGTCCTGATATCCAAATATTAAATGGAATGGAACGAAAAGGCAGAGCAGTTCCAAAAGAAGTCGGATACAAATAGATATGCACAGCAATGTGAAAAATAATGCTTTAAATGCAAAGCACTATTAAGACAGGTCAATTTTCAATTAATATATCTTCTTTAGGCTTCGCAACAGATTTAGCCTACCAAATGGACAAAACAGTATTCCTGAGAAAGTTGTCAGCAGGAGAATTTATCCGTTGAGAGCCGTTGTGTCATCCCACTTGAGCAACATTCAGTTGAGCGACTTCCAGCTATGCAATACCACTTAAGTGACGTTCTGCTTCAGTGATGTACCGCTACAATATTTCACTACAGCAACATACCACCACAGAGACATACCACTACACCAACATTCCACAACAGCGACATACCACCACAGAGACATTCCAGTGCAGAGACATACCACTACACCAACATTCCACTTCGCGACATACCACTACAACGACATTTCACTACAGCAACATGCCACCACAGAGACATTCCAGTGCAGAGACATACCACTACACCAACATTCCACTTCACAACATACCACTACAACGACATTTCACTACAGCAACATGCCACTACAGAGACATTCCAGTGCAGAGACATACCACTACACAACATTCCACAACAGCGACATTCCGTTACAACGACATTTCACGACAGCAACTTACCACTACAGCAGCATTCCACTATAACCACATTCCAATACAACATTCCAATACAACAACATTCCATTACGATGATGTACCACAATAGCAACATACCACTGCATCGCCATTCCACTTAAGCAACATACCACTACAGCAACATACCGCTACTGCAACACACCACTACACCATTCCACTACGATGATGTACAACAATAACGACATTCCACTACAGTGACATTCCAATCAGCAGCAACATTCCACTACAGGAACATTATCTCACTAGGATATCCCACAACAGCGACAAATCTGTGTGTGGGTGTGCAAGAAAGAGAGAGGGGTGGGGAGAGAGAGCCAGTTGAGTTACAAAAACTCTTGAGAGAGATGGTCGAGAGTGTGTTTGTGCGCAAGAGAGTGAAAGTGAGTGTGGGTCGGTATGTGAGAGAGACTGTGTGTGTTCTTGGCATCATTGCGGTAGTTATGACTAACGTGCAAGCGCACTAAATGTCACCGAGAAAAGGGGGATGAGACTTGCGGGTTAAAACTTTAATTCCAACGTCATCTTCGCATCAGTATTGGGGTGGATTGTCGACGCCCCCTATCAAGACTCGCACCAACCCACCACATACACAGCCTCCCCTTCCCTCCCCCACGCACCCCGTTCCACACACACAAACACACACACACACACACGCGCGCGAGCATGCATGCACGCCAAACACCTTCCACACATTCGTAGGCCTATATGCCCAGATATGCGCGCGAGCGCGCGTGCACACACACACACACGCACACACACACACACACACACACACACTCGGAAAATGAGCGAGTGTATGATCATGTTGCCTGTTAGTAGCATAAACCAGTTTGTCACCGAAGTGGTAAAAACGGGTTTATCGCCGACTTGATGTCTTGCTGTAGCAGTATGTCATCATAGGGTCCCATGTCAGTTATGTTTTATGTGTATCATGTTATTGTTGTGATTCGTAGCTGTAGTGAAATGTCGCTGTGGTGGAATGTTTCTTCACTGGAGGTCGCTATTCTGGATGCTGCGTAAGTGACCCTTCAACGGCAGCCATCTTGGCAATAATGTTGAAGATATTCTTTATCTCCTACACAGTTTAAAGATTTCAGATGAAAATAGTTTTGTGAGTTGCTATCCGTCTTCGATAGGGGACATGCCAGTTTGCCGCGTGCCAGATTGCCGAACACCCGACGCCGCCGCGACACTGGACCCTAACGGGAATTATCACTCGATGAAGCTGTGTCCCAGTCTACTCCCGTCTGATCGATGATCTCATCAAAATAAAGGCCATAGCGAAGCTATGGGGTTGATGCCGAAGGCTGAAGAAACGTAAGCCCGAAGGGCTGAGAGAGTGCTCACACATCACTTTCATAAAAGTCGGCACGGTGGCACGGCGGCAAACTGGGCCGAAGCATCCCTTTGTGCCCACGTCTCTTTGTGCCCACGTCTCTATAAAGTGGTTAGGGTTAGGGATAGGGTTAGGGATAGGGTTAGGGTTAGACGTGGGCACAAAAAGACGTGGGCACAAAGAGACGTGGGCTCAAAGATACGTCTGTGGGCACAAAGAGACGTGGGCACAAAGATACGTTCCCAACTGGGCCGTACCCCTTCGATACGGCACTGACATTCAACAGATGCAAGTTACCAGAGCATGGAAGGCAAATACAAATCTCTTTTTTTATGGACCAAAAAAGAGCCGGAATAGCTCAGTTGGTAGAGCGCTGGACTCGTGATCCTGGGATTACGGGTTCGAATTTCGGTACAGGGGGATTTTCCCTCAGAGTTAACATTGGTTCTGACTCCATTTTCCATACAGTCCTTCGAATGAGACTATAAACCGAGGTTCCGCACAACATCTTGCTCACATGTAAAATCCCATCACCAACTTTCGGAAAAGAAGGCCAGTTTGGTCGTTGGTGTGGATGACACGTTACACATAGCACGCACCTTCCCCGAGGTTGGAGTATGGCTGCCTTAATGGCGGGATAAAAAAACGGTCATACACACAAAAGTGTCAGAATCTTAAACTTGATGAAGATGGACACTCAAAGAAGGAAGAAGGAGTACATTTGTTGCTCCCTGAGGTGCATTCAAATCAGTTTGCTTTGGCGGTATTCACCATGCATTCCTACTATTTGTAACGGGCCCAGCACCGCTTCACATACTTGAACTTCTTCATCTGCATGTGTGCTGTCCGGCATTCTTATATTCTACTTTCTTTCAAACGACCATCACTTTCCTTTCTGATGGTTTTGCCATTGCCGCTGATGCCTGCATCTTGCACATATCTAATCCCAAAATACTGAAACAAACAAAAAAGTCGTAAAGTCTTCGTACTGTGTTTTATCTGTGTCCTACTTTGTGGAATGACCATCATCTGTCCGTTAAGTTCCCTCTCTTTCTGCGTTCAAATCCAGGCTAGAAACTCGACTCATTTACAGCCAAAATGATTTTTGTCTCCGCTTCTTTAATACACTTCTGTTACCGTTATTCATTTCTTATATACTTCCCCCATCGTAAGGTAAGGGCGGAGGGGCGCGCGTGGGTACGCTCGCATGCATGTTCGCATGTTCCCGGATAAGTGTGTGTGTGTGTGTGTGTGTGTGTGTGTGTGTGTGTGTGTGTGTGAGTGTTCATGTATGTGGTGTGTTGCTTTAAAGAGGTGGGGGCGATAACTTGAGCAGAAGTGGGCATCAAGTGTCCATGTGTTTGTATGAGTATTCACTCGCATGCATTTGGTGGAAGTGAATGTAGGAAGAGGTTTAAACATTGAGGGTTTTTTCTCCTTTTCTTTAAAAAAATAAAGTTCGTTATTCCGATATCAAGTAACTCTCAGAAGACGAAAAAGGGAAACTTTTAGCCTCTTTCGCGATAGTTCATGTCCCAGTAGACTGGATGCACAATAACCTAAAACCTCCCAAACCAGAAAATACCATCAACTACACGGCAACCGCGCAATTCTTTCAATGGAAAAGAAAAAGAAACACCCGAAGGTGCTGGGGAGGACCCAGAGAAGCACTGTCTTCGCCCACCTTTAGAGCAGTCCTGTACCACCCTTGGAGGCCTGCGCTGTGTTGACGATGGGTACAGGCACGCACAGGACACTCCATTAAGATATCAAGGGACATAACTGCTCCTGAACAGAGGTAAATTAGACTACAGGATGCAGCTCATAACAGCCTTAAAGTAGCATCCCCATGGGTGTACCAGCCCGTATTTCATGACTGCAGAGCCCACCGGCGAAAAACACCACCCTCCAGCTGCCGAGCACACCCCACAGACCCAACCACCCCTGCCCACGGACAGATGAAGACAGTGCCACTCCAGACACAGCCAAGCTTTCGCCATATGGTCTTATGTGCCCTCAAGAGAGAATCCAAAGTTGTAGTCTTTCCCACTGTCAACAGGACTTTCCCTGTGGTCAGTGGGTCTTTCACTCACCGTCACTGGACCTTTCTCCAGGGTCAGCCTAGTTAAGGCAAAGAAGAAAAAGAAACACCCGAAGGTGCTGGGGAGGACCCAGAGAAGCACTGTCTTCGCCCGCCTTTAGAGCAGTCCTGTACCACCCTTGGAGGCCTGCGCTGTGTTGACGATGGGTACAGGCACGCACAGGACACTCCATTAAGATATCAAGGGACATAACTGCTCCTGAACAGAGGTAAATTAGACTACAGGATGCAGCTCATAACAGCCTTAAAGTAGCATCCCCATGGGTGTACCAGCCCGTATTTCATGACTGCAGAGCCCACCGGCGAAAAACACCACCTCCAGCTGCCGAGCACACCCCACAGACCCAACCACCCCTGCCCACGGACAGATGAAGACAGTGCCACTCCAGACACAGCCAAGCTTTCGCCATACGGTCTTATGTGCCCTCAAGAGAGAATCCAAAGTTGTAGTCTTTCCCACTGTCAACAGGACTTTCCCTGTGGTCAGTGGGTCTTTCCTCACCGTCACTGGACCTTTCTCCAGGGTCAGCCTAGTTAAGGCAAAGAAGAAAAAGAAACACCCGAAGGTGCTGGGGAGGACCCAGAGAAGCACTGTCTTCGCCCGCCTTTAGAGCAGTCCTGTACCACCCTTGGAGGCCTGCGCTGTGTTGACGATGGGTACAGGCACGCACAGGACACTCCATAAGATATCAAGGGACATAACTGCTCCTGAACAGAGGTAAATTAGACTACAGGATGCAGCTCATAACAGCCTTAAAGTAGCATCCCCAGGGTGTACCAGCCCGTATTCATGACTGCAGAGCCCACCAGCGAAAAAACACCACCCTCCAGCTGCCGAGCACACCCCACAGACCCAACCACCCCTGCCCACGGACAGATGAAGACAGTGCCACTCCAGACACAGCCAAGCTTTCGCCATACGGTCTTATGTGCCTCAAGAGAGAATCCAAAGTGTAGTCGCTAAACTCATGGAGTCCATCAAATCATAAGTGGTTAAGGCATTTTCACATTGCACAATATGGAAGGTAAACTCCTTGAAAATATCAGAACACGAAAACGTTAGGAGACTTCCAAAATAGACATGCAATCCTCCATTCGAATAAAGAGACTACATGAGGGTATAAAAACAAAAAATAAAAAAACTTCACGGGATAATGCAGCAACCTTCCTGGTGCGAAAAAAAGACAGAAACACTGACCTTAAGCAACAGACCAAAAGTATGTATGCAACAAAGTCCAATTGATTTCGTTTCTTATGCACCTTACAGCCCTACATCTATAGAATAGCACGACTCGGATAAGATGGATAGCAGCTACGCTGACTTTAGTTGCGAACTGTCATCGTAATTGGGCGATTAAATGTCTCAATCTCCTTGAAGATCCGCTGTGTGAACAACGTTCTACAAAAAAAAGAGGCTTGCAAATATCAATAGAACAGAGAAGCTAGTGTGTTGACACTAGCAGATGATGCGGAAGTTAATCTCAAGAAAGAACGTTAGAAGTCCAGCAGCAAAGTGTTTTACCCAAAAAGCCATCCAACCAGCTGGCACTCAGCTAAACAGCAGAGACTTCAACGCTAATTTGGCCCGGCTCTAGACAAGGAAGAAGAAGAAGAAAGTGAACAACGTAGCTCAATACGCATTCCAGAAATTGCATCTTTAATGCCGCTGTAGGCAGGCCTAAAAGCCCAGACTGAACTGGAAATGGCAGGAAGGACAAAGAGGAGGGAAGGACACAGACACATAGGAGAAGAGACACTAGGGCAGAGGCGAGGTGGAAGGCAGTTTGTTAACTGGACAGAGACAGAACGACAGTCCAGAGCCGAACCCGCTGGAGTGTGTGTCGTCTATGGTTTGTCTTCCCATGTAGCAAAGGGCTGAAGTAATTTAGTACAAAAGTCCAGAAATTCGTCTACCCTCTCGATAACGAGATAACAGGTAAATTGTGATCATCAGTTTCCTTGTGACTGAACGCAAATGGAGAAAACTGATTTACTTACGCTGTACTCGAAAAAGAAGGGTTCCAGTACAGTCGCGTCCCTACCCCCACCCCCACCCCGACTTTCCGAACTACCCCCCTCACCCCTCATCGGATATTTAACGCCAATGAGAAAACGAATAATCAAGAAATGACGGAGGAGAAGACATACACCCAAGTGAACACAACACACACGCACGCGCGCACGGACGCACACACACACACACACACACGCACGCACACACACACACACGCACCACACGCGCTCACACACACACACACACACACACACACACACACACACACACACACACACACACACACACATTGAAGAGAAAAAAAACCTCTCCTGTTTCTTTCCATTCTTTCATCCTCATCTAGTGTCTTCCCTCACCCTTGCCCAGCCCCCAATTTCTCTCACTCACTCACTCCCACTCTCCCCCCCCCCCCCCCCCCCCCCCCCCCCCCCCATCCCCTCTGATAAAGTGCTGTCCTCTGTTGAGTACTGTCGTTCCTTTCATCTCTGTTCAAGGACAACTCCTCCAACATATCAAAGCAATTATCATATGCCAAGGATATATACACCCCGAATATTTGTACACACCCGCGCGCGCGCGCACGCACGCTCGCACTATCACACACACACGCGCACGCGCACGCGCACGCGCATACACACACACACACATTCACCACACACACACACACACACACACACACAACACACACAATACTGTGGGCCCATATACACTGTATGCAAAACATCAATTCTGTGTGGCCCCATGTACATATGCAATACACGGGAGTGCAAGGAATCATCAGAGTTTGGAACAGGCTGACATGTTACTCGTAAACAGTCAACGTTTATGGGGTATGGAAGTGGAGGGAGAAGGCGTGCTCCGGTCCATAATACTGTGTCACAGACGCGGTGAACCACTAACAATTCACTGTCCTTTCGACTATTGGACGGACAGAATGTTGTTGTTGAGAAAGCACCTCGGGAACACCGTACTCATATGCAAGCAAAAGTCCTTTCGGCCATAAAATCTAACGCAGTTTAAAGGCATCCAACAATAGCATTTCTCACCCCTTGTTATCTTCAACGTCAATGACTGTGGATTAAGTCTCACAAATTACCCCAGGGTAATCTGAAGCAAGAAAGGATACAAAACGAAACAGTGAGACAAATCATGGCGGGAATAACTGTGACAAAATACACACCCATTTTATTCTGTTACCTCAACAGGAAGCCACGTTAGACACGGGCTGTTATATATGGTACAAGCGAGGTGTGACAAAATATCCTGATCACTTTAAACACTTCTTTGAGACTGTCATAGCGCAGGACTTAGAATCTCCGGCGTAGTCTTTGGCACGAGGCCAATATATTAGTCAGTGCTTAACGTTCTGACGCCACAGCTCCTGGGTGTGATCTGGAGGTCACGCTGTATGGTCTGTGACTTTGGACATCATCTTTGAGATCAGCATATTTTGTCTGATCTAAGATTTTACGGAAGAAAAACTTTAACGAAATTCAGATGTTTTTAGGTAACTTTTTTTTTAAATCAAAGTGTGTGTGTGTGTGTGTGTGTGTGTGTGTGTGTGTGTGTGTGTGTGTGTGTGTGTGTGTGTGTGCGTGCGTGCGTGCGTGCGTGCGAGCGAGTGTGCGCGCGCGCGTGTGTGTGGTTCTGCTTTCCTTTTGTATTTTTTTCAATTGACTTGAGAGTTGACTTCAAGAAGGTGACAAACCTGATATGGCTCTTTGTGGTCGGCTGGGTATGGGCAACAACTTTATCTGTCTCTCTTTTGTCTTCTTCCTGTGGGTGTCCAACAAAGTTTGCCACTCGTGACTAATGGGTGAAAAACGTGCTAGATGGCCTAGCCAGGTTTTATCATAATTATGATGGAGAATAGGCCTACTGCACTTTGCTGGTTTTGGGCGCCTTCTGAATTCCTCGTTTGAGGTTAATCCACTCCATTGTATGTGTCCAGTCGAGATGGGTTTTTTTCCCATAGGGGCTCGAATTTAAAACTTCAGTTGCTGTCTATTTCACTGTTGTAGTATAGGATTGACAGCAAAGTTGTATTTCAAAATCTCTGTTTAGTCCGGGGTGGAAATAACTTTTGAGGCCAGCCTTTGTTGAGATGGTTAACGCTGTTGAGGCTTTTCCTATTCTACAGTTCAGCTCATTAGTCATTGTCACCATTGTTGTTGAAGGAGCTTGCCGCGTACGTGATACCGGAGCTTGGGAGAGAGTGTCGAGTATGGAGTATGGCCAGAGGGCAACATTCAATGGAGAAGATGCACCAGGAGAAATTGGACCAAACAGAAGACCTTGTGACAAAAGATGGCTCAGTCACCAGAAATAAGTCTAGCTGTGGATACACATTGAAGCAAACTGGCCAAAAATAAAATATCCATGAAAACCCTGCTAGATTACAGTCTCACACCTTCCTTCCAGTCTTACAAGGAGGGGTCAGAAGCAGTGATGCAAGCGTTACGCTGGCTTGTCTCCTCGAAGACATTGGGAAATCCACTAACCTATGTACTGAGTGATCATATACAAAAAAGTGCAAGGTGTGATGGGAAGTCCAAACCAACACAAAGCAATGAACAGATTTCAAGTGGATAAAAACTCACATGATTGCACTGTCCTGAATGCAGCGAGTTAGCAGACTCACTAGGAAGTAGATGTAGCTTAAACGAAGGGATAACAAGTTATAGGCTGATCAGACATCATAAGAAACTTAAAGAAACATTTTTAAAAAGCGTGAGAACAAGGTTGTCATACCAGAGACCATCTTGCAGAACTGAACATTAAGAGAGGAAGCAGCTGCACATCTAAGAAAGAGCAAGCGCCATCACTAACTAAGCAAGAAAAAACGCCACAAAGACTTCCGGGAAATGGCGCAGATTCGTTTGATTTATTTAATCAGCAGATGCAAATAACCGAACACAAATACCAAACGAAACTATATATAGAATTAAAAACAACTCCTGCTTGATGCAAGTGCATGCGCACGTGCATGTGTGTGTGTGTGTGTGTGTGTGTGTGTAATGTAAAAAAAGAAACACCCGAAGGTGCTGGAGGGGGGGGGGGGGGGAGACCCAGAGAAGCACTGTCTTCGCCCACCTTTTGAACAGTCCTGTACCACCCTTGGAGGCCTGCGCTGTGTTGACGATTGGTACAGGCACGCGCAGGACACTCCATTAAGATATCAAGGGACATAACTGCTCCTGAACAGAGGTAAATCAGACTACAGGATGCAACTCATAACAGCCTTAAAATAGTATCCCCATGGGTGTACCAGCCCGTATCTCATGACTGCAGAGCCCACCGGCGAAAAACACCACCCTCCAGCTGCCGAGTACACCTCACAGACCCAACCACCCCTGCCCACAGACTGATGAAGACAGTGCCACTCCAGACACAGCCAAGCTTTCGCCATACGGTCTTACGTGCCCTCAAGAGAGAATCCAATGTTGCAGTCTTTGCCACTGTCAACAGGACTTTCCCTGTGGTCAGTGGGTCTTTTCTCACCATCACTGGACCTTTCTCCAGGGTCAGCCTAGTTAATTTAAGGCAAAGAAGAAAAAGAAACACCCGAAGGTGCTGGGGAGGACCCAGAGAAGCACTGTCTTCACCTGCCTTTAGAGCAGTCCTGTACCACCCTTGGAGGCCTGCGCTGTGTTGACGATGAGTACAGGCACGCACAGGACACTCCATTAAGATATCAAGGGACATAACTGCTCCTGAACAGAGGTAAATCAGACTACAGGATACAACTCATAACAGCCTTAAAATAGTATCCCATGGGTGTACCAGCCCGTATTTCATGACTGCAGAGCCCACCGGCAAAAGAAACCACCCTCCAGCTGCCGAGCACACTCCACAGACCCATCCACCCCTGCCCACAGACTGATGAAGACAGTGCCACTCCAGACACAGCCAAGCTTTCGCCATATGGTCTTACGTGCCCTCATGAGAGAATCCAATGTTGCAGTCTTCCCCACTGTCAGCAGGACTTTCCCTGTGGTCAGTGGGTTTTTCCTCACCGTCACGTGTGTGTGTGTGTGTGTGTGTGTGTGTGTGTGTGTGTAATGTATTAAGGCATAGAGGAAGACATGAGACAGGCACTGTGAAAGGCAGGTCGTTAAATTGCTTGACAGGCCATTTGGTCTACTACGCGTACACGTGTTGGGTCCTTTGTATGTTAGTCTGCATATTCCTACGCACTACGGTGTTTGACTCTGTGGCTGTGGTGGCATACTTTTATCAGTGTGTGTGGTTTTCTGCAATTGTGGGGCAACACACTTACATACATTTGTGTGTGTGTGTGTGTGTGTGTGTGTGTGTGTGTGTGTGCGTGTGCGTGCGTGCGTGCGCGTGTGTGTGTGTGTGTGTGCGCGCGCACGCGCGCGTGCGCCCACGTGCACAAATGCGCCCGCGTTTGTCTGTGTGTGTGTGTGTGTGTGTGTGTTTCAAATTCTTAATAACGTAGTCTCAACTGCCATTCCACCCCACTCCACTATACCCACACACGTACTGTCCTCACATTTGCATGATGTGAAGGTGTTCACATGGAAGATAGATTTATATGCAAGTGTGCAAGGGCACACACCTACATTCACGAACCCTTCAGTGTATATAAGTACACTAGCGCACGGCATTTGTACAACTTGAACAGGCGTGCACATGACTTGACTACCTATTCTTTCCCAAATACAGATATTCTCATTCCATGTCACGGAAGTACTAGACAAAAATTGACACGGCTGAGTTATCAACTTGATAATGGCTGCAGATGCTGCGACGGACCATAGGAAAACAAACAAAACGACAGAGAGAGAGAGAGAGAGAGAGAGAGAGAGAGAGAGAGAGAGAGAAAGAAACGGAGCAGTCGAGGCATCCGTGCACATTTTGATGACGTCAGTTGAAAGGGGTTCTCTTGCAGTCTACACACAAACTTCTTTTGATCATGAAGACAAAATAAACCTGCAAAACACCCGATATATAGCAGTCTTTTTTTTTTTTTTTAAATTCCCCTTCAGTACCATCAGTATTGCCATTCACCGCATGACAGTGTAGGCCTATCTCATTTTTGTTTCAGAATTATGCATTCTTACAGCAGTTTCATGGTAGCTGCTGGAATGGCAAGAGAGTTCCCCATCTTCAATCTCGCTACCCCCCTCTCCCTCATCCTGCTGTTCACCCCCTTTTCTCTGCCCCATTCTCTCTCTCCTCCCCCTCTATATCTAGGTGTTACCGTTTTCAAGCAGTTCGCGGACTGTCGATCTCAAACCTGAGGAAATAGAACCCCTCCTTCTCTCAAGTCAAGTCACTCCAAGTCCTCTCCCTTTTTCGCCCCCCACCCCACCCCAACCGCCGTCTTCAGTACGGTGACGGAACGAACTGCGGATCCGCCCCTGCCGTGGTCGTTACCACCATGGTGGTTAACAGTGCCTGCGTTTTCAGTGACTTTAAAAAAAAAAAAAAATCCCCTTCACATTTATATATTTGCTCATTCATTGATTCGTTTTTGTCATTTTATTCTAATTATTCATCTTAATTGAAATTCATGTTCATATTAGGCCTATGTGTGTTCCTATATTTTCATTTATTTGCTTGTTGTAAAGAGAACTGAAAGCTGTCCAGATCTGTCTGAAGATAGTCTCGGTGCGAAAACTACGAGAAACCTGTTATGCCTGTCGAACGAGAGCCTCGTTTGCATTCTGCTTTGCCAAGCGGTGGTGAGAAGGCCAGCTTCCCCGACGTTTCAACGTATGTTTCAACATGACGTCATTAGAAGCTGCGTCGCGCTGTGACTAGACTGGATGTGGGATCGACGGTCTTGTGGAATCTAAAGACTGGTAAACAAATTCGGCTTGTCGGCCTAATTGAAATACTTCCATGCCAATAAGAATGCAGCAGTATGAATAAGGACCTTGTTTAACCGATAAGAATCAATAAGAAGACACTACTGAGGGTTGTGATTTTTAGATCATCGAAGTTACTCCGACGGTTGCGGAAGTTAGTCGCGACGCGACCTTCACCCCTACAGTGTAACCCGCCAATGCTTACTTATTAGTGTTAGCTCATCTAGGCAAAAAAATCAAAAGCATGCTGATGTGGCGTTACAGTATGTAACTGTATGTCTTGTACGCTCTCTGAAGCTCATTTGTTGGCAGAAACCAAATAGCCCGAACCTTCGTCAAGTTTCATGAATATTATGTTTGTCGCCATGTTGAAATGTGACGGAATGTGTCGGCGAAAGTTGAATGTAAAAGCCTATTGAAGTTTTAGGGTTAAGCGCTTGGTTTATGTGGTAGAAGTCGTTATGAGCGGACATTCGTGGGTCAGTTTATTTGGCAGCGACGTTTTCATTCGCTGTCACGTATTGTATGCAGTTGTGATTGTCAATCGACGAGTCAATCAGCAACTTGTCAAGCAGGTATAGCATGATGAAAAAGGTGGGGGAAGCGGAGGTTTGTCGAAAACTTTGAAGGAAAACATGTGATTAGTTGGCAGTGTTACGTATTTTTATTTCAGTTTTTAATGATAACCGGTCAAGGTGTTTTTTGCTTTTTCTGTTTTAATGTGTGGACGACCAGTTCGTTCAGAGAAACTTCGAAAAGACAACACAAATTTATGACTCTTGACCAAGGGAGATCATCCCAAAGATGTGCACCCGGCATGTTGATCTTAGTGTCGACAACTTTCAACGTTGTCACTCGCTTTGAAATGCAAGTTTATTGTTAGCATGTCAAATGAACATGTGTTTAGAAAGTTTAGAAATCATTTGGGGGAAAAGGGACAACAACAAAAAAGAAGAAAACTATAATCACAAATTCAACTTCACACAGAATTTGTGCATGCAGTTTGTTTTGCAGGCATCAGGCCAGCAAAATGTGTAAATATCTGTTTTATACCACTTCTTGCATGCCTACTGCATGTTTGTAATGTTGGCTGCCTGCCACAGTCAGGGTCTGGCCGAAGGTATGCGCTTATTAAATATTTGTGATGCCCAGCGTGGCAGCATGATGGTCCTATGGAGTATAAAAGGTTTGTGCTTGCCAATTTGCTGGGATGAATTTTGTGTGGAGCTAGCACAATTATTTTAAGTAGTTCGCAAGTATGCCTTCACTTCAGCAATGTAAAATTCATAAACAGAACTTATTTAGTCATTTTTTTATGTATATAGGCCCAAGACAGGAAAGTAAGTTTGGGAAAAGAATGAAATAGCCAGGTGCCATTCAGAGTTATCCTTATATGGAACCTTCAGCTGGCCATACACTTATACAAAAAGCGTCTATCCAATCCTGTCAGTACCTATGCTAGCACAGGATAGTTTGTAAAATGGCCTTGCTACTTTAGTGAATACATTCTTAGTATGTTTTCTGAATAGAACTCGTTCCTTTTTTTTTTTTTTTTTTAAATTCTAGCCAGTATGACATCCAGTCTACATACCTACTATGAGAGTGGGCAGAAGACAGCTTGTGAACACAGGGTAATGAGCATCTGTAGTTTTCTTCATCCAAAAGATCTGTTGCTTCTTCTTCATCTTATATTTAGTGCCCAAGAACAATTCGTTGATCGTTCAAGCATCTACAGGAAAAGAAGGGGTTTGCTGTAAACCTAATCTTTCAAGGATACTTTGGTTTTCTGTATGTTAGATTAATGGGGGGGGGGGGGGGGGGGGGGGGGGGGGGGGCATGACATGAGGTTGGTCACTGTGTTACTCAAGGCTGGTATTCTGGACAGCTTTTGTCTGTTGCAAGTAAATGACTCATACAGTTTCTGTTTACAACTATTGCAACCACTGCAGTGTCTTCTGTTTCTTTCATTGCTTGCTTTCAGGTTGCCATTGTCCAGATACTTTCGGTTTACTTATCTAATACAGAAATAACAAACTGTTGTCTGAACCTCAGATACGTTTTGGGTAAAGTGATCTTAATTGGTGTCACTCTTTCCATACAACAGGATCAGAACGTTGTGAGATTCATCATTTCATGGCTTTGTGTGTGTGTGAATTTTAATTTTGTGTTTTTATTTTGATATCATTTTTTTTTTAAAGCTGCTTCTTAGTTTTGATTTATAGATTATTCTGTTCTTTGAGAATTCCAGAAGAGATGACGTCCGACTAAAACTGATGCTATGACATAGAGGGCACAAGTTGATGGGCCATTATCTCTTTGTCAGAGTGAAAACCATCTCTAGGAACAACCATTTTGTCAGGAGCAGATAACATTTACGAGGCTTCCGTATAAAGAATTCTCCAATAGGCAGTTTCAGGTGACATATCATCGTGTACAACAGAGAAATGTTAGAATAGTGAGCAGATTGTTTTCTGTCGTATTTAATTTATGGTTATGGTAAGATTGGTTTGTGACAGCGTATTTAATTTATGGTTATGGTAAGATTGGTTTGTGACAGCATGTTGGAATATTAGGGAATGACAATCGACATAAACTGATAAAGTACTAAATTGTTCTTACCATGATGAATTTATAATCCTGAAAGGTTGAAACTAGAGACAGAAACTGACCATGTTTCAACCAACTTCAAACATTTTTACAGATTTTAAACAGAATAGGATTAGAAAATATCCTTACATGTTTTACCAGTATTTCATGGATATAGTTTGTTAATTGATTTTACTCATAGTCATAATTTTCTTTGCTTGCGTGCAGTGCTTGAAAAATGACTGAAAACCAGAAAGGTGGCGTGGATATCAGAGAGTATGTCAAGATGTACACGAGTGAAGATGCTGTTCCTGAAACAAATGGTATGTTATTTTCATCACAGTTGTGGATTGTCTCTTGTTTGCTTTGAGGATCCCTAGTAATACAATCTGGGTTTTTTTGTAGTTTTTATACTGTCTTCTCTTTGATTTTTAACCTTGTGTGCTTGATCATTTATGAGATAAAGATATGTGCTGACATTATTTGTTGTTTTCATTTGATTGAATTTTTTCAAAGTCTAGAATTTTTATGTTGACTGAGACAAGAATGTTGATTATTGAATATTACTTAATTTTTTCCATCTTTTGCCCTTCATTGAATGTTAATTGATTAGTGAGTTTTTTTTTCTTTTCCACTCTTTTTGTTGGTTCATTATGAGGCTCCCAGACGGTCTATGCATATTGTGGTAATTTTGTGATGATTGAAGTAGGTACCCTTGCCAGAGTGCAGCGACTCGTGTTGCAGGTGGAGAGATTACGGGTTCTGATTCTGTCAAGGGTATGTTTGTTTGTGGGATTTTTTTTGCCCTGGCCATCTTCAGGTCCAGTGTTGTCGAGTGGGCGGTGGGCTGAAGTGAGAAGACTGCTGCCACACAGTTGGGTTTCGTCTACTTTTCATGGAAATGTCTGTGAAGAAAGTATCAAATTCTTTGGTACCTCATCAAAGCCTGCTTTCATGCTGTCATCCATTTCCATTTGCTCTCCACAGTGATGTCTCATTTTCATACAATCAAACCTTTTAACCGCGGAGGTCCCTGTCAGTTATTTTCAATTCTATCTGTCAGCATGCCTAGGGTGACTATGATTTGTTTCTGTATGGGTTATTTGGCAAATGTTGAGTGTTAAAACACACTAATTGAGCTGTTACTAGTGCTAGTGGCAGCTAGTGTCAGCTCTTTGTTTGGCATTGGCAGCCATACACACTGTTCAATAGTTTGTTCTCAACTGTGGGGAAAATTCCAGCAGGCGTTGCTTACACTTGGCAAGTTTTCTTATTGTCGGACATTTATGAAATCACTTCAGTAGTTCTGCTCTGTTTTTTTCTGGACTGTGTTTTTGTTCCATATATATCAAATGACCCCAGGCATAATGATAATTGTCTCCATTTAAATGATTGAAATACTGGACATCCAGCATACTGAATTTTTAGACCTGACAGAAAAGGAGGCAAATTTGTGTTTTATCTAATGAGAGAGCAACTAATCTCAGCGTTTGTTGAACTCTAGTTAACGTCTTTTCATGCAATGCTTTATTATTAGTTTCCATCTGTGTGCCTCGTTAACACCAGAGTAATATTTTTAATGATCTCTGTGGATGCAGCCCTGATGTGGCCCTCTGCGGTCGGCTGGGCTATAAGCAACATTATCTTATCTTATCTCTGTGGATGTTTCTTCTTATCTGTGTCTTTTGGAGGTTATCTCTCATTTCTCCCTTTTGAAAGCTGTTTTGGTGCATTTTTTCTGGTGATTCTGCTGACTTCCTTAAGTTATCCTCGAATGTATGATTGTTTCTTAGAGCAAGCAGAAAATAGTATTTATGATCAGGAGCAATGACTACTGTGTATTAACAGTAATGTGTGTGTCCCTCTGTGCAGGTACAACATCTTCAGAACTTACTGGAATACAGGTAGGTGCAGTCCATCTATATAGAAGAAAGAGCAGCTGTGTCAGTCCATCTATATAGAAGAAAAGAGCAGCTGTGTAGTGTAATGACAGACACCTTCAAGGACAAAATATTTTTAGTCGGGCTGTTACGGGTGCCTTGTCAGTACAAACAGTACATCAAGGCCATGGACTTGCAGATTCATGTGAGGATAATGCAGATTCTTGTGAGGATAAAAGCTTTCCACTTTAATGCAGATTCATGTGATGATAAAAGCTTTCCACTTCTTTTTCTTATTTTTTTTTATTACTTGTTTAAGGCTTTATCTGGAATACTGTAGTACTCTCACATCAAATGAGAAAAAACAGACGTGCAAGTAGGGAAATTGAAGGTGGCTGGATTACAACAAAAAGTAAAAATGATTGTAATGTGAGAGGGGGAAATTATAGAATAGTCATCGTATACCTGCCTCCACTTGAGCCTTTCCCCTTCATTCCATTTTCCATTCTCCTCTGCCTCAGCTCTTCACTTTGTTTTCATGTGGGTGTGAAAACACACACACACACACACACACACACACACACACACACACACACACACACTTCAAGATGATCTTGAAAATGAATGTTAGAATCAAGGGATGGATAACTTTACAAAGAAAAAAGTTATTATGTACCATCTGAATATAGTAGTTTCCACAAGACACAGCTTTTTATTTATTTTATAGAAAACGTTTTATGAGATTTTCTCATGATTTCTTTCCACTTTAAGCATGACCTCTCTCTCTCTCTCTCTCTCTCTCTCTCTCTCTCTCTCTCTCTCTCTCTCTCTCAGTCTCTCTTTCTAAGTCTCTTCTTCCTCCCCACCGTTGTTGGTTGGCTAACCAGCAGTGAAAATTTGCTGTCTCAGGTCAAGTTTGAGGTGGAAGACCCAGAGTATGAGCAGGGTGTGGAATCCAGCACTGTCAGTGCCGGCCTCCTGCGCTCCTTCCAGGCCCCCAGGTCATCGCCTCCTCCCAGAGCGCTGCAGAGTGGACTGGGACTTCCTCGGCTATTCGCACGGAGCTGCGCAAGATGATGGAGGACAAGTCTTTGGATTCCAGCACCGCAACCCAGAATGTGCAGACAGTTATTGAGAACCTGCTAAAGAAGAACGAGAACTTGCTTGCTCAGAATGATGCCATGGGCTACAAACCATATTCCAGAAGAGGGCGTCCTGCCCTTGAGGGCAGCCGAGGGAAAGATTCGGTGTTCCCAGGTTCAGGCCAGAGCGTGACATTCTCTGCTGGTACACAGACCCAGGGTCGCATCACAGGTATTGGAACTCGTCAGTATTCTCAGTTGGATAATGCGACGCCGACTGCACAGCTGGGTCAGCTCATGAGACCCAAGAGCCCCACACGGCGATGTGCTGTTCAAGAGAGAGACAAGTCTCACTTCAACCTGGCCCTGATGGAGTCCAAGGTGGGCTGTAAGGAAGGGGAACAGATCTTTAAGGTGCAGGAGCACGAGATGGTGTGCGCCATCTCCTCGCAGACTAAGTTTCTGAACAAAGAGGGCAGGTTGGTGTCATCGGTGGATATCAGCTACTACTGGTGCAACTTCTGCAACTACTCCACCACCAACAAAACTTTCCTAATGCAGCATGTCATGGAACACCGCTTCCACTGCAAGCACTGTCGCTACCAGTCCTTTTCAAGGGCTGATGTCATCCACCACTCGGTCCACACTCACCCTGGCTTCCAGGACACGGCCTCCATCACCCAGTACTGTACCCTTCTCCCGGACTACCTGCGCGTCCACAATCCCAGTGAAGCACAGCTGGACCAACGTAGGAAGAGGAAGGACCCACCACCCGATGATGGTGACGAGCCGTCTGCCAAAGTCAGCAAGAACAAGGTGGACAAGAACATGGTGCAAAAAAGTTACCTGGCAGACTACGACCTGTTCAATGTGAGTGTAGAGGAGCTGAAGGAAAAGGCGGAGGAGGAAGGAGGGTCGGCAACTTCTGTGGAAACGGGGAGTAAAACCAGTAGTGCCTCTTCTTCCGGTACTGTCCTGTCCAGTCCCGCTGACACAGGGTCCCAGACCACCAGCATGGTATCCAGTCTGGTGAGCCAGCCTGCGTCTGCTGTCGCTCAATCATCAGTCAGCAGCGTGAGTCAGCCGGTCATCACTCAGGTGTTCTCGGCTTCCACACTGCCCCCTACTTTGGCGCCTGCCATGGCTGCATCAGGGACCTCTCAGGGCTCTCCTCATGCCAGCAGCTCATCCCCAACCCCTGCGACCCCGTTTTACCCGAACAGCGTGGGTGCAGGAGCCATGCAGCAGATGCGGTCCAATTTGTACTGGAGCTGTGGGTACTGCAGCTTTACCAGTACCACTCAGAGCGGGATCAAGGAGCACTCCGTCATGCAGCACAGTGGCAAACCCCACCGCTACGTGGCGCTGATCAAGTCGGAGGGAGGGGAATCCACCCCACCTCCTACAGGAAATTGTACTGGTGAGCAGGCATCGGAGAGTGAAGTGACTTTGGAGACAGACAAATCTCCTGAGCCCCTAGCAACTGAGACTGATGACAAAGAAGAGTTGGATGAGCCACCAGTGTTGGTAAAGCTGGAGCCAATGGATCAAGAAGACGCATCTGTTCCCATCAGAGTGCGCTTCCCCACACCCCGCATCCAGCCTAAGGACCCTACCACCCTCAAATGCATCCACTGCAATCATACCTCCCGTAGCTTGGGGCCTCTCCGCAACCACATCCTGAACCGCCACAAGGGCAAGTGCCTGGTGGGAGTGGGGGGTGTGAGCAGCAGGGTCTTCATGTGCTCGCGTGCCGACTGCACTTTCCGCTCCTCTTCGGGCCAGACCTTTCTAAGCCACTTCGGGAGTGCACGCCGTGGTTAGTCTCAGATGAACCTGTGGCAAACAACCTGAAGAAATGTCTGGAGGCCACCACCCGTATTGCTGAGGAGGCTGAGGCTGCCATGTCTTCCCCTGCCGCTGTGTCGGGACCCTCGGCCACCCCTCTTCCCAGGTAAGCTATGACCTGTTTTCCTGTATCTATTGCAAGAGCCAGATATCATGGAGTAAAAAGCAAACTAAACGCCATGTGTTACAATGCCACAGCTCCAAGTGCCTAGTCATGAGAGATGTTAAAGCTCACCGCAACAGGAAGAGATCTTGTGTTTTCTTCTGTAGGTGGTGCCCATGGGAGGGGAGGACGAAAGAAGAACATAACGTCCACAGCCTGCTTTGCCCCCCAGCCCCAGATGACAGCCGGTCTGCTGAAATCCTCCTTGATGGTGGAGTCTGTCTCCCTGACAACAGTGCCCTGGAGAACTGTGAAGACACAGGTGAGAATGCTGACAGGAAGATAGTCACTGGTAGTGACGATGATGATGATGATTTGGGGCCTCCTGATATCACGCATGATAAGGACAATAATGACAGGTTGTGGTCTGGACTTGCCAAATCCTCACATCACACTGCTGACGGGAGCGGTTTACAATGTTCACAGTCTACTGCTGAAGCCAGGTCACGGTGCAAAACATTCCTTTCTGATGGAGTACCCAGCTGTACATAAGTGACCCTAATGTGATAGACTCTGATGACTCTGATGAATTTCCACAGTCAAACTCATCTGGTCCTTTCATAGACTCATGTGATGAACATTCCAACCAGAGAAACCTACGGAATAGGAATAAGAGTGGGACCAAATCCGACACCAGGTTGCATTATTATGACAAGCACAAAAAAGTAAAGCCTTTCCAGAGCAAATCTGCCCAGTTTTTTTCAAGCACCAAACGCAAACTTCCCAAAAGAAAGATGACGATTGTGCAGTGTTTCCTGTGTGGCTTTGAAACAGACGCTCTGCGGTCTCTCAAGCTGCACATGCAGGACAGTCATGACCAGCATGTGTCGTTCAGTTTCAGAAGTGTGTATCACAGTGCCCTGCACCTTAAGTGTCGATTTTTTGTCTGCCCTTTGCTGGACTGCCCAGTGTACAGGTACAATGAAACGGATGTTGTCAGTCACTACAGGCAGTGTCACGCCGGTCATTCCCACATCTACCTGGACCCATCCTATTGTCCTGCACCCATGAAGTTCCAGCAGAGGGCGAACCTTTATCAGGGAAGTAAATCCAGAAAACTGAGGCAGCCTCTTTTAGGTGTGTCTTCCCCAGTTGGTAGAAAGCTTGCAAGTGCTGAACCAGAGGGTCAGTACCTGTGTTTGTACTGTGACCAGTACCACTACTCCAACACCATCAGCGACATGAAAGCTCACTACCTTGCCGCCCACCCTTCCATGGCCATTATTGTTCGTGATGTTGTGGCCTTCAGAAACAAAAAGATGTCTCGTGTGTCAGTGTGCGAGGACATTCACTGTGATTTCAGTGCCTACATCTCTCGGAGGCTGGAAGAACACACAGCTACTGTGCACGGAGACCGGTCGAAAGGAGAGGGGGCGGGGCAGGTGCTGCAGTGTACGTCCTGCAGTGCCTACATCTCTCGGAGGCTGGAAGAACACACAGCTACTGTGCACGGAGACCGGTCGAAAGGAGAGGGGGCGGGGCAGGTGCTGCAGTGTACGTCCTGCGGATGGGTGACGTCTGATAACTCTCTGTTGGTGCACATGCACTTGACAACAGTACATGCAGGGGATGACAGGGCCACTATGGTGACAATAAATTGTGATGACTGATGCATCTAGATGAAGGGCTGTCTAGCCTGTGGGGAGGTCGATCATGTGTAACTTAGACTGTAAACATTCTGTTGTCCACATTTTCTCCTTTCCTTATGTCCCCTGACATATTTTCCCCTATTGTTAGGTGTTGGACTTGCATGTGTGTCTGACAGTCTGTGTATAGTTTGTTATTTTTATGTTTGCTTTCATAGAATTGTCAGATCAGTGTGATTGATTAATGCTGATGAGAGTTGCTTCACATTTTCAGCGAAAATGTTGATTCTGAACAAAGAAAAAAGATTTGAAAGCAAGCATGCAGCCTAAACATTCCTTTTAAGTGGATCTTGAATGTACTATTGAGAAAAATAATTATCTTTTTTTTTTTAACCCAACACCACAGTTCTACCTTTGACTAAGTTTGAGCTAGCATTTTATCTCGGCGCACACTGCATGTGGCTACCGCATAAGATCGTCACCTAAAGAGCAGGTAAGACGAGATAACGTACAGACATATATATAGTATAATGCTGGTGCATTTTGTCGTACAAGTAATAAGATCAAGTGTTTAGCATTATTGGTTGTTAATGTCTGGATCTGTTTTACATATTGCAGATCCGTAACATTGTTAATTTAAAGATTCAGATCTGAAATATTTTTTCTCTTTCAAAAGTAATGAACTAGGTAGAACCAGTCAAAGGGCATGTTGATAAAGGTCTGAAACGAGTATGTTCAGCATGTGTTCTTTAGTTTGCTTTTTATGGTATCATTCATGATGACCAATATAAAGAGAGAAGGTAAAGTGTATGTTCATTGTATGTAAAGCATGTGCTCATTGAGGCTGAAAAGGCCCAGTAGATTCTTTTTGGGTTGAAATGTAGATAGGTGCTAACCTGCATCTCAGATTATCAGTTCATGTTTAAGATTATGAATTGAATAGTATCATACATCAGTTTTAAGGGTGGCTGCTGTTGTTGTATTTCTTAAGATTCTTAGAGTTATCTTCTAGAATTAGATGTGGGTTTGTTCCAACATTCTTCAGTCAGGTAACTGATTCATTCATATGATTGTGAGACTCTTTGGAAGTGCAGGAGAATCCTGTTAGTGTTTTGAGTTCTTCGCCCCTCTTGTCAGTCATGGTGAAAGGTTGGCTCTGAGCCAGTGACTGTCTGATCACAGTTCTTCATGCTCATGCATATGCAAAGTGGTAAGGTCCAACATGTTTTTGGTTTAGCCAGGTCTTGTGTCGGTTAACAGATATGATAGTGGATGTTTATCTTCAAGTGCCGTGAGAGGGCAAGGATTAATAGGTGGCCACTCCTTGTGGGGGCTTAGCACAAGCATGTTAAGTCAGTGGCCACATGAAGGGCAAAAAAACAGAAGTACATTTTATTTAATTTTTGTCTCAGTTCTGCCCTTATAATATGTGGATTGGCTTGTTTTTCGATGTTTGTGACCTGTTCTCGAAGTAGGTGTTGTTGTTGTTGTTGGCGTACCCTGGCCAAAAGACTCCAGGGATCATCTGAACAGCTGAAGCACTTGAACACTAGGTACAAACGCATCAGCTGGGGATGAGAACATTACATGTATGACAGTTTTTGATTACCCCGCCACGTGGGCAGCCACACTCTCACTTTGGGCGAAAAACACCGCCCAGTGTATGAGATTGAATAAAATTCAGCTTCTGCTTTTGGATATATATAGAAGTTGTTGTAAAATTCAGCTTTTGCTCTTGGATATAGAACTTTAAGAGGGCTATAAACTCCCCGTCTCAGGGGGTTTAAGTTCGGTTGGGACTCAAACTAAACAACAAATCCAGGATCATTCAGCAAGATTATTACAATTTTATTTTGCAGAAACTACAATTTTATTTTGCAAAGACTACAGAACTGATTGTAATGAAACTTGGAAAAATGGATTGTTGTCAAAGGAAAAACAAAACATTACATGTGGTGTAGATCCAGATCAAATACCGGATTATCTATTTACATTTTGTTTAGTTTACTTTAGATTCTCTTTTAAACATGCATACTGTGAAGTTATTATGAATTGATAACTTTGTACAAATGATTTTTGTGTGTGTCACATTATGAAGTTCCAGTGGTATCAATGATAATTTTTCCGTACAAATGTGCGTCTCTGATGCATAAACTTCCTATCTGAAGCATTGGAGTTCAGGCCAGTGCGTCACAAAAATGTACCAAAATTTACTGTGACGCACTGATTTTCTCCGGTACGCATCACAACTCTGAGCAGCGCATCACGCAAAAGGGCTTTCGTCTTCTCCACCACAATAGAAGTTAAAAAAGTAAATTTTCTCGACGTTTCAGAACGCTCTGAATCGATGAACACTTCCGCTTGAAAACTCTTCTCTACTGCAAACCAGCAAGAGTCGTCAAAATAGACTAGGCCTACCCAGTCTTACGATTGGACTACAGGATCACGTGATAAGTGGGAAAAGAATGGAAAACCCTAGGAATTTTGGCTTATCAGAATCCGACAGTTCAGCTGTGGCTTGTGGGTGATAATCCAGCAAAAGGAACAAAAGTTGAACGATCTGTGCAACATGACCATTTCGGATAATTAAAATAGCTGCTTTCTGAGCATACAGATGTGTTGCTCATGGAGCAAGAATGGCCAGTCTACAGTTTTGTCGTAGGTTTTGCCGGGCTTCTGATGATCATTGCATGGCGATTGGAATTTGGTCATAGAATAAAATATTTCAAAATTGAAGGAAATGGCTCGCGTAGTGGAAATTCTGTGATGATAATCGAAGAGGACATCCCATAAATAAAGTTTCACTGTTAAAATCTGGATAGTGTTGGTGCTCACATTTACTCATGTTAGTTGGTAACACTTTAAAAACATAGGAACACAAATATGAATAGATAATATTTAGCACTGTCTAGAAAGTTTTATTAACTTTATTATAAACACCTCTTTTCTAATGTATTTCTGTCTCAGTTATAAACATCTCTTTTCTAATGTATTTCTATCTCTTTCTCTGTGCATTTATTTGTGTGAGCCAGTGAGAGCACGCTCGTGTGTGAATATGTGTTTTCACTACATTTTCTAGCAGTTATTAATGGTGACCCCTAAATATTTTTGTGACCCCCTGAAAAATTTGGAAATGAGTTTTTTGTTCCGAGTCTGACCCACAATTCTTAGGAAATAATTATCACTGGGTATCAAGATTGAAATTTTGTTTTTTTTTGTCTCTTACTCAGAAAGAAGGTACATGGGAAGTAATACTTTGAATCCTTATCAGTTGTTACTTCTCCTGGTGGATGAATTATTTTAAGAGCAGATCTAAGATTTGTTAAATCTTGGCAGAGGTCTGTGTACCCCAGTGTGTCCTTGCTTTTATAGGTTTTATGTTTGGAGTCACATTGGAGTGTGAACAGTTTAGGATAGTGGTTAATTGAATGGGCTGCACAAAGTGCAGTGTAAGGACAGTGAAAGGGGGAGAAGGGGTTGGGGAGGACGTGTTGTCATTTTGTTTGGTTTAATAAGTTCATTAGAACTGGAAATGTTTATGGATGTCAAGGAAGAATGGTGTCAAAACTGGCATGTGAATGCAATTTGAGATGAAATTATATTTTAGTCTTGTTATTGCTGGTTGTGCTGCAACTGGTAACTAAGATCTGTTATTGTATATAAGTCAGTAGTAATTAGTTGTGAGTGCTTGGGGTTGTAGAATGTTTGTTGCATGGATTCATACAACAGAGACTTTGTAGTCATGTTGATGCAGTGATAACTATTGTATTGACTCAGGTTTTCTTGACGGTTGCCATCAAAACTGTTTCTCATCAGAACGATAAGATAAGATAAGATAATGTTGCTTATAGCCCAGCCGACCGCAAAGGGCCATATCAGAACGAGGCTCTAAAAGTAAAAGCATATTTTATGAGTAATGTCCCTCAGATCAAAACTCGTTCACAACACTTCATCACCCTCTTTCTCAGATCAAAAGTTGATTTTAAAATTTAACTCCTAAACGTATTAAAAGAACAAACAGAAGTGAATGATAAGTTCACTGATGTTAATAAAAGAATAAGCTAATAAACAAAAATATTTATGTAACTTTTGTTTGTTTCTAATCTTATTGTCAAAAATATTTCTCATGAATACAAGCACTTGCATAGCACTTAAATGGAAACTTTTTGTTTAAATTTAAAACTTTATATTAAATGTGATGCACATTTCAAAGTGAATATATATTAATAGTCACTTTTCTCTTCTCTCTCTGTCTTTGTTTTCCTTCTTAAGACTTAAAAAAAAACCCAACTTGAACCTGAACAGAATAAACAAGCGTCAATAACCAGTCTGCTTGATAATTAAACAACAGTAGGCACAGACATCTCGAAATGAAAACATTTTAGTCATTAATTTTAAGGTATATTCATGAGACACATGTCTGAAAGAAAAAAATGGTGCAGTAAAATGTCTGAATTCTTTTTGAATGAGCGGTTTGTTCTTCTCAGCAGTGGAAAGGTGGATAGGTCGGGAGACCAAAAGCAGCCATTGTGATTGTGCGTTTCGATCGCGAATCTTCGGATTGAATGAATAAGAAAATGATCAAAATACTTGCGCAGGATGATCAGAATCACTCGTCACCAGTGTGATGTTGTGACTGCTTGGGGTTGTAGAATGTTTGTTGCATGGATTCATACAACAGAAACTTTCAAGTCATGTTGATGCAGTGATTACGATTGTATTGACTCAGGTCTACTTGACAGTTGCCATCAAAACTTTTTATCATCAGAACGAGGCTCAGTCTAAAAGTAAAAGAGTAATGTCCCTCAGATCAAAACTCATTTACAACGCTTCATTAGTATACTTTAATTCTTACAGTGTCAGAAAATGGAGGGAGGGGAGGGGTTGAAAACGAGTAATGTTATTGTTAATGAATTTTTTGGGTCTGAATCATTAAAACAAAAGGAAACACTTCATACCTGAAAGATCAACACTTGTTTTGACTGAGAGCACTGAGTTTTTCAGTCAAGGTCATAAGGTGAGCTTGTTTTCCAGATCAAAGTATAATCTTATTTTAGACTAAAAATAATGGTAGTTCAGCCTCCAGATTTAAGGAAATGGAATATCACTGTGATGTATTGATGATGTGATAAGGATAACAACAAAAAGGTTATGTAATATGTAATTGTAAGCATGACAGACCACCAATATTTTTAGCTGCCAACTGCCAGCAAAATGACCTCTCTTTGCCGCAATTGCGGCAAAAGACGTTTTGATTTTTTTTTTTCAAATTCAGGAAATTCAGAGAAATAGAAACTTGAGGGGGGAAAAATCAGTGAAAAGAAAGATTTTTTTAATTTGTGGAAGATGGTCTCATTCATGATACTTTGGCATATGGTGTGTAGATTATTAGATGTAACGAGAACTTTTGTAAACTATGCAGGTGAGGGCAGTCACTATTGTGTCTGACCTGACAGAAGTCCAAAACGTATGTCATGATCCATCTTCATATAATAGCAAGATGCTGCAAAAATGAACAAAATGGTACTGGTTCTGATTGGTCTGAAAAATGGACAACCCCCAGTATGTAGATTTACATCAGATTGATTGCATCATCTGAAATGCGGTTTTCAAAATTATTTTTAGGGGCAGAGAAGGGGAAAGATAGAGAATTCTAGGAATGTTTGCTATTTGGGATCCCTAGTTTTATAAAGATCCATACATAAAAGTGAACACAGTTGCATCACATGATGAATTATCACATTTGTTGACCATTCCAGACGACCTAAGAACCCCAAGTTGTGTTTCTTTCTTTTGTTTGTTTTTGATTCCTTGTCATCGCAATCATTACTATATATTTTTATGTTTGCTATAAGTGTCTGGTAAGAGAAATATTTGTGGGTAGATATGAAATTTAACAGCAGTGCTTGATGGGTAAGTTATATTTGAATGTCTGAATGGGATATTTGAATTATTTTATTTATGGCCACCTGCAGTCACAATCAGAATTGTGCTTGTTTTTGATGATTTCTGTGAATGTCACATTTTTTTCTATACTCTGTATTTCTGTCTACATTTTTGTTTCAGTAGCAATTGTGTCGGTGAAATTTGTTGCAGGCATCAGTGATGGACACAATTTTGTTTTACTGTACACAGTTCTGGACTAATGCTGCAGGCTTTGTTTTTTATTTTCCTCATCATTTTTCAATGCAGCCATGAAATGTACGTTGTTAAGTCATATATTGCCAGAGTTTTTGTTGGTGTGTCATCTTTCCTGCCATCTCATTGACTTTGTCCTGAGCCATTTATTCCAGCTTTCCATCCAGTTACACCCTGGCGTGACCCACCATAGACCCAGTACCAGCAATCTACAAGGACCTGCCATTATCAGGTCATCATAGGTAACCCATCAGAGGAGACACTTTATTGCTGCTGAGTCACTTCAGTGGTATTCAGTGGTGCCTGTTCTGATCCAACGTATGCAGGTCACCACATACTGAGGCCCATATTCACAACAGTAATGACTAAGTCGCAGAGCCAGCATGAGTGAATGTCCCCCTCCTGAGGGTGCCCCATGTTCGTCCAGTGAGAGTTTCCAGAAACTTGCTGATACTGGTTTCCTGGATACATGCTCATAAAGGGCATAGGGATGGTACATTTATAGACATGGAGAGGAAATTAAAACTGAGGTCACCATGAGAGCTGGCGGTGAGGGGTCACAGAATTGGAGATTTTGTTTGATGTTGATTGATGAAGATAATGCTGTGGAGTGCCAGTATGGAATTGCATGACAGGGCTGTACTCTTTAGTCTCTTTCATCCAGTCCTGAGAGATGAAGACACCTGAAGTGTTGGTTAGGAAATGTTAGCAGCATTCTCAGAGGCACATCCATCAGGTGGATGAAACTTGACTGTGCACTCAGTTATTTCAGTTGAGCCCAGAGGAAACTCTGAATAGAAGTTGGTCGTGGCTGAAAAATCCCATGAATAAACAACTCCAAAGTCCAATGGGAATCAAACCCACAACCTCCCAGCATGAAATCCACATTGCTGAGTTGTGTGCCACAGTATCTGGTACAAATGTTGATTTTAGTGAACATTACTGATTAGTCATTCTAAAATCTTTTTAACAGAAACATGGTATATTTCAATTTTACCTTGGCCTTATTGATGTGGCCTGTGAATCCGCTTTTAATACATGAAATAGCACTGCAAGAAAGAGTACAACAGTCAAAGCTAAAACATTTTTGCATTGAAATGTCTCCATAAATTAAACTGACAGTTTTGTCAGCAGCATCCATTGATGATTAAGCTACATAGAATTTGTCAGTAAAACAGATTCCTGAAGATCGTGAAAGGAGCCAGTACCAATGTGACTCTGGTTTTGATGATACTGTAGGTGGAAGAAAGGTTTTTCAGTGGTCCAACATGGGTCCCATTCACTCATCTAAAAATCAAGAAATTCCCAAGTCCCAGTTTTGAATCTCGCACAGGGTGGATTTTATTGTTCACTTTTCAGCTAGACACTAAATCAGAGGTGGTATGCCAAAGTTTAAGTTTATTTGATCCGCCAACAAACTTATGTACCAAGGTCATTAACTTCCTGTGTGCTGGCACGAGTTCACTCTAAGGAAAAACATTGTACACATACATGAGTTCACTCTAAGGAAAAACTCATGGGGTAAAAGAATCTTTCTTGTAGATTGAAAAAAAGATAAGTTTTTGTCTCCAGAACATGTTACTTTAAGACAAATCATAAGGTCACCAAACACGATGGTAAAACAGAGGCAATCCTCATTTCATGAATTGGTCAAACTGGTGATAGATGAAGGATTGAACTCCAAACGGAGCTTAGTTTGATAGAAAAATCATCAAAATTCTTCTCAGTGCATAAGCTGTAAGCTGATGGAAAGTAGAAACATTCCAAGATAAGCACTTGTAATTGTATTTGTCATACTTTTTCTGTTTTAGAATTTACATAATGTAGTGATATCATTTCAGTGCAGAATTCTACAGGCAGCACTGATGGAAAATCTGGATAGTTTAAAAGTAATCATGATATTCGTTTGAATCAAGTAAAGATCATATGCTTTGGTCATTTTGAGTGAGTCGGCTCCCTTTTTCTTTCTTTTTCTAATATATGGCCAAAATGTTGGGTAATGAGATCAGGACAAGTCTATTTTTAGGGCAAGTGATGGTCTGAGAGATCAGGACAAGTCTATTTTTAGGGCAAGTGATGGTCGTCTGACTGCTAGTTTGCTCTGTATGCACAAAGTGCATGTTAAAGATCCCACAGCAGCAAAGCAGTCGTTCCTGACCAAAATCTGTACAAAAATACATTTGAATTTGCAAATTAAAAATGAAGATAGAGAAGGCCAAATGTAGATGGCGTTGTATCATGATAACATTTTCTCACCAAGAAGAGTTGCCCAACTTTTCACGCAAAGAAAACTAAATATTGCACTGAAAGAAGACATAAACAACATTAGTCCTTTCAAATATGATCAGAGATAATGATAATAACATGTTTGACATAAACATGGACTATATTTATTTGGTTTCATTATATGGATTGTTTTTTAAAGATGTGCAAATGACAGAAAAAAAGAGCGTTTCATGTATTGCATGCTTTTTTGTTTGCTGTTCTTGGCATTAGCAGACTGTTGGAAATGGACAGACTGGGTGTGGGATGCAGGTCTTTGTTCATCTTCTTTGCACAAGAAAATGCATGGGCTTGCCTGAAGAGAAACTGTATTACCATCAGTCAGTGGATGGTTTGGACTTTGCTCTTTTTATGTTGTGCTATGTATGTCCCAAGTTCCGAATATTCATTTAGAATGAGCTGAATGTTAAAAGGAAAGGGTGGAAAGGATTCTTTGAGATTGAATAGTTTTTTCTTGTCAAAATATTGGTAAGTTGATAGAAGTAAAGAGTGATGCATGGCTTTACTTTTGAAAGTCAGAAATGTATCATCACATCATTCCTCGGGCTGATGTTCAAACCTGATCTATACAGTTTGTAAACATTCCCAATTTTTGTAAGGTTTCTTGTATTTAGGGGATGACCAGAGACAGTGTGTGTGATGATTATCATGTATTGGTATTGCTGTACAGTACTAAATGAAGTTTACATTGTGATCACGAAATCCCACTTACATTCTCTTTTTTTCTTATAATGTGTAAATGTGCATGGCAGTGTTTTCTTTTTCTTTCTGCGTACGCAGGCTGATACTCCTGCGGACACTCCCTGTATAGCCAGGCAGTGGAGTTTTTGTGTGTATGACCGTTTTTTATCCCGCCATTAAGGCAGCCATACTCCATCTTCGGGGAAGGTGCATGCTATGTGTCACGTGTCATCCATACCAACGGCCAAACTGGCCTTCTCTTCCGAAAGTTGGTGATGGGATTTTACGTGTGTGCAAGATGTTATGCGTGCGTTCACACACGGAACCTCGGTTTATGTCTCATTCGAAGGACTATATGGGGAATGGAGTCAGAACAATGTTAACTGAGGGAAAATCCCCCTATACCGAAATTCGAACCCGCAACCCAGGATCACGAGTCCGGCGCTCTACCAATGAGCTATCGGCCCCTTGCATGGCAGTGTTAATGTTAACTCATTTCTCTGTGAGAACATTGAATTGAATTTGGAAATTCTTATATGTTCCTGCTGATTGTGTGCCTTCCAAGCCTATGAATGAGAGAAAGGTCATTCTTTGCCTATTTTATTTGTGTGTATACATGGTCATGTGTCTTTTCAAAGGTCAGAGAAATAGCTGAAAATCAGGCATGTTGGTGAGGCTTTTGGCTCTTGAAATGATAATATGCAGGGTTCTTCACAAACTGTTATCCTACAGTCATGACAAACCCTCAGTCACTTCTTTGAACTTGAAGGTTCCTGGATCTTTTCAGAACGTCCCAACATCAGAATCACCAGTTAGCATTTTCACCTATATATCCTGTCCCACCATATTTCTGAATATGTGTTCACGGTGTTAGGTCTGCCATCCAGGGGACACGGCAACATTAAAGCTTGGTGCGCTCTTCTAATGAATAAAAGCACCCCTGTACTTGTAAGGATGGCTTTGTCGTAGTCCCTGCATTGGCTGTCACCTGTACTTTTAAGATTCTTAAAGAAATCAGATTTCTTGGAATGGATGGAAGTGAGAGAATGCTTTTCACAATGCCCTGCTTGTCACAGTGAGTAAATCCAGAGACCCTCCCACTGGTCATAAACTTGCTTGTGAAAAGTTGTTTTCTTTTACAATATAGGATAGGGTTCCACTTCCAGTACAGTTTGTGTACCCTTCATTTGTCTTCCAGTTTTTTGTTTGTTTGTTTTCTAACTGTCCATTGGGATTTTTTTGTGCTACATGGTCCATGCCCCCATTAATAATCGTCAGTGATGCCTTCTGCCCTTGTTTGTACCTTAGTGTGGCAACAGTGTGTCCTCGAGGACCTCTTGCTCAGAGGATGTTAATCTCGCCATCCATGCCTTCTGCCCACCGAATTGTTGCAGACCTTTATGTATTGTCCTGAACAGTTTTGTCCAGTTCCACATTATTTAGGCAGTGTTGTCCAGTCAGCATTCTTATTTACACAGTTTTATCAATTGAAAATCTAATTGTTTTGTTTCTCGTTTTGTGTTTCATGCATGCATGCATGTGTAAGAACGTCTGTAAGTACAAGTAGTACACTTCCAGTTCATTTGGTGGTGAATAGGTTTTGGTGGCTGCTGATAAGATGTTGATTAGTGAACAGACAATACTGTTCATGAATTGGATTTGTTCTTTGAAGAACCTGGGACCATTATACACAGATTATAACTGGCCATTTGAGCAGACATGTTGAGCGATTTTTTTTTTTTCCTCTGCAAATGTATGATCGTTATGTTACATATTTCAACGATCCAGGATTTTTTTTTTTAAATTAAAATTTGCTGTAAGATCATTCAGAACCCATTACAGGGGTGGGAGACCTTCCGTTTTGATACGGAATGCGGTATAGCAAATTTTTCCTTCTTTTTTTTTTCCGTGTGCGCGTTGAAATCCACCTTCTTGTTTACGATGCACGAAGACCATATCATCGTGCTTTATATTTGTCAAAAAATGGATCTGATTAACGACGAAACAGAGGCACTGAAGATCGACAATGACCTAAAGAAAATCATGTGGAGAAATGAATACATGGATAAGATGGATGAATTGAATCGTCCGTTCCAAAAATGGCTGCGGAAAACAAATGAAGTGGGCACTGCTTGGTGTATACTGTGCAGTCGGACGTTTGTATAAAAGTCAAATGGAAAAAAAAGTCAATCGAAGTGCATTCCCAGGAGTCGAAACATGTGGAGAGATTGAATACGCTGAAACATACATGATCAGCTCTTTTGCTGCTGCTCCAGTAATGGATCCGGTGTCAAAAGTTGATTCCCTGCTTGATGCCAAGATTCGGACTTGTGCATTTTTAGCGGAACACTGCTTGCCTCAGTCACTAGCACTTGATTTAATCTCCTTCAGTCAAAAACTTGTCAAAGATACTCAAAACCTGGAACAGTTTTCCATGTGTAGGAAAACAGTAACCTCAACGTATACTATGACACATGGAGTTGCAGTAGCCTTTTGAAAAGATTTAAGTTACAAACTATGTACTGCGTACAATATAGTGCTAATGCAGACATTGACTCTCTGCTGAATTTAAGCCATGTAAGACAGGATCAGGATCAGGACTTGTACGTTGCTGGAACCTTCCAAGGTTATAAGTAGCAACGGAAAAAAGAGAGTAGCAGCCCTTGGAAGATTTTAAAAAAACAAAAAAAAAAACAGGAATCCTCATTCTTAAACTTATAAAGTAAGTAATTGAAAATTGGCCACTATCTTCTGTTAGCATCACGGGTGAGTAGTATTTATACATTTCATCCTATTTTGTTCTGATGTTTTACTGAATTTAAGATGCATTCTAAGTACTTGGCATAACATTTTCAGTTTGATATTTAAGCCGTAAGTCATATATTTGGAGTCTTTTTGTAAATAAATTAATTATTAACTTTGTTTTCAAGGAGAGGTCACAAAAGTGTCTTGGCAAGACAAATTTTCTTCAGCGTCTGGGGGGCCTCCCCCCCCCCCCCCCCCAAAGACCTCCATTGTCCCTGCGCCCCACCAGGGGCCTAAAGCGGTCCCCTGGACCCCCAGCCTTTTCAGTATAGCTATGATTTTCTGCTCCCACCCCTGCCATTAGTGTATATCTTGGTGTATGAACCAAAGGCTCATTTAGTTATGTCCTTGAAGGTCTGCCATACCATGTTTGTGATAAATGCTTCCCACCGAGAAGGTTGTGACCGAAGTTGAACGGAAATGGCCAGGTTACAAAAGCTGCAGGTGATTGCACATATAATGGAGGCAGTGCTTCAGACGTGTTGAAGTCGGTCGCACAGCAAGAAAGGTAGTCATTACACATATGTTTAGATCATAGCTTGGGGTTTGTGGGGTGTTCCCTTACAGTTACTCTGTTGTAATTCTCTTTCTCTCTGTTGGATGTCAGAAGCTATGAGTGTTAACGGAATATGCATAATCATCTTTCGAGAAAAATTTACTTTTTGTTTGGTTGTGCAAAAGCAATAAATATCAGTTATGTTCAGCTGAATTGTGTGTGTATGTGTGTGTGTTTCTATAAAGAGAATGAATGAGTGGGCATGTTGTATATTAGTCCAAGGATTTCTGTTGATTGCAATTTCTCTGTTTTGATCAAGTTTGGCATCTGGATTGATTATGAGATGATTATTAATATTGAAAATGAATCAAGTAAACAGAAGTAGTGGTACTGCTGAGTTATGATGTATTAGTCTTTCAAAGACGGAGGGAGGGGGGGGGGGGGGGAACAAAGAAAGAGAAGGAGAGACAGAGAGTCGCTAAATTTTGAAGAAATGGTTTTGATGGTGTTTTTGTTTTGTTTTAATTTAGTCTCTGTAAGTAAATTGTTAAGAATGATGTTTTTTTGTGTGTGTTCCATTGAAGATATCATTTTGATAGATGTTTGTGCATGTGTATATGCATTTCTCTTCATTTCTATCTTTCCTGTGCAAAAGCAACATTTTATGGACAAAATGATGGGGCTTTGTGTTTGAGCTGAGACAGAGAGAGAGAGATGTTGCAGTCGACATGTTGAAATTGACTGGCATTGCTAAATTTGTAGTCATGGAAAGTAAGGAGGCAGGGAACAAGAAACAAGTAGGGTAACTCTTTCTCCCACTGCCACAAGAAAATAAATACATGCCCATAACTCCAAAGCATTCATTTGGAGTTATGGGCATGTATTTGTTTTCTTGTAGTAGCAAGAGTACCCTACTTATTTGTTGTTTGCAGTCATAGAATGTCTGTCATGCCATGACGAATTGTCAAGTATTGCAGCTACACACTTGATCCACAATGTGATTAAAATTTACTATTCAACATGTGTAACATTGTTTCCTACCTTTTCCGTCTCAGAATTAAAACATTTAGAATGTTTCTCTGTGTGTCATTTCATTTTTCCACTTGGTTTGTAGAAGAGCAAGAAATGAGTGTGTACGTTCATGTAGGTGCATTTTGCTTGTTAAGGTAGTGTTTGTGTTGGGGGGGGGGGGGGGGGGGGTGTCCTCCAGATAGCTGTCTAGAGCATGACTATTCCAGATACCATGCAAAAGTTGATGTGCACAGCTGAATTCTGCTCTTCTTATCCAACAAAGTCAAATAATGTCATATGTCGTTTGGATTAAAATTCTGCATGAATCATAAACTGTTTCTGATTTGCAATTTTTCTGCTACTAAAGTTTTCTCCATTAGTTTGCCTGCTTTAAAGACCATTCTCATATTGAAGAGACTAGAGTTGGAAAAAAAAGACCAAATTTTGTCTGACAGTTAGATCTCCCAACAAGCAAAAAAAAAAAAAAAAAAAGGAAAAAAAAATCAGATTTCATCTAAGTTCACAACATGATACTATGATCAAATTAATATTATATCACCACTAATGGTGGCATGGTTTATTAACATTATGACTTCTGTGGGACCAAATTAATATTATATTACCACTAATGGTGGCATGGTTTGATAACAATAACATTATGACTTCTGTGGGACAGAATGTCACTTTTGTTCAGTTGTTTCCATTCCAGTGTCCTAAACACCACCATAGATACACACAGCTGTCAGGCTGCCTGAATTTTTCTTGAATTTCCCTGTTGTAAAAACAATTCCTGTTATCAGTATTTCACAAGGGTGTCCTGAATTCAGAAAATGTTGTCACAAGGTGTCAGTTTTGATGTTCATCTTGGGAAAGGACTGAAAAAGTGTTTTTGAACACAGTGAAAATCACGTTCTGCAAAATGCTAGCGGCTGCATTTAGTGGAAGATTTGCTTTCGATATGGTTCCTCCATTGATCAGTTTCAATAGTTGGGATTAATATGCTTTCCCTATTTCTGTTTAAAAAAAAAAAAAATCAATCAACACACAAAAAAGACTTTCCCAGCACTTCTAAATGACTTCTAGATTTCGGTTTCAGCAGAAGATTGGCAGTTCCATGCGTGCACACACACACACACACACACATACACTCTCGCGCACGCGCGCGCACACACACACACACACACACACACACACACACACACACACACACACACACACACACACACACGTTTTCATATATACATGTGTGTGTATGAAGGATTTGACACTTACTCTCTGATGCCTGTTTGTGAAATCAAGTTAGAATATTTTTTTTCTTTTAATGATCACACATGGAACCTTGTGTTTGAGTGTCATTCGAAGGACTCTTGACAGGCGAAACTGATCTTCAAAGATGTTGTCTCTAAGCTGCCTGTGTCAGGTGGGGGACTGAACCCAGGACCTATGGATCAAGAGAACAAGGCTTTGTCCAGCAGGACAACCAGGCCTTCTCTTGTCAGCTTTGACTATACAATATGGAGAATTATAATGCTCAAGTTATAAATATCAATCATTAAAGTCACATAATATATACTGACTGGAGGACGTCACATGATTTTGTTCATGTATGGCAAGATTCAGCAAGTGAATAGGTTACTAAGGATCCTCTTTCACTTGCCTCACCCTTACCAGCACAGTTTTGTTCATGTATGGTAATAAGATTCAGCAAGCAAGTAGGTTACTAAAGAGCCGCTTTCACTTTCCTCACCCTTACCCGTACACTTTTGTTCATGTGTGGCAACAAGATTCAACAAGCGAGTAGGTTACTAAAGATCCTCTTTCACTTGCCTCACCTTTTAGTAGTACCCATACAGGTTTGTTCATGTATGGCAACAAGACCTGGCAAATGAAGAGGTTTATAAAGATCCTCTCACATTTGCCTCACCCTGTCTATATTCTTTCCTTGGGGCTGATGACTGCATTGTTCAATGTTAAATTCTTCAGCTGAGCTTCTCTCATTGTTGATAGTTGTTATGGTGGATTAGACACAGAACACAAGACAGCCTACCCACACTCTTGGATAAAATTAAACACCTGTAGATCTTAATTTGGGAAAGGTCTGAACTAAAGTCTGAGGTATGAGGGTAAACCAGTCAGGCCCTGAACACCAAGTTATAACCAGATTTGATGAAAACTTCACTTCAGTGTACAGTGTACCAGGAATAAGCATTGCATACACCCAGGTTTGTTTAAACAGCAGGCACAAAATTATAAATAGACCTGATCTAGTTAATACCAAAAACATTCAGGGAAAGATAACTGCTGTCTTTCCATTACTGATAACGGTTGCCCTTTTCTAGTTTGAGGGTCATAATCATTACACAGTTTGTGCCTGCGTCATTCAGAACACAAATGACCCATCAAACCCAAGATATTTCTGTCTGATTCGATCAATGATAGTAAGTGTACACTGTTTTAAACGCAAAATCTGCAGTACTGGCGCACCATTTCTCTCTCTCTCACACACACATACATGTTTTGACATTTTACACTCAGATGCATGCCCACGCACACTCACATACACACGTTTTGGCATTTCACACACACACACACACACACACACACACACACACACACACACACACATATTTTGATATTTTTTTCTCTGATTGAACTGTGGTCCTTGGCAATTGTGACCCAAAAAGATCGTATGACATGCTAATGACCAGCTACTGATAAAAGCAAAACAGAACCTTGGCCAGAAATTGTTTAGTGGCTGAATTATGTGGCTTTCGTTTAACATCAGCTTCACCTGAAAATATGAAATGGCCGTCTTTCAATGACAAATTCTCTGATTTAGAAAAACGTTCGACAGGAAAGTCTAAAATGTGCCACCACCTGTCGACTCCGCCCTGAAGTCTTAACAGCCTGTTCAAGTTGAAAAGAGTGAATTAGGAAAGAAAAGGGTTGATAATGAACTTTAACACATCAATAGGGTTGATAATGATCTTAAAAAACATCAAAACTGTGATATAATGGAAACAGCTATACAGGCTGTCTTCAGCTTAGGTCCTCTACAAGAAAGGTACAGTGTGTGACGCACTGAAGGGAGTGATGGTCATTTCATCTTGAGAGGACTCCAACTCCAGACCTGTGAATTACATAACATGAATCAAAGGCATCCCACCTGAGTTCCATAGAAAGTGGACGTAAGAGGAAGGACAGAAAAGAAACTTTTTGAAGAAAAAAAATGCGAAAGAAACGCCCACACACACACACACACACACACACACACACACACACACACACACTTTAATCCATTTAAGACAAATGCATGATGGGGAAGACCGATCTAACTTGCCACATAAACAAATTTTGCACCCCCAAATCCACAGGAATGGGTGAAAAAAGCCCAGTCCATTTGTATTTGAACGAGATGTTTGCATGTGGGAGTGATTATTTTTGTCTTTCAGATTCAGCCAGACCAGGTGCCTGTTGTGGAAGAGGGCAAAACAGATGACGAGGTGAGGGTGGATGCAAACCACTTTTTGTTCCCTCTGTCACCGACACCAAACAAGGAAACCCCTACCAAACTATGTCGAGTTTGCACTAAGAAACGCAAAAAGCGGAAGGAATCCCGCTACCATTGCCGCTCCGGCCCATCCAAGCCTGGCTTGTGCTTAGGCCAGTGTTTCAAGGACTGTCACACCAAGGTAGTGTATTGGCAATATCCTACTTATCCCTGTCAGTTTTCTGTTGTTGTTTTTTTCTTCTAAGTTATACATTTCATTCTCTTCTGCATTTTTGTTCTATAGAACAGTGTGGCAGTAATGTGAGAACAATATGTTCAGAAACTGTAACACAGTTCCTAGAGTGTTTTGTATGATAACAAATGGGGTGTGTGTGTGGGGGGGGGGGGGGGGGGGGGGGGTCTTGTTTTTCCTTTTGAACAGACAATTGTTTATTTTTTTCTTCAGACTTTTTTTTTACCATAGTTATCATTTTGAACATTTATCAATATGTATTATTCTATAACAATTTGGACCACGCTGTGTGCTTACAGTCATGTTGAGTAAACACTAACAGAAGTTTTTGTCAGTATTAAAAAAAATACAATCAATCAATCAAACACAAAAAGACCTTCCCAGTACTTCCAAATGACTCCTAAATTTCAGCTTCAGCAGAAGATAGGCAGTTTTGTATGTGCATGCACACACACACACACATACACATACACACACACACACACACACACACATGCATTTTATATATGTGTGTGTGTGAAGGATTTGACACTTACTCTCTGATGCCTGTTCATGAAATTAAGTTAGAATTTTTTTTCTTTTAATGTTCACACATGGAACCTTGTTTCTGAGTGTCATTCGAAGGACTCTTGACAGGCAAAACTGATCGCCAAAGATGTTGTCTCTAAGCTGCCTGTGTCAGGTGGGGGACTGAACCCAGGACCTATGGATCAAGAGAACAAGGCTTTGTCCAGCAGGACAACCAGGCCTTCTCTTGTCAGCTTTGAATATACAATATGAAGAATTATAATGCTTGAGTTATAAATATCAATCATAAAAGTCATATAATACTGACTGGAGGACCTCGCACGATTTTGTTCATATATGGCAAGATTCAGCAAGTGAATAGGTTACTAAGGATCCTCTTTCACTTGCCTCACCCTTACCAGCATAGTTTTGTTCATGTATGGTAATAAGATTCAGCAAGCAAGTAGGTTACTAAAGAGCCGCTTTCACTTTCCTCACCTTACCCGTACACTTTTGTTCATGTATGGCAACAACTCTTCTCCAAGTTATAACCATATCTGGACCACAGGATCCTTTCCGCCCTCCTGGCGGAAAGCCCTGATCATTCCCATTCCAAAGCCTGGAAAGGACCTTACCAACCCTTCCAACTAACGCCCAATCGCTCTGACAGCTGCCTCTGTAAGCTGATGGAAAAGATGGTCAACTCCCGTCATGTGGAAGCTGGAAACCGATGGTCTTTTGGCCAGTGAACAGTGCGGTTTCCGGAAGTACCACTCGACGGTTGACCATCTAATCCGTCTGGAAACCACCATCCGCAACGCCTTTGTTAACAAGCAGCATGTGGTTGCTATCTTTTTTGACCTCGAAAAGGCGTACGACACCACGTGGAAAGCAGGAATCCTCATGGACCTGCACAGACTTGGTTTACGGGGTCACCTGCCTCTGTTCATTCAGAACTTTTTAGCCGATCGACAGTTCCAGGTGCGTGTTGGCACCACACTCTCTGACATCCATGGGCAGGAGTTGGGTGTTCCTCAGGGGAGCATCCTTTCTCCAGCCCTTTTCAGCATTAAAATAAATGACATTGTCCAATCGGTAAGCCAGGGCACCGAGTCCTCTCTGTTTGTTGACGACTTCGCGCTGTATGCAGTTGGAGCTTCTTATGCCAGCGTACAGCGTCGACTCCAACTTTGTGTCAACAGAATCCAACAGTGGGCTGAGGAAAGCGGGTTTACCTTCTCCCGTACCAAAACTCAGTCAATTCATTTCCACAATCTTCGTCGATTCTTTGCTGATCCTGAAATTCGTCTGGACAAGTCCACCATTCCAGTTGTAAAGAAGCCAAATTCGTGGGAGTTATTTTTGACCAAAAACTCAACTTTCTCAGCCACATCAAAAACCTCAAAACTTCTTGCCAGAAAGCTCTGAATATTCTGCGGGTAGTAGCGCACACCGACTGGGGCGCTGATAAGAAAACTTTGCTGCACCTCTACAGAGCCTTGGTCCGTTCCAAACTGGACTACGGTTGTGCTGTCTACGGCTCCGCAAGATCGTCTTACCTCAAACTCTTGGATCCTATCCACCATCAAGGGCTTCGTCTCTGTCTTGGAGCGTTCCGCACCACCCCTGTGTACAGCCTGTACGCAGAGGCGGGTGAACCTTCATTGTCCAACCGCAGGCTGAAACTGTCTTTAAATTATTATATCCGACTGTTCTCAGAACCGCAGAATCCTGCCTATGACTGTGTCTTTGACCCTCCGTTTCAAAGTAAGTTTGAAAACAACCCGAAATGTATTCCGCCGTTTGGTCTTCGTATGCGGCCTCACGTGCGGAATGCAGGTCTAGACCTAGGAGTTGTGTCCGATTTTTCCAAGTTTCCGGATCAACCTCCGTGGACCTTTTTCACACCAGAGATTCGTTTCGATCTTGCAGCTTTTCGTAAAGAGTCTACCAGCTCTCTGGCGTACAAGGCGTTGTATGCTGAGCTCTGTTCGAAATTCCCATCCTGTCAAAAAGTTTTCACTGACGGTTCCAAGTCTGAAGATGGAGTGGCCTGTGCAGCCTACTGCCCTGGGGCTCCTTCTCAGATACTGTTGGAACATATACATTCAGATGCTTCTGTCTATTCTGCTGAACTTACTGCTCTGGTTCTGGCTTTGAAGATAGTCTCACATTCTTCGAAGAGGGACTTTCTGGTTCTGTCGGATTCGCTGTCAGCTTTGGGGGCCATAGCTGGCCGCAACCTTCAGCATCCAGAACTTTTACTTTTTTAAAAACTTTTTAGCAAGTTGAAGGCGGACAGTTACAACATTACTCTTGCTTGGGTTCCTGGTCATGTTGGCATCGGCGGGAACGAAATGGTTGATCGTTTAGCCAAGAACGCCACAAGAGAGAAACTGTCCAACACTTATATCCCCTGCTCAGATGTGAAACCCAAAATTAACGATTATGTGAGAGACCTCTGGCAGGAGGATTGGAACACACAGACGAATAACAAACTCTTTCAGATCCGTCCAAACCTTAAGGACTTCCTCCCATCTACGTCGGGTGGTCGTAAAGAGGAAACGGTTCTGTGCCGGCTGCACACCGGCCATTCGTATTTTACCCATTCTTACCTTTTAAAGAGTGAAGAAGCTCTGTGGTGCATTCCATGTCATGCGCCACTCACAATGAAACATGTTCTTTTGGAGTGTTGGGACTTGCATGATGTGAGACACAAACATTTTACAGCGGAGTCCATGAAGATCCTGTTCAGGGATGTCCCGCCTGACGTGATCCTTGAGTTTTTGAGAGAGATTAACATTTTTCATCTGATTTAAGATTTTACGGCAGAAAGATTTTTAACAAAGTTTCTGGTGCGTTTGTAGACGATGTCATTTAACGAGATGTGTGAAAGTTGGGTTTTTTTTTTTTTTTTTAATTGTTTTTTTTTTATGACTGGTGAGTTGATTTTAACGTGGTGACAGCCCTGATGTGGCCCTCTGCGGTCGGCTGGGCTATAAGCAACATTATCTTATCTTATGTATGGCAACAAGATTCAGGAAGCAAGTAGGTTAATAAAGATCCTCTTTCACTTGCCTCACCTTTTACCCGTACACTTTTGTTCATGTATGGCAACAAGACATGGCAAATGAAGAGGTTTATAAAGATCCTCTCACTTTTGCCTCACCCTGTCTATATTCTTTCCTTGGGGCTGATGACTGCATTGTTCAATGTTAAATTCTTCAGCTGAGCTTCTCTCATTGTTGATAGTTGTTATGGTGGATTAGACACAGAACACAAGACAGCCTAACCACACTCTTGGATAAAATTAAACACCTGTAGATCTTAATTTGGGAAAGGTCTGAACTAAAGTCTGAGGTATGAGGGTAAACCAGTCAGGCCCTGAACACCAAGTTATAACCAGATTTGATGAAAACCTTACTTCAGTGTACAGTTTACCAGAAATATGCATTGCATACACCCAGGTTTGTTTAAACAGCAGGCACAAAATTATAAATAGACCTGATCTAGTTAATACCAAAAACATTCAGGGAAAGATAACTGCTGTCTTTCCATTACTGATAACGGTTGCCCTTTTCTAGTTTGAGGGTCATAATCATTACGCAATTTGTGCCTGCGTCATTCAGAACACAAATGTCACATCAAACCCAAGATATTTCTGTCTGATTCGATCAATGATGATAAGTGTATACCGTTTTAAAACAAAATCTGCAGTACTGGCGCACCATTTCTCTTTCTCACACACACACACTTTTGGCATTTCACACTCGGATGCACGTCCACATACACTCACATACACACGTTTTGGCATTTCACACACACACACACACACACATATTTTGATATTTTGTCTCTGATTGAACTGTGGTCCTTGGCAATTGTGACCCAAAAAGATTGTATGACATGCTAATGACCAGCTACTGATAAAAACAAAACAGAACCTTGGCCAGAAATTGTTTAGTGGCTGAATTATGTGGCTTTCGTTTAACATCAGCTTCACCAGAAAATATGAAACGGCCGTCTTTCAATTACAAATTCTCTGATTTAGAAAAACGTTCGTCAGGAAAGTCTAATATATGTTCACCACCTGTCGACTCCACCCCGAAGTCTTAACAGCCTGTTCAAGTTGAAAAGAGTGAATTAGGAAAGAAAAGGGTTGATAATGAACTTTAACACATCAGTAGGGTTGATAATGAACTGTAAAACATCAAAACTGTGATATAATGGAAACAGCTATGCAAGCTGTCTTCATCTTAGGTCCTCTACAAGAAAGGTACAGTGTGTGACCGCACTGAAGGGAGTGATGGTCATTTCGTCTTGAGAGGACTCCAACTCCAGACCTGTGAATTACATAACATGAATCAAAGAAATCCCACCTGAGTTCCATAGAAAGTGGACGTAAGAGGAAGGACAGAGAAAACACTTTTTGAAGAAAAAAATATGAAAGAAAACACACACACTCTTTAATCCATTTAAGACAAATGCATGTTGGGAAGATCGATCTAACTTGCCACATAAACAAATTCTGCACCCCAAATCCACAGGAATGGGTGGAAAAAGCCCAGTCCATTTGTATTTGAAAGAGATGTTTGCATGTGGGAGTGATTATTTTAGTCTTGTCAGATTCGGCCAGACCAGGAAGAGGGCAAAACAGATGACAAGGTGAGGATGGGTGCTAACCACTTTTTGTTCCCTCTGCCACCGACACCAAACAAGGAAGCCCCTACCAAGAAATGTCGAGTTTGTTATAAGAAACTCAGCGTGCGGAAGGAATCCCGCTACCATTGCCCCTCTTGCCCATCCAAGCCTGGCTTGTGCTTAGGCCAGTGTTTCATGGACTATCACACCAAGGTAGTGTATTGGCATATCCTACTTATCCTAATCCCTGTCAGTTTTCTGTTTTTTTGTTTTTTTTCTAAGTTACACATTTCATTCTCTTCTGCATTTTTGTTCTATAGAACAGTGTGGCAGTAAAGTGAGAGCAATATGTTCAGAAACTCTAACACAGTTCCTACAGTGTTTTGTATAACAAATGGATTGTATGTGTGTGTGTGTGGGGGGGGGGGGGGGGGGAGTCTCTTTTTTTCTTTTGAACTGACAATTGTTTATATTTTTTCTTCTTTTTTATCCATAGTTATCATTTTGAACATTTACCAATATGTATTATTCAATGACAGTTTGGACCATACTGTGTACTTACAGTGATGTAGAGTAAACACTAACAGAAGTTGTTGTCAGTATTTTTAAAAAAACAATCAATCAATTAAACACAAAAAGACCTTCCCAGTACTTCCAAATGACTTCTATATTTCAGCTTCAGCAGAAGATAAGCAGTTTCGTGCGTGCATGCGCACACGCACACACACACACACACACACACACACACACATGCACACATGCATTTATATGTGTATGAAGGATTTGACACTTACTCTCTGATGCCTGTTTGTGAAATCAAGTTAGAATTTTTTTTTCTTTTAATGTTCACACATGGAACCTTGTTTTTGAGTGTCATTTGAAGGACGCTTAAGAGGTGAAACTGATCGCCAAAGATGTCTCTAAGCTGCTTGTGTCAGGTGGGGGACTGAACCTAGGACGGGGGGGGGGGGGGGGGGGGGGGGCAGTTCATTTGTATATAAACGAGATGTTTGTATGTGAGAATGATTATTTTTGTCTTCTCAGATTTGGCCAGACCAGGTGCCTGTTGTGGAAGAGGGCAAAACAGATGACGAGGTGAGGATGGGTGCTAACCACTTTTTGTTCCCTCTGCCACCGACACCAAACAAGGAAGCCCCTACCAAGAAATGTCGAGTTTGTTATAGATACTCGACGTGCGGAAGGAATCCCGCTACCATTGCCCTTCTGCCCATCCAAGCCTGGCTTGTGCTTAGGCCAGTGTTTCATGGACTATCACACCAAGGTAGTGTATTGGCAGTATCGTACTTATCCTAATCTCCGTCAGGTTTCTGGGTTTTTTTTTGTTTTTCTAGGTTATGCATGTCATTCTCTTCTGCTTTTTTGTGTTCTTAGTTTTCCATTCTACAGTGGGGATTTTCTTTTTTCTCACTTGTGTGTGTGTTCATGATTTTGTCAATGCTGTGACCAGACTGAGTGCCATCAGTGAAAGAAGACCAAGTGGAATATAGAATGAATCCCCATGTGTGTTTCTTTGAACCACAATTTGGACAGACAAAAAAAAAAGAACACCATCCCCTAAAATTATGAAGCAGGGAATGCAGACAACCTGAGGATTATGTCCAAATCTATGAAGTTTAGTACGGCAAGTGCTGAATTCCTGTATATAAAACTGTGTGGCAGTAATGTGAGAGCAATATGTTCAGAAACTCTTTACACAGTTCCTACAGTGTTTTGTATGTTAACCCTTATGCTGGTTGTCGCGACAATAGTCGCGCCATTACGTCATGGCCGTCACTGGTTGTCGCGACAATAGTCGCGCTGTGGGGTGAGCCTTGCGAGCCCAGTTTAACAGACACACGCAGATACGAAACTATGGCTCAGTGACAAACTAATTTGCATGAGTGACTGAGCGAGCCCCGGAACATGGATTTTCAGTGTTTTAGCTTAGTTTATGGTTAGTAGCAGCTTGTAATGCATAGTGCGACTCGACTCGTCTGGCGAACAAAAATGGCGGCGCCCGAAGCAGAACATGATAGAATTAGGAACTTGAACGAAGATGTTTCTGCTGAATTTCTTGTGGAAAAAGCAGGTGAAGAAGAAGTTATGGATATTTTGAATGAACTGGGTGTGATAGGTGATAGTTTTGATTTAGATCAAGCACCATGCAATCGTGATTTTGAGATCGACACGGACAGTGACTGGACGAGTGCCTAAGGGTGAGGGGAATCTCAAGATGCTATTCAGTGGGGAAGAAAAACTCAGTGTAGCGCTTACAGATGATCCTAAACCTTTCAAACATAAATGACGACAGTGTGGGCTGACTATTACATTTGTTGATAGTGACCATTTTTGTTTTTTTGTGGTGTGTTAGCAGCACATGATTTCAATGTGAAAACTGAACTGTACCTTATTCATTCTTACCTGAATTACCTGCATGAAAGACGGGTATAATCCACACTGACTTTCCTTTGAAAAGGCTATGACTTATTTCTGGATACTGCGGAACACCATAGACTGGATTATTTGTGAACAAGCTTGTGAGAATGACAAGCAGGATGTGCCACCTGTTTTCACCTGTTATTTTCACATTCTGGACAGGTCAGCACCTAATCAAACACTCACAAGCACCCCAGTTCTGTTTTATATTATTTTTTATTCAATTATTAACAATTTTCATTCTGCATGTCATTTTCAAATACTAACCGTTGAAAAGTTATGCATATCATACAAACGTAACTATTCTTTTCAAACTTTCCTTTTGGAAATTCACAGACAACATACTTGATAGTACGTTGTTAAATAACCAGTGTAAGGGTTAACAAATGGATAATGTGGGTGTGTGTATGGGTGGGGGTGGGGGCTTCCTTTTTTTTCTTTTGAACAGACTATTGTTTAGTTTTTTCTTCAGACTTTTTTTTCCATAGTTATCATTTTGAACATTTATCAATATGTATTATTCTATGACAGTTTGGACCATACTGTGTACTTACAGTGATGTTGAGTAAACACTAACAGAAGTTTTTGTCAGTATTTAAAAAAACAACAACAATCAATCAATCAACACAAAAAGACCTTCCCAGTACTTCCAAATGACTTCTGAATTTCAGCTTCAGCAGAAGATTGCAGTTTTGTGTGTGCATGCACACACACACACACACACACCACCACACACACACACACACACACACACATGCATTTATATGTGTGTGTGTGTGATGGATTTGACACTTACTCTCTGATGCTATTGTATGATTTGCCAAATAAGTTATCTAAAAAGGTAGTTCTCGTTCAATATGCAGACGACATTTGCATGTGGATGGAAGTAACTCTTAAAAAAAAACCTCCACAGCGTGATATAAATTTCATCAGAAAGATCTATCAAAACGAACTAAATAGGATGGCGGAATACATGAAGTTAAATGGATTAAAATTATCTATTGAAAAAACAAATATAATTCTTTTCAATAGAGGTAATAATCCAGAAAAACTGCCTGTTTTTACATTGGGCGAAACACTCTTAAATATGTGACAGAAGTTAAATTCCTAGGAGTCCATTTTACATCTAAACTATCATGGAACGCTCATATGTAAATACTTATTAACAAAGGCGAGGAAAATATTAAATTTCCTTAAAATTATCTCTAAAGAAAAATGGGGACAGAGTTCATCTACATTGATAACTCTATGTAAATCTTTAATGAGGTCGAAAATAACATATCCCCAAGAAGTAATCTTTAGCGCTCCCAAATACCTATTGAAAAAGCTTGAAAGTATTGAATGCAAGGCATTGAAATTAGCACTTGGCCTTCCCGGTGCATGCATCATCTTCTCGTACGTATTATGAAGCGCAGATGCTTCCCTTAGATGAATACAGAGAGTTAGCGTGTTGTAAATTTGTTATCAAGAGTACAACTAATAAAACGCACATTAGATCTGAAATAAAAATGAGGTCAGATATTGATTTTCCTAAAGAGCCAAATCTATAGCTTCTCAAAAAACACTGGCAACGTACACGTCAAAAAGTATTACTGATTCCGGAGTTTCAATCGATAATGATGCTCTATCCATTAGACCGTTTTTTCTTCCTATACCACCATGGGAGCTTAATAAAGCATATTTTGATATTGAACATACCAATATGAAAAAAGATGAAAACATAAACATGTTAGCAAGCTATATCAAATGCCATGTTGAAAAGAACTATTCAAATTATTTGAAAATATACACAGACGGTTCGTGCATTGATAAACAAGCAGGTTGTGCATTCTTAATACAGACTTAAGAGTAGAAAAATCATTTTATATCGGAATTAACAAATCGATATTTACAGCAGAATTAACAGCGATACTCCTGGCTTTAATTACCTTTTAAACTTTCCAAAAACAATATTTCAAATTCTGTTCTGTGTTGATTCTAAATCAGCTCTTCAGGCATTAAAAGTTTTTCAACTGCACACAAGACCTGAAATGATCATAGAGATAAGTTGTAAGATACACATGTTAATTGCAAGAGGAACCCATGTAGCTTTTTGTTGGATTCCTTCACATTGTTCTTTTCATTATAATGAAAAAGTAGACAGGGCAGCTAAACGTGGAGCCAAAAATAGTTTTGATTCAGAACTGTTTGATTTCCCCTTATCAGTACATGAACAGTGTAACTTGGTTAAGTCGCATATCTGGAAAGCTTTTGAATATACATGGGTGAAACCACACGTCCGGAAAATCCGGAATCCGGATTTTGTATTGGTCGTTTGTCCGGAAATCCGGACATCGGCGTTCGTTGTGGTCGATTTTCCTTTTTTGGGTAGTTTTCGGTGAAGCTGCGTTCTTGAACAACTCGCGCGTGCGCCGTCCAAGTTGTTGCAAAACTTGTCTTCCGATTTGTGCCATTTTCACGATAGCCTACAGCGTGTTCACGTCGCACGTCTTCACGTCGCAACGATCTTCTTCACGTCGGAACGATCCCGTCGACCTAGATCTAGTCTGAATCTGCTGCACTTCATTCTCTTCTTTGAGCACGATGCCGTTTGTGGCTGTGAATGAAGACACGTCGCTGATCGATGCTTCTGTCCCCAACAAATGGTCTTGGCGATGGCTGGACGAAAGAGGTCCGGACAATGATGGCGAAATGGGAAAGGGCGACACATTTCTGACTTGGTGCCGCAAAACCACAGCTGCTGGCGTTGCCCGGTGCATCGTCTGCTTGCAGGACATCTAAGTAGGTATAAGAGGACACATGCTTCAAAGACTTATGAGCTGTGTATACTACATTGGACATATGAATGTATAGACATCCAGGATACCTTGCTTGAGCATCTGGGCTTGGACACTTTCTGCAAGGTTTTGTGTTAATATGTGCTGTATGGACTCCTTCATGAATGTGATCGTGTGGGCTATAAGAATACTGTTCTTGGACATCTGCGTTGTAAAGATTATTTGAACACCTGTGGGTTTGTTTGATTTTTGGATAGTGGGCTTTTTCAATTTTGTAACTGCTCAGTGATGAACATCTGGACACCTGCTGCTGCTGGATAATGCTGAATACATTCCTTTGACAAGTAATGCACCAGTCTGTAAGTAAATTCTGCATAACATACAAAATTATGCTGGTTTAGTGATTTTTATTATTCTTTATGATTCACAAGTTTTCTTTTCATTTTTTTTGTTTTTGTTTTTTTTTTTTTTTGGGGGGGGGGGGGCAGCATAAGTTACTCTGGGACGCAACATTAGTCTTATTTCACTTATAAAAACATGCTGAAAGTACCTCAAAATGGTCTGATTTTAATAACGAAAATGTAAAAATGCTTCAGCTTCAGGGGGCTTCGCCCCTGACCCCGACAAGGGGCTCTGCCCCTTGACCCCGCCAGGGGGCCTCCAGGCCCCTGGACCCCCACCTTTCAGGATTTTCAATTTTCCCAGGTTTCACCCATGAATATAGTATGGTAGATCACGTATATAAAGAACAGTTTGATATTAAAAGAATCAAAGAGAATTTTAATCTTAATAGAAAATTACTCTCATTAATGCACAGGTGGAAGCTTAATGCATTTAAAACAAAATATGTAAAGAACATAGTTTGCGTATGTGGAAACAAGATTACTCCAGTTCATATTGTTTCATGCAATGATATGAAAAAAATCATTCCAGTATTGAAGCAAAATACTGTGCAGGCCATTTTTCAGTCACCAGCTTTAACGTACGAATTCTTTGTACACTTAGAACGCACCCCCATTGGAAAATACTTATAATATTCTTTATTAACTTTATTTGCGGGGGATAAGAAAGGAAGGGGGGTGGGTGGGGTGAATAAAATGGTCGGGGGGAGGGGGGGGGGGAGCAAAGGATTTTTGTTTTGTTTTGTTTGTTTTTCTTTTTTCTTTAATACTGTCATCCGTTTTGACTTTAATTGATTAGTTAGTTGTTGGTTATAAGTACTTTGTTTCATGTTAATCTTCTCTTATGACTTGTGTAAAGATATTCACACACTTACACATCCATAACTCTCTCTCTCACTCACACACACACACACACACACACACACACACACACACACACACACACACACTCGCGTGCACGCGCACCCATACATATACACATACACACATTATGTGCACGCTCGCAATTACTTCCGTACACATTCACTTTTTTTTTTTTTTGTCTAATATCACGAATAGTGGATAGACGTTAAATGAAGGCCCACACACACACACACACACACACACACACACACACACACACACACACACACACATGCATTTATATGTGTGTGTGTGTGATGGATTTGACACTTACTCTCTGATGCCTGTTCATGAAATTAAGTTAGAAATTTTTTTCTTTTAATGTTCACACATGGAACCTTGTTTCTGAGTGTCATTCAAAGGACTCTTGACAGGCAAAACTGATCGCCAAAGATGTCTCTAAGCTGCCTGTGTCAGGTGGGGGACTGAACCCAGGACCTATGGATCAAGAGACAAGGCTTTGTCCAGCAGGACAACCAGGCCTTCTCTTGTCAGCTTTGACTATACAATATGGAGAATTATAATGCTTGAGTTATAAATATCAATCATAAAAGTCATATTACAATACTGACTGGAGGACCTCGCACGATTTTGTTCATGTATGGCAAGATTCAGCAAGCGAATAGGTTACTAAGGATCCTCTTTCACTTGCCTCACCCTTACCAGCACAGTTTTTTTCATGTATGGCAACAAGATTCAGCAAGCAAGTAGGTTACTAAAGAGCCACTTTCACTTTCCTCACCTTTTACCCATACAGGTTTGTTCATGTATGGCAGCAAGACCTGGCAAATGAAGAGGTTTATAAAGATCCTCTCACATTTGCCTCACCCTGTCTATATTCTTTCCTTGCTGCTAATGTCTGCATTGTTCAATGTTAAATTCTTCTGCTCAGTATCTGCTCCCATGGTTGATAGTTGTTACGGTGGATTAGACACAGAACACAAGACAGCCTAACCACACGCTTGGATAAAATTTAACACCTTAATTTGGGAAAGGTCTGAACTAAAGTCTGAGGTATGAGGGTACCGTAAAGTTCGGTCTATTGAGCGCACCTGTATATAAGCTGCACCCACTAATTTTTTTTAAAATCTTAACTTTTTTCACAAATAAGCCGCACTGGTTTATAAGCCGCAGATATATACATGTACAACGAAAATAAAGTTAATAATCTTAGGATTATCACATTTATTCAGTGTCATCATCGTCCTGTCCACTGAATCTGCTGAAGTCGTCTTCTTCAGTATCGGAGTTGAAGAAAGAAAAGGATTTTTTTTTCTTTTTTAAAGTCAGGCAGCGGTTTGTGGAAACCCCCTGTCCTGTGGCAAAATAATCCGAGTGTTGACAGTGGCCACATAACAGAACAAGAAGAAGAACAGAAATAGTTGCACTTCCTCTGCCATCTTGTCACTGACTTCAGCCTCGTTTTCACTGTTGCTTTCCTCTTGAGGCAAGGTGAAGGTCGCTGCTGCTCTGTCGCTTGCACTGTCGTCTGCTGCAGCACACTGTCCAGCCTTGCGAAAACCATTGATAATGGTCTGAATGCTTCAATGTGTGCGGCTTTGATCTAAAAAATGTGAGCAGTTAGCACGATGATTATGGTGAGTTACAGAGAAGCTAACAATAGACGAGAGTGTGATGCTCCTGGAATTGGAAAAATCCGCAAATAAGCTGCATCGTTGTTTAAGCCGCAGGGTTTAAGGCTGGGGAAAAAATCGCAGCTTATAGACCGAACTTTACGGTAAACCAGTCAGGTACTGCACACCAAGTTATAACCAGATTTGATGAAAACTTCACTTCATGGAACAGTTTACCAGGAATATGCATTACATACACCCAGGTTTGTTTAAACAGCAGGCACAAAATTATAAATAGACCTGATCTGATTAAGCCCAAAAAATTCAGGGGAAGATAACTGCTGTGTTTCCATTACTGATAACGATTGTCCTTTTCTAGTTTGAGGGTCATAATCATTACGCAGTTTGTGCCTGCATCATTCAGAACACAAACGTCACGTCAAACCCAAGATATTTCTGTCTGATTCGATCAGTGATAAAAGCGTACTCTGTTTTAAGCACAAAATCTGCAGTACTGGCGCACAATTTCTCTCTCTCTCTCTCTCTCTAATACACACACATGTTTTGGCATTTCACACTCAAGACGAGCGCACACACACATACACACATGTTTTGGCATCTCTCACACACACACACACACACACACACACACACACACACACACACACACACCACACACACACACACACACATTTTGATATTTTGTCTCCGATTGAACTGTGATCCTTGGCGAATGTGACCCCAAAAGATCGTATGACATGCTGTTTACCAGCTACTGATAAAAACAAAACAGAACCTTGGCCAGAAATTATTCAGTGCTTGAATTATGCTTTTATTTGACATCAGCTTTACCAGAAAATATAAAACGGCCGTCTTTCAATGACAAATTCTCTGATTTAGAAAAATGTTCTTGAGGAAAGTCTGAAATATGCTCACCAACTGTCAACTCCACCCCGAATTCCTAACAGCCTGTTCAAGTTGAAAAGAGTGAATTAGGAACAAAAAGGGTTGATAATGAACTTTAACACATCAATAGGGTTGATAACGAACTTACAAATTTCAAAGCTGTGATATAATGGAAACAGCTTTACAAGCACTCTTCATCTTAGGTCCTATGCAAGAAAGGTACAGTGTGTGACCGCACTGAAGGGAGTGATGGTCATTTCGTCTTGAGAGGACTCCAACTCCAGACCTGTGAATTACATAACATGAATCAAAGAAATCCCACCTGAGTTCCATAGAAAGTGGTCGTAAGAGGAAGGACGGAGAAGACACTTTTTGGAGAAAAAAATATGAAAGAAAACACACACACACACACACAGACATACACATACACACACACACACACACTTCCTTTAATCCATTTAAGACAAATGCATGTTGGGGAAGATCGATCTAACTTGCCACATAAACAAATTCTGCACCCCCAAATCCACAGGAATGGGTGAAAAAAAGCCCGATCCATGTGTATATAAACGAGATGTTTGTATGTGAGAATGATTATTTTTGTCTTCTCAGAATTGGCCAGAGCAGGTTCCTGTTGACGAAGAGGGCAAAAGAGATGACGAGGTGAGGATGGATGCAAGACACTTTTTGTTCCCTCTGCCATCGACACCAAACAAGGAAGCCCCTACAAAACCATGTCGAGTTTGCACTAAGAAACTCAAAAAGCGGAAGGGAACCCGCTATCATTGCCCCTCCTGCCCATCCAAGCCTGGCTTGTGCTTAGGCCAGTGTTTCAAGGACTATCACTCCAAGGAAGTGTATTGGAAGTAGGATAATCTCCATCGGTGTTCTGGGTTGGTTAGTTTTTTTTCCTTAGTTATACATTTCATTCTCTCTCTCTTTGTTGACTGAGAGCACTGAGTTTCTTAGGCAAGGTCATAAGGTGAGTTTGTTTTCCAGATCAAAGTATAATCTTATTTCAGATTTAAAACAGTGATAGTTCAGCCTCCAAACTGTAGGAAATGGAATATCTCGGTGATGTATTGATGATATCATAAGGATAACAACAAAAAAGGTTATGTAACTGTAAGCATGATAGACCAACACTATTTTTAGCTGCGAACTCTTAAAAATTTTTCTCATGATTGAAAAGAAAAAATGAAAATAACCCAAGAGATATTACAGAAAACAAATTGCTTGCCCTTTGATCTTCCAAGTCAAACCTGAAAAGAGAGGCAGTTTCTAAGCAATCTGTAAAATCTTATTTTCTTTGCTGAGCTAGCAAAATGGCTTCTCTTTGCCATAAAAGACCCATTGATTTTTCTTTCAAATTCAGAGAAATTAAAACTGGGGGGGGGGGGGGGGGGGGGGGGGGGATCAGTGAAAAGAAAGATTTTTAATTTGTGGAAGATGGTCATATTTATGATACTTTGGCATATGGTGTAGATGTTACGAGAACTTTTGTAAACTTTACAGGTGAGGGCAGTCACCATTGTGTCTGACCTGATAGAAATCCAAAACGTATGTCATGATCCATCTTCATGTAACAGCAAGATGCTGCAAAAATGAAAAAGACTGGCGTTACGAACAAAATGGTACTGGTTCTGATTGGACTGAAAAATGGACAACCCCCAATATGTAGATTTACATCAGATTGATTGCATCATCTGAAATGCAGTTTTCAAAATTATTTTAAGGGGCAGAGAAGGGGAAAGATAGGAGAAAGTTCTAGGGATGTTTGCTTTTTTGTCTTTAGGACCCCTAGTTTTATATAGATCCATACATAAAAGTGGACACAGTTGCATCACATGATGAATTATCACATTTGTTGACCATTCCAGACAACATATAAACCCCAAGTTGTGTTTCTTTCTTTTGTTTGTTTCTGCTGTTGTTGTTTTGGATGCCTTGTCACCGCAGTCATATTTTTATGTTTGCTATAAGTGTCTGGTAAGAGAAATGTTTGTGGGTACAAATAAAATTTAACAGCAGTGCTTGATGAATAAGTTAGATGAAAATGTTTGAATGGAATATTTGAATTATGTTATTCATGGCCACTTGCAATCACAATCAGAATTGTGCTTGTTTTTGATGATTTCTGTGAATGTCACGTTTTTTTTTCTTTACTCTGTATTTCTGTCTACATTTTTGTTTCAGTAGCAATTGTGTCGGTGAAATTTGTTGCAGACATCAATGAAGGACACAATTTTGTTTTTGTGTTCACAGTTCTGGACTAATGCTGCAGGCTTTCTTTTTTATTTTCATCATCATTTTTCATGCAGCCGTGAAATGCACATACATGAATTTTGTTGTTGTTAAGTCATATATTGCCAGAGGTTTTGTTGGTGTGTCATCTTCCATGCCATCTCAGTGGCATTGTCCCAAGCCATTTATTCCAGCTTTCTATCCAGTTACACCCTGGTGTGACCCACCGTAGATGCAGCACCAGCAGTCTGCAAGGACCTGCCATTTGTGACGAGAGTTGAGAGTGGGTCGGTGGGTCCTCTATGGGAAGGACTTGGAATATTTCCTCTAAAGGGATTATGTTAAAATTTCACCTCCAACCTCTCTCTTACTAGTGGTGGAAGGAGCAACTTTCCGGAGCAACTTGTCATCGAAAGAAATTTATATTTGTTCCTTGGACTGTTGAAATACTCAATAGTGGCTCAGGGAGAAGTTTCCTTAGGCTTGTACTCCTAAAAGTACTTGTAGCTCCGAGAGACAGAATTAGAGAGAAGTTCAAACGTTCAGTACTGTTTGAACACCAAAGAACTGACACAAGTTAAGTGCGCTTTCACACGTCAACTTTACTTGCTTACACATGGGTAAATAGTTAAAGTTAGTTTACAATAGATTGATCTGTCCTATAGTCTGAGACTTGGTTCTCACTGTTTCATCATTAAGTGAGGGAAAGTTCTGAATGAGCTGAGTTGAAGTCCCATTGGAATATCAGACTTGGCTGATACTGCAGAGGATAATTGATCTCTATCTTGTGGCTGGTGACTGATCCTGCTGTGTAGACCTGGGCTGTGGTGTGTCTTCACAACCTGTCTTGCCCACAGTATGTAGCGTAGCCACGGTCCCAGGTCTGTGATGAAGAGAACCTGGTCTGCAGTGAAGCAGCTGAGAGTCTGGCTTGTCGAGTTCACACATTGGCCCTCTATCTTTCAGAAGAGGTGTGAGAACTCTGCCAACAAAGGATTTGATGAGTATAATGGTTTTGCTTTAATGATCAATCTCCACTTTTGTTTAGAGGTTGAGTGGACTTTACAAAAAGGTAGGAGACAGTAATACAATGCTAAACAATTTTAGTCAAATTTGTTGTGTTTTTTGGCGTACGCAGGCTGATACTCCTGCGGACACTCCCTGTAGAGACAGGCAAGAATTAATCCCATCTACCCAACAAAGGGAGTGGAGTTTTGTGTGTATGACCGTTTTTTTTTTATCCCGCCATTAAGGCAGCCATACACCATCTTCGGGGAAATTTTAGTCAAATAACTCTTCAGTGTTTTCTGAGGTATAAAATTACATTAACTTGGAATACACTTAGCCCAAGTACACATGTGGTGTAGACTGAAAGTCATGCAGTACAAAGTATTCCAACAATCACCAGTATTAATAAATCAACTAAGCAGTTTTCACCTAGCACAAGCATGTTTTTCTGATCAAAGTTTATCATTCAGTTATCATCTTAACAGATAGAACTGCATACTGGCAAAAGTCAGATTGTACACAAAGAATGGTTGTCAGTTTGTTAACAAAGAGTCTTAACCACATGGTGATCGCTTTTACCACTTGGTGGCAAACAAACTACTACAACAGACGACTCATTCATCATTCTGTGATGAATGTCACCATGTATTGGCACAAAGTTACATGGCTAAACCGCATGGCATACATACAATAAATGTATAGTTTTGAAACATAGAAACACGGCTTCAACTTACGTTTCTGGGAAAATCAGAACTCAGACCAGGTTCCAGTGGAAGAGATAACCGTGAATCCTCTCTGGTTTTCCCCTGGTTCTGTCTTGTAACTTAGTTCTGATCCACAGCTGGTCTTGAGGAAAAGTGAATGTATGACACTGTGTGTCCACTATTTGTATGCTAAACTGTCAAATCGGGTTTCTGACCTGGCTGACAGGGTGTCAATCAAGACACTGAAAGGGAGAGGGTTTGTCTTGTCATTCCCCACCTCTTATTGTGGATTGGTCCAGTTGCGAAAGTTTGAACTACACCTGTGCCTTGGCATCTAGATCAGTGTATAATTCACAAAGCGAGGCGGCAGAATGCATGCAAAGTAGCCAAGCTCTGGTTAACCTACTTGCATGATCCACCAGCTGTGTCAGGCACGGTCAGCGTGGGGACAGTGGATATGGAAGGAGAGGGGGGAGGGGGGTGTAGTAGGGAAGAGGGGAGGTGAGCGAGAAGAGGGCCACATGTCTTTGTGTGAAGTGAGGAGGGAAGGGGAGGCACTGTCAACATATTCTGATAATGACGTAAACCTGTTAATACTGAGGCCCACATTAACAACAATAATGACTAAGTCGCAGAGCCAGCATGAGTGAATGTCCCCTCATGAGGGTGCCACCATGTTCGTCCAGTGAGAGTTTCCAGAAACTTGCTGATACTGGTTTCCTGGATACATGCTCATAAAGGGCATAGGGACGATACATTTATAGACATGGAGAGGAAATTAAAACAGGTCACCATGAGAGCTGGCAGTGAGGGGTCACAGAATTGGAGATTTTGTTTGATGTTGATTGATGAAGATAATGCTGTGGAGTGCCAGTATGAAATTGCATGACAGGGCTGTACTCTTGAGTCTCTTTCATCCAGTCTTGAGAGATGCAGACACCTGAAGTGTTGGTTAGGAAATGTTAGCAACATTCTCAGAGGCACATCCATCAGGTGGATGAAACTTGACTGTGCACTCACAGTCATCACAGTTGAGCCCAGAGAAAACTCTGAATAGGAGTTGGTCATGGCTGAAAAATCCCATGAATAAACAGTTCCAGTGGGAATCAAACCCACAACCTCCCAGCATGAAATCCACATTGCTGAGTTGTGTGCCACAGTATCTGGTACAAATGTTGATTTTAGTGAACATTAGTCATTCTAAAATCTTTTTACCAGAAACATGGTATCTTTCAATTTTACCCTAATTGATGCAGCCTGTGAATCCGCTTTTAATACATGAAAGAGCACAACAGTTAAACTTGAAACATTTTTGCATTGAAATGTCTCCATAAATTAAACTGACAGCTTGTGTCAACAGTAGCCCATTGATGATTAAACTACTTAGAATTTATCAGTAAAACAGATTCCTGAAGATCGTGTATGGAGACATTACCAATGTGACACTGGTTTTGATGATACTGTAGGTGGAAGAAAGGTTTTTCAGTGGTCCAACATGGGTCCCATTCACTCATCTAAAAAGCGAGAAATTCCCAAGTTCCTGTTCTGAATCTCACACAGGGTAGATTTTATTGTTCACTTTTCAGCTAGACACTAAATCAGAGGTGGTATGCCAAAGTTTAAGTTTATTTGACCCACCAACAAACTGTTATATGTACCAAGGTTATTAACTTCCTTTGTGCTGGCACAAGTTCACACTAAGGAAAAACATTGTACACATACATGAATTCACTCTAAGGAAAAACATTGTGCACATACATGAGTTCACTCTAAGGAAAAACTCAGGGGGCAAAAGAATCTTTCCTGTAGATTGAACAAAAGATAAGTTTTTGTCTCCAGAACATGTCACTTTAAGACAGGTCATAGGTTGCTTTGTCCCCATACAAGATGGTGAAACAAAGGCAATCCTCATTTCGTGAATTGGTCAAACTGGTGATAGACGAAGGACTGAACTCCAAACGGAGCTTAGTTTGATAGAAAAATCATCAAATTCTTCTCGGTGCATAAGCTGTAAGCTGATGGAAAGTAGAAACATTCCAAGATTAGCACTTGTATCTGTCATACTTTTTCTGTCTAAGAATTTACATAATGTAGTGATATCATTTCAGTGCAGAATTTTACTTCAGCACTGATGGAAAATCTGGATAGTTTAAAAATAATCATGTTATTTGTTTGAATTAAGTAAAGATCATATGCTTTGGTCATTTTGAGCAAGTCTGCTCCCTTTTTTTTTATATATGGCCAAAATGTTAGGTAATGAGATCAGGACAAGTCTATTTTTAGGGCAAGTGATGGTCTGACTGCTAGTTTGCTCTGTATACACAAAGTGCATGTTAAAGATCCCACAGCAGCAAAGCAGTCGTTCCTGACCAAAATCTGTACAAAATATATTTGAATTTGCAAACTGAAAATGAAAGTAAAGAAGGCCAAATGTAGGTGGCGTTGTATCATGATAAACATGTTCTCACCTAGAAGAGTTGCCCAACTTTTCACGCAAAGAAAACAATATTGCACGAAAGAAGACATAAACAACGTTAGTCTTTTCAAATGTGATCAGAGTTAATGATAATAACATGTTTGACATAAACATGGACTATATTTATTTGGTTTCATTATAATATATGGATTGTTTTTTAAAGATGTGCAAATGACAGTAAAGAAGAGCATTTCATGTATCACATACTTTTTTGTTTGCTGTTCTTGGCATTAGCAGACTGTTGGAAATGGACAGACTGGGTGTGGGATGCAGGTCTTTGTTCATCTTCTTTGCACAAGAAATGCATGGGCTTGCCTGAAGAGAAACTGTATTACCATCAGTCAGTGGATGGTTTGGACTTTGCTCTTTTTATGTTGTGCTATGTATGTCCCAAGTTCCGAATATTCATGTAGAATGAGCTGAATGTTAAAAGGAAAGGGTGGAAAGGATTCTTTGAGATTGAATAGTTGTTTCTTGTCAAAATATTGATAAGTTGATAGAAGCAAAAAGTGATGCATGGCTTTACTTTTGAAAGTCAGAAATGTACCATGACATCATTCCTCAGGGTGATGTTCAAAGCTGATCAATACAGTTTGTAAACATTCCCAATTTTGTAAGGTTTCTTGTATTTAGGGGATGACCAGAGACAGTGTGTATGATGATTATCTTGTATTGGTATTGCTGTACAGTACTAAATGAAGTTTACATTGTGATCACGAAATCCCGCTTGCATTCTCTTTTCTTCTTATAATGTGTAAATGTGCATGGCAGTATTAATGTTAACTCATTTCTCTGTGAGAACATTGAATTGAAGTTGGAAATTCTTATATGTTCCTGCTGATTGTGTGCCTTCCAAACCTATGAATGAGAGAAAGGTCATTCTTTGCTGATTTTATTTTGTGTGTATGTATGGTCGTGTGTGTTTTAAGAGGTCAGAGAAATAGCTGAAAATCAGGCATGTTAGTGAGGCTTTTTTGGCTCTTGAAATGATTTCTTTTCTTTCTTTCTTTCTGCGTACACAGGCTGATACTCCTGCGGACACTGCCTGTATATACAGGCAGTGGAGTTTTGTGTGTATGTCCGTTTTTCATCCTGCCATTAAGGCAGCCATACTCCATCTTCGGGGAAGGTGCATGTTATCAGTCACGTCTCATCCATACCAACAGCCAAACTGGCCTTCTCTTCCGAAAGTTGGTGATGGGATTTTATGTGTGTGCAAGATGTTGTGCGTGCATTCACACACATAAACCTCGGTTTATAGTCTCATTCGAAGGACTGTATGGGAAATGGAGTCAGAACCAATGTTAACTCCGAGGGAAAAATCCCCCCAGTACCGAAATTCGAACCCACAACCCCAGGATCACGAGTCTGGTGCTCTACCAACTGAGCTATTCAGGCCTCCTCTTGAAAGGATAATATGCAGGGTTCTTCACCCTGCAGTCATGACAAACCCTTAGTCACTTCTTTGAACTTGAAGGTTCATGGATTTTTTCGGAACGTCCCAACATCAGAATCGCCAGTCAGCATTTTCACCTATAAATCCTGTCCCACCATATTTCTGAATATGTGTTCACGGTGTCAGGTCTGCCATCCAGGGGACACGGCAACATTACAGCTTGGTGCGCACCCCTGTACTTGTAAGCATAGCATTGTCTTAGTTCCTGCATTGCCTGTCATCTGTGCTTCAAAGGTTCTTAAAGAAATCAGATTTCTTGCAATGGATGGAAGTGAGAGAATGCTTTTCACATTGTCCACTTTGTCGCAGAGTAAATCCAGAGACCCTCCCACCACAAGCTTGCTTGTGAAAGTTGTTTTCTTTTACAATATAGGATAGGGTTGCAGTACAGTTTGTGTACCCTTCATTGGTCTTCCAGTTTTTTTGCTTGTTTGTTTTCTAACTGTTCATGGGGATTTTTTTTTTAGCTACATGGTCCATGCCACCATTAATGATCATCAGTGATGCCTTTTGCCCTCGTATGTACCTTAGTGTGTCAACAGTGTGTCCTCGAGGACCTCTTGCTCAGAGGATGTTAATCTCACCATCTATGCCTTCCGCCCACCCCTTTGTCCAGTTCTGTATTATTTAGGCAATGTTTTCCAGTCAGCATTCTTATTTTGAAAGCTTAATTGTTTTGTTTCTCGTAATGAGTTCCATGCATGCATGCATGTGTAAGAACCTCTGTAAGTACAAGAAGTACACTTCCAGTTCATTTGGTGGTGAATATGTTCTGATGGCTGCTGATAAGAATTTGATTAGTGAACAGAGAATATTGTTCATGAATTGGATTTGTTCTTTGAAGAACTGGGACCATTAGCAGGATATTGGCTTGATCGCTTGTTAGAGTGATGGAGCTTTTCTTTAATCATGCCACTATACACGGGGATTAGAATGGCCATTTGAGCAGAAGTATTGAGCGATTCTTTTTCCTCTGCAAATGTGTGATCATAACGTTACATATATTTTAACAATCCATGATTTAAAAAAAAAAAAAGAAGTAAATTTGCTATAAAATCATTGAGAACTGATTGGTGTATGATCTTGGTGTATGAACCAAAAGGTCATGTAGTTATGTCCTTGAAGGTCTGCCATACCATATTCTTGATAAATCTTTCCTACCGAGAAGATTGTGACCGAAATTAAACGGAGATGGCCAGGTTACAAAAGCTGCAGGTGATCAGACATATAATGGAGGCAGTGCTTCAGACGTGTTGAGGTCAGTCGCACAGCAAGAAAGGTAGTCATTACATATGTTTAGATCATAGCTTGGGGTTTGTGGGGTGTTCCCTTACAGTTACTCTGTTGTAATTCTCTTTCTCTCTGTCTGTTGGATTTCAGAAGCAGTGAATGCCAACAGAATATGCATAATCATCTTTTGAGAAAAATGTACTTTTTACTGGTTGTACAAAAGCAATAATTATCAGTAATGTTCAGCTGAATTGTGTGTGTGTGTGTGTGTGTGTGTATGTGTTTCTATGAAAATGAAGGAGTGTGCATGCTGTATTTATTAGTCCAAGGATTTCTGTTGACTGTAATTTCTCTGTTTTGAATACGTTTGCTGTCTGGATTGATTATGAGATGATTTTAATATTGAAAATGAATCAAGTAAACAGAAGCAGTGGTACTGCTGAGTTATGATATATTAGTCTCTCAAAGATAGGGGGGAAAAAAGAAGAAAGAAAGAGACAGAGAGTTGCTAAATTTTGAAGAAATGGTTTTGATGGTGTTTTTGTTTTGTTTTGTTTTAATTTAGTCTCTTACATAAATTGTTAAGAATATGTTTTTTGTGTTCCAATGAAGATATTATTTTGATAGATGTTTGTGTATGTGCATATGCATTTCTCTTCATTTCTATCTTTTCAGTGCAAAATCAACATTTTATGGACAAAATATTGGGGCTTTGTGTGTTTGAGTTGAGACAGAAAGAGAGATGTTGCAATCGACATGTTGAAATTGACTGGCATTGCTAAATTTGCAGTCATAGAAAGTAAATATCAAATGAGGCAGGGAACAGTAAACAATGAACAACAAACAAGTAGGGTAACTCTTTCTCCCACAAGAAAACAAATACACACAGAGAACGGGAAAATGCCGATTCTAGCTTCCCCACCCCTCAACAAGTTTCGGGGCGGGGAAGCTAGAAATCGGCATTTTCCCGTTCTCTAACTAGTAAACCCTACAAACATACATACTGTGTAGGATTATCCGTTTTCAATACTAATTTACTAAACTTTTCAGATTCTAGTTTTGCTTTAATCCTTTGTTTTTCTTGTTTGTTTTTAATAACATCATTTTCGCGCATACATGCATAAAATGCGTCTCTGTCTTTCATGTAAAATAAAACTACAGTCTTTAACTGTTCTCTAAAGTCTTTTAAAACCGAGTTATATTTTTGACATAAAATCCACACACTTATCCCAGCATGTCTTCCACTAAAAGCTAGTTTTGCCAAAATGGTTCTTTTTTTAACTATGTCTCTTTCTGCTGAACAGTCATCTATAATAAATAGTGTCTGTGTTCCTTCAAATGCTCTATAAAAGTATTCTAAACACTCACTCAATTTATTGCTAGGATTAACTAAATATATGTCATCATCTGTCCATATAAACATTCTATCATGATATGCTTTGTTCCATTTAAGAGTTGGACAGAAAATCACAATATAATCAAAATTATAGCGATAAACTGTTTGTAATAGGTCTAGGACAAATATTTTTTCCACAACCAGTCTGTCCACAAATCAATGAACAATGACTGAATGAGGAGTTTTTGTCATAAAGTTTAACTGCTCCATAGTTTTATAACAGAATTTAATTTACAGAATTTAATTTAATCCAGTTATCATATTTATCATGCTCTCTGTCAAAACTTGTTCAGTATAATAAAACCCTATAAGATCTAAATGTGTAAGATTAATCCAATTCAGTTCTGTAAGATTGTTTCTATTTAGACTAATATTGATTTTTTTGCTTGTTGTTATGACCTTAATATCCTCACCATTGTGAAGAATGACGACAGTAACTTTAAGTTTTTCAACGTCTAAGTTTTGCCAGCTAATTAGAATTCCTTTTAGAAGGACGTCACTAACGCCCACAACCCCATCCCTCTCCACATCTTTTAAGACAGAAATTTCAAATATCATTGTGAACGTGTCTCCTAATTTTATTTGCGGAATGAACTGTAATTTTGTAGAAGCATCTTTCAAAACCGATTCTCTTCTGTGGAGGATGTACTGTTTATTCCCATACGGCTTTATTTCAATCTCTTTTCGACTATTGTCCTCTGGCATAAGACTTAAATGTAAAGGGCTAGAGTTGAATGCTTTTCTGAAACTTTTTTGACGGTCAAAAAATGTAAATGGGCTTATGAATTCAAATTTTATGTCCCATTCTAAATATGGTTCTAAGTGCCATTTGCTGTCAGGTTTTCGAACTATTTTATATTCATACTGGCCAGCATTATTTGCTTCTACATTGCGTAGTTGTTCTAGTTTAGGAAACCTTTTGTTGTCGCCAACCTCTTTGCGTTTATAATCACCATCTTTAGTGTACTCAAAACCATACAAAGCGCCTATTTTCACCATTCTGTTCAAAGTCCGCAACGTCTGCAAGGTCTTTTAATTCTAAGGTTATACACCTTACAGGCGCTAATGTAACTCCTGATTCTTCTGGCCCACGCGACATTTTTTAGAACAACTAATTATTTTATTTCCAAAACAATGTGTAGGTTATCACATTTCACAACTTTTTCTGCTTTGTCTGCGATTTTTATATTAAATGATCCGACCCTCCCACAAACTAATCTTTTAAACTGTAAATTAGGGAATTGTATAATTTCATAATTGCAATATGCAGCTTTCCCTGACGGAAGAGCTCTTAAAACAGTTGAGGGCCTTCCATCATATAAGTTTTCATCAGTGCTCAGCTCGTCCAAATGAACATAGAGTAATGAATGTAATGCAAGATCGAGCGGACTTTCCCCCTCAAACGTAGTTTCATTTGGCGAAACACTAAAACTATGAGTGGGAAGATTTTCAGTTGTAAAGCCTAACATTTTAGCTAGCTCTCTATCAAAATAGTAAGCTACTTCTTCAGGCTTGAATGTTAACATTGTTTTTAGATTTGCATTGTTAAGTTTGAGGTAATGTCGAAGTTACTCATTGCTTCTTTTAGTGAGCAAAACCCGTAATAACCATCAGGTATTGTTAACTGGCTAACTTTGGTCCCTGATTTGTCAATTTTTAGAATCTTATTATTCTCCTTGGATTCACTTATATTAAACCATACGACTTTGTAAAAAATTTCATGGAGTGCAACCCTTCGGGTTCCGCAATCGTTATCAATAGCATGTTCTAAAAACGAAGGACGGTCTTGAGTTGTTATTGTTACAAACATTTTTTAAACGAAATAAAAATGAGTGCATTCAAATATACTGATGCAAAATATTCTGTTGGGCCGCACTACAATCTTAAAAATATAACAACTGATACTCTTGACATTTCTGTGACTCAGTCTGACGCCTTTCAAGTAAAGGTTAGTACTCCATTGAACAGCTATCTTAACCCTCCTATTAAAAACGACCGCATCCCGAAAGTGTGGTTTAGTCATCCGATGCAGTTTTATCAGAACCAGTTAAACTTTGCTGTGTTTTGTGCATCAACTGGGTGCGGAGTGTCGTATGCTGATCACTTAAATCATCCTAATCCTTTGGTGAGTTCAGTGTACAGATTTCATTTTTATTACACCTTCAGACGTATTTTGACTGAACTGCAAGCGCCATTGCCGAATGACAAACAGTTTAATCCATTCAGCAATAGAATAGACATGAAGGCTTTTGAAAGGATCTGTAACGAATTCAATATTAAGGTCAAGACAGACTTTAGACAAAAGTTGGATCTTAATCATGGTCTAGGCACCCTTATTTTTGGGGCGTGCACAGAAAGTATAACTATGATGGAATCCTCCTTACACATCTTTCTCTTCAGGCACAGCTGTTCACCTCGGGTCCATAGAGCAAGAGTATAAAACAGCATGGACAACATTTATATTAGACACTTCTAAGGGCCTAACTAAAGCAGGAATAGAACGAATAAACGACTCTGTTCGTACTTACGTTTGGTGTTTGCTAGGTTCGCAAGCACAAACGAGATCGAGCATAACTGATCCTTCTACTGGTTTTGACACACAAAAACAATACTTAGCAAATTTAGAGGACGCCATTAATTCTACAGTTGATTTACCTTCAAGTATAAAAAGGTACCAAAATGTTTTACAATTTGCAAGATCGAAAGTAGACTTTGCTGTTGGCACTGGTTTATACATGCTGCCTTCTGACCTCAGACTCCAGATAGGCACAATAATAAACTACAATAATGAAATCCTTGTGGCAGGCAATGAACAGAAGGTCGGAAAAAAGACGAAATAAATTCTGAGCCAGTAATATTGCAAGCAGTAAACAAACAAGTCGACCCCCCAGAATAAGTCATCCAATCCCTGTGGTCCAAAGCCCAAAGGCCGTTGAAGTAAAAAAAAAATAATGACCATGAATATGAAAAGACAGCACTTGTTTTTGGATTAACTGGCCTAGGATTACTTGGTCTTTATCTTACTAAAAATTAAACCCAACTATTAAGAGAACTTATTATTCTCCTTGGATTCACTTATATTAAACCATACGACTTTACTGGCTAATTTTTTTAATAAACCCGCAAGATGATCAAGCTGTTTTTTTACCCATGATTTATCAGGCGGTGAGGGAGGTGATGGCGGTGGAGGCACTGACCCGGGACCACTGCGCCTGTAATAGCCATCCCCAGTGTACTTATTGCAAAACCTAAACGTTTAACGCTTGCTAATGTGACTCCTTGCTCTCTAAACAGTGTTCGTATTCGTTCTGCTAGCGTTGTGTTTTTCATATAAAATTCTTTGGATAGTTTCTCTTATTCTGCTCACTTGAGATCATAATTGTTCTCGGTTGAAAGACATCACTTCTATTCTTGATGATCTTAGTTCTTCAAGTTCTTTTATTTTTTTTGGTTATTCTTTCTTTAATATCATGCCCTAAGTTGGCGTCATCAGCCTCAACGAGTTTTTCTTTTTCTCTTTTTATATGCTTATCTAGTTCAGTCAGTTTTGGTGAATTGTTTATTAATTCGCCTCTGAAGGTTCTTAAAGTACGATTAAGGGCATATAATTCTCGCATGGGTAAACGGCGGATCGTGGATAGTTTTTAATGCTGTTTCTTCTGAAAAACTGGTTTCTGCTTCAGTAGAAAGAAACTCGTGGAGAGCGTGGCAGCAGAGAGTCCTCAGAAGAGAAGCCCCTTCAAGCAAGTGTTTTCGGCCCTTATCTCCTGACACTCTAGGGGGGGTTGGGCCACACCCGGTTCATGACTCCGGATGTCCCTCTTGCTGCCCCCTTTTTTTTTCCCCATCTTGGGACGAGCCATGGCTGGGATTCGAACCCATGACCCTCTGGACATGCTCATTTTCTACTTAATGACTCGCGCTTTAACCACTGAGCCACAGGGACACCTGATATTTGTAGGGAAAATTAAGCCTTATGAAGTTCACTTTTGTTCCTCCTTGACCAGATCCAGCTTGAACACCTCTCTGCCGCTTCTGCCATTGCTTTCAGGGCTCTGGTTTTTTCCTTCCCTGCAACTGAGAGCTGTTTCATGAGGCTGTATGCAGACGTTCCTACAAATCCCCTAGCTCCAATTTCTGCAGTGAGGACTTTGACCTGATAGCCTTCTCTCCTCAGGCTGTTTGCCAGATCAGCATACTTTTCAGTCTTGTAGATTTGAGCTGCCTCCATTCTGTTCTCATATGGAACCGTGAGCTCGATCATGATCAGCTGCTTGGTTGACTTAGAGTGGACTACTATGTCTGGTCTCGTGCCACTCTTGCTGATGATCTCTGGGTGACTCTTCCATTCTGGGAGGTCTGCAGTGCACTCCCAGTCATCTGCCCCATCCAGCAGACTCTGCCTGCATGTTTCGAGTGGCACTGTTGTTCTTGGCCATGATTTGCTGCCTCCTGCCGTGAAGAATGTTGCGGGTGCTTTTGGAGTCCTGATTCTCCCTTTTGTGGTGTTGGTACTAGCCCAGACTACTTGTACAATCTCTTTGAGCACTTGGTTGTGCCTCCATGTGTACCTTCCTTGAGCCAGGGCTACTTTACATGAGCTTAGAACATGCTCCACTGTTTGTTTTTCATGGCAGAGGGGGCATGCAGGATCGTCTGTTTTCCCCCACTTCACCAGGTTTGCATTTGAGGGCAGAAGGTCATATGCAGATCTGAGAATGAAGCTGATCCTGAGAGGGGCCATGTGCCAAATGTCATTCCAAGTTAGACTTCTTTGGAGTGCATTCTCCCACGTTGTCCATTGCCCTTGCTGGCTCTGCTGGACTGCTTTTTGGAGTCTTTTTTGGTCTTCTTCTTTTCTCATCTCATGAATCAGCATGTCTCTTTTGGCTTTTCGTTTGGCCTTTGACCACCATTCAGTTTTGGTCACCCCCAGTCCTTGTCTGTTGGTCTGTGTGTGTCCTGTTATTTCTCTGATCTTGAGACTTTCTTTTGCAGAATCCATTGCCTCTTGAACTTTCCATTTTCTGCCTGTCTTCAGCTGGGGCTTTATTGCTTCTACCACCTTGTCTCCTGAGTCCTCCAGCATGCTTTGAAGTCTGATCTTCCCTGCTTTGTATTCCTCCAGGATGGATTTCAGTGGTAGTTTGAGCCTTGCTTGGCGACAGTACAGCGCGATGTCAGTCAGACAGGGTGGGACACCAAGCCATTTCCTTGTGAACTTGTTGATTTTGGCTTCCATTGCCTCCACTGTGCTGGTGCAGATGTCGTATATCATCAGAGGCCATAGGAGCTTTGGTATCAGCATGAACTGCAGACACCAGACCTTGTATTTGCCAGGGAGCCCACACTGGTCAATGGTCTCCAAGCCTTCTTCCGCCATCTGCTTGGTTTCTTTTGCTCTTTGTGTGTCTTTCAGCGTATCATCATACCATCTTCCAAGGCTCTTGACTGGCTCTTCTGTGACTGTTGGAATGGCCTGGTTGGCAACACTGAAGACCACAGATTCGGCCACTTTTCCTTTCCTCAATGAGAGACTCCGTGATTTCTTTGGCTTGAACTTCATTCTGGATGAGGCAACTATGTCGTCCAGCCTCTCCAGCACATGACGTGTCTCGTCTTCTCTGGATGAAATCACTGTAGTGTCATCCATGAAGGCCTTGAGAGGAGGCATCTTGTATCCATCGCCAAGGTCTGTTTGTCTCGCGTTGTTTGTTGCTGCTTTCAAGATGAGTTCCATTGCCAGCACGAACAGTATCGGGGAAATTGCACAGCCCATTGCAATGCCCACTTCCAAGTTGATCCAATCAGTTGTGTACTCCTTGGTAGAGAACCGCATTGAGAAGCCATTGAAGTACTTCTTGAGCATGTCGCGGATGTTCTTTGGCACATGGTACATCTCAAGAGCCAACTGTATCATCTCATGGGGCACAGATCCATATGCGTTTGCCAGATCAAGCCACACTACGTCCAGGTCTCTCTTTTCTGTTTTTGCTTTTTGGATTGCGTCCCAGATCATTGTGGCGTGTTCTACACACCCAGCCACGCCTGGGATGCCACCTTTCTGGACTGACACATCCAAGTACTTGTTTTCCATCAGGTACTTGGTCAGCCTTGCTGCCATGACAGAGAAGAAGATTTTCCCTTCGACGTTCAGTAGTGATATTGGCCTGAAGTGGCTGATGTCACTTGAGTTTTGCTCTTTGGGGATGTACACACCATCTGCCGTCATCCACTGGCCGCTGATCTTCTGGTTTCTCCAAGCCGATCGCAGCAGCCTGTGGAGCCACTCCAGCACCTTGGGACATTTCTTGTAAAGCTGGTAAGGTATTCCGTTTGGCCCTGGTGATGATTTGGCTCTGGCTTTGTCGACCACCTTCTTGATTTCCGCCAACGTTGGAGGCTTGCCATTGAACTGTTCCTCAGGGTTGGTTGGCCACACCAGACCTTGAATGTTGAGTGGTGCTTTGCTCTGTGAGTCAGAGTATGTTTTCCTCAGATGCTGCTCAAGAACTCCTTTGTCCACACTTAGGGTCCCAGATTTTGGCTGCTCAAACAGTGTTCTGGCAAACTGGAAGGGGTCTCTGAAGAAGCGCTCTTGTGTCTTCTTCTTTTTGCTCTTCCTCTTCCTCGCAGATTCCGCTTTGCTGAGGGCGCTGTGTTTTTCTTTCAGGTCTTCCCATAGTTTTTCCAAGCCTTGTTTTTCAGCTGGCAGTGCGGTCTTCATTTGGTTCTTGAGGTTGTTCTTTTGGACTCTGATCTTGTCCATCTTTTCTTGGCGTCTGGATTTCTTTGGAGGTGTTTTCTCTTTGGGTAGTTTTACTCCATAGGCGTCTCTACATGTGGCATACACAATGTCCCCATATGTGGCTAGTTTGTGTTCCAGGGTGCTTTTCCCTATTAGTGCATCGAGTCTTTGGACGATTTTTGCATCCAGTTTCTCCCAATCTTCAGTTTCGTTTGCTCGTGGCAGGTTGAGTTTCAGGCGCCTGGCATCGAGGGCCTGTGCAAATTCCTCATCCGAACCAACAGCGTGGATGTCCTTGGCACTGTGGTTTAAATCCTGGCCTTGGTCTTCCGACGTCTTATCTGCTGATGCAGTGCGCTGCTATTGTATTTATTAATTCGCCTGCTGATTGATTTAATTCTTTAAGTTCCATGTTTTGCATTTGGTTATCTGTTGGGAGATCTTGTTGTATGTTTTGAAGTTTAGAAACTGCCTTTCTGTCTAATTTTGGTTTAGAAATACTAAGGCGATTTTGATCTCTCATACTGAGTCTTTGTCTAATTGTACTCTCGGCTAAAAACTTTAATGGGTCTCGTTTATCTGTAAGCCGAACAAGTTGTCCTTGATCGTTTTTCACAAACAAATGGTCATCTTTTACTTCAAAATCATCAGGGGGTATAAATTCGGGAGGTTCTTGACCTAAACTTTGGTAAAATGATCTGACCTTACTTTCTGTTAATTCACGCTGCAATGAGGGCGCTGAGCGATACTGTATCAAAGGAGTCATTTCACTCATGTCGTCTCCAGGATCAAAATCATCATAATCTTCTTCGACTTCATTTCCTGCCATGTTTTTAAATAATTAACTTTTTATTTTGTTTTATAAAAATGTCGCAAACATATGGTTCAATTCTTGACCGCATAGAAGACTGAAAGCCCTTTGGCGTGAAGGGAAATAAACGGAATATTATTGTTCCAAATAATCCATCTACTATTGATGCAGATCAAATTCTTACTGTTAAATTTCCAGACCTAGGAGCAGATGAAGTGATTGTGCCAGGCTCTGCGCGACTTACTTTCAAAATAGAACTCGAATCAGAAACAGACCTAAACAGGACAGTTGTCCAGAATCTGGGACGGGCAATCGTTAAGAAAATTTCTATAAAACTTGAGGGGCAAGAAATATTTTCTTTGCACAATGCAGACATATTTTTAACCTATTCTGATCTATGGCTAACCGGGAATGAAAGGAATGATCTTGCGTTTCAAGGAATTGAAAATAATGAAGCACTAAAACACAGAATAGGCGCTGCAGATGCTGAAGACGGCAAAAAGTATGTAGCTGTAAGTTATGCGTATGGAAATCGCTTTTCCATCCCCTTGGATTTTGAGTTGTTAAGTGCGCATGCGCCATACTTTCAAAGAGCATTAAAAGACAGATTGTCATATGAACTAACTTTTAATGAATACAAACGTGTTATTAAATCTGCAGACACCGAAGCAAAGTACAGTATTTCTGACATCTCGTTAGAGTTTGACATTGTTAGCAACCCTCACTTAGCAAGGCTGATTGAGCAGCAATATCAGTCAAAATTAGCAATATATTACGAAAGAGTGATTCATCATACAACATATCCTAAAAGCAAGGCAGACACTATATGGAATTTTAGTTTTAGTACCTCAGCAAGGTCGGCTGGGCTATAAGCAACATTATCTTACTAACTAAGATCACTTAAAGGTATTTTATTGCTGTGCGAAGATGAAGAACCATTTAAAAGACAAACTGAAAAGTTTCTTAATCCTAAAATAACGAAAGTACAATGTTCAATTGAGGGTAGTCCTAACCAAATCTATGGGAGTGGACTTAAACCTTATCAGCATTTTGACGAAATAAAAAAATTGTTCGGAGGCGGGAGGCATAGAAGTCCAACAGTAGACCTTGTGTCTAAAGATCTACACCTTCACAGTGTTAGACTTGATGATTATTTAACAACGAAATACGGTTTATGGATTGACCTAAGGTCAACTGAGGATAATCAGTTGCATGGAAGCGGGAGAACTGTTAGAGACGTAATAAACATTCAAATTGATAAAGAAAAAGAGAATGATAAACCAGTTAATGTATATTTGTTTTTAATATATGATGCGCAGCTGAATATTCAAGATAACAGATTAAAAGATATACATTACTAAATTATTTTTATTTTAAAAAGCATGTCTGTTAAGCATTATCCAAAAGTACCTACAGCGCCAGAGTCGCCTAAAGAAGAGATAGTAGAAACCCCTGACATAAAAACCTTCAGATTAACAAACATTACACAAATGCAACAAGTACTAGAGCAAGACCTTTCAAAATACAGCAAAACCAAACGAAGGTATTCTGCTGCCTTTAATGCTGTTACATATGTTAATACTGGAGCATCGACTTTGAGTGCACTATCGGCAGGGACAAGTGTAGGTCTCTTAGCAACAGGTATTGGTGCACCGTTAGCTATACCTCTAGGCGTGGCGTCTTTAACTCTTGGCGTGTGTTCATTAGCTGTAAGTGCTGCTGGCAAAAAATTAAAAACTAAACTCCAAAAGCACACAGCTATGGTTCAACTAATAACAGCTAAACTTAGTTCGTTCAAACTGACAATAAATAAAGCGCTAGTTGACTCAAACATCACGGATGAAGAATTTAGTCGTTTACAGGCCGATTTTGATGACTATAAAAGACAAAAGTTTGATCTTCAAAGAAAGGCAAGGGCAAGTTTTTCTCAACAGCTAGACACCGAGCAGATAAAAAAGGAATGTTTAGAAAAAGTAAACGAGACATTAAACTCTGTTCTAAACAGCTCACATTAACAACGTCAAAGGGCGTTTATACTTTAGTTTATGAGTCCAAGCACAAAAAGACCGTTAATATTGATTCTGATTAAGTTTTTTTTTTAATTTAAATAAATATTTTCAGTTAGAAAAGAAAACTTAACATGGCTAAGATATATGAAGGACCAGACGAATTGTTTGAAGGAATGCTTAAGGGAGAGCGTTTGTCAAAAGCTTTAAATGATATTAATCTAGAAGTCATTGATCCAACAAACGTACAGGCAAGTGTTGCGCATGCTATTTCTCAAGTTCCAGGTAAACTAACAATAGACCCGCCAGTTAAAGTAATGTTAGCTGTTTTAATCGACTATATAACAATAAATGAAGAAAATCTAGAAGTCTGGGTCTCAACTAAACAGCAGGTTATTCTTTCTCATAATGACTTAACACCTGGTTGGGCAGACCAACTGCTTACACAGTTTGATGTGGCCGCTGAAGAAGCCAAAAATGAGAGGCTCTGGTTGGTCAGAGGGCGAAGTCTTAGAGATCAGATTAAAACAGTCTAAGTATGCACCGATTGTAGGCAAGGCTTACATTTCACTACCTCCAGCATTAGTAGCGAAAAGAGCAGTTCTAAACATAAAGAATTCAGACAACAAATGTTTCATGTGGTGTGTTCTTGCAAGGCTGCATTACGTCCGCAAAAACGCAGAGAAAGTATCTAACTATGAACCTTACATCAATGATCTTAACTTTAGTGGAATATCCTTTCCTGTTAGTGTGGACAAAATTGATCAGTTTGAAGAACAAAACAAACATGTATACACATGGTCTGAGAAAACAAATTTGGTGCCTATTAGAGTGTCTAAAGATGGCCCAACAATAGGCGATCCGGCCGAAAGCCATGTGGACTTACTCCTAATGTTTTCATCAGCAGGGCTACCACATTACACATTGATACGCACAATGAGTAGATTATTAGCGCATACTTCAAAACATGGTCATAAACAAGAATTCTGTAGAAAATGTTTAACAAGAATTCCATCCGTTCAAACCGCGCTTGAACATAAAAAACATTGTAAAAGTTCTGTAGACTGTAATACAGAACTAATTACACCCCCCACCTGGATCAAAAGTTAGTTTTAATAACTGGAAACGACTGCAAACTAGTCCATATGTTGTTTACGCAGACTTCGAGTCGCTTATTGTTCCTTATGAAGGGCCAACCCCACAGAAACTTCCAAAAACTGTCTTAATGAGTAATCACCAGATTTGTTCCTATGCTTTTATCATTGTTAGGTCGGATGGTGTCCATTCAGAACCAGAATTGTATAGAGGACCAGATGCTGCAGAAACATTCTTAGAATGCATGCAGCAAGTGCGTAACGCCTGTTCTAATAATCTAAACTTATCTGAAATATAATAACGCCTGAAGACCAAGAACAGTATGACTCAGCCACACATTGTTGGATTTGTGGGGCGGCCTTGGTTGCCGACGGTTTAGGCCTCTCATCAGACGCAGAGAATCCAACAGTAAGAGACCATGATCACATTAGCGGAAAGTTCAGAGGAGCAGCGCACAGTAAATGCAATCTTCAACTAAAGTTTGATCCTAAGACATGGAAGCTGCCCATCTTCTTTCATAACTTGCGAGGTTACGACTCTCATCTTATAATGCAAGCAGTAACCAGCGACTCCAGGGTGTCATGCATTGCACAGTCATCAGAAAAGTACATGTGTTTCACTTTAAATAACATGTCTTTTATGACTCTATGCAACACCTGATGGGATCATCAGAGTCACTGGCTATGTCCTTAAAGTCCTGCCCAATAACAGAAGAATATTTTGACCCAGCTCTTGTTAGAAAGGGCGTTTACCCTTATGAGTACATGAACAGTTGGCAAAGGTTTGACGAAGATACACTTCCACCTAAAGATGCGTTCTTTTCTAGTCTTAGAGGAAAGGGCATCAGTGATTCTGATTACCAGCATGCTCAAGATGCATGGCAGAAGTTAGATTCTAAAACGATGGGAGACTATCATGACTCATACTTGATGGCTGACGTTTGTTTGTTGGCGGACGTCTTTGAAAATTACAGAAAGACCTGCATGAAACATTATAGCCTGGATCCTGCGCATTACATTTCTGCGCCCGGGATGAGTTGGGACGCTTTCTTAAAATTTACAGGAATACAGATTGATCTATTGTCAGATTTACCAATGATTCAGATGATTGAAAACGGATTGCGTGGAGGAATTAGTATGGCGTCGCATCATTACTGTAAAGCAAACAACAAATACTTGGATGACTATGATCCAAGTAAAAGGTCTAACTATCTCATGTATTTAGATGCAAACAATCTGTATGGTTGGGCTATGGCGCAATCACTTCCATTACGTAACTTTAAAATGTACACTGGTAGTATTAAAAACATTCAAGAATTTGTAGAACAACTGCATACTCTTACAGCTGATCGTAAAAGAGGTCTCATTCTAGAAGTTGACTTAGAATATCCTCATGAACTCCATGACCTACATAATGACTACCCATTAGCAGCAGAAAGTCTAAAGATGAATCCAAGAGAGCCGCCTAAACTTGTGCCTAATCTTCGAGGCAAAAAAAATTATGTCTGTCATTACAGACTTCTACAATTTTATTTAAGACATGGTTTGAAGTTGACAGCAGTTCATCGTGTAATTGCTTTTGATCAAGAACAGTTCATGAAACCATACATCATGAAGAACACTGATCTCAGAACTAAATCCACAGATGCTTCAGAAAAAGACTTTTTCAAGCTGATGAACAACAGCTGTTTCGGAAAGACTATGGAAAATCCGCACAAACGCAAAGATGTCAGATTGGTCACCAAAGAGAACGAAGCAATTAAGCTGACTTCAAAACCAAATTATCAGGACTTTAGAAGATTTCATGATCAGCTTTTTGGCATAATGATGAAAAAAAAGAAAGTCAAATTGGACAAACCTGTATTTATCGTGTTTACTGTTTTAGAATTATCAAAGCTTTTGATGTTAGAATTTCTTTATGACTACTTTAAACCCTTGTATCCAGAGTCCAGAGTACTTTACACAGATACAGATAGTTTTGTTATAGATATCCCTACTGAAGACATCTATAAAGACATGGAAATAGAAGTAGCTAAAGGGCATGCGGGATGGTATGATACATCTGATTACCCTAAAGATTCGCCTTTACATTCATCTGTTAATAAGAAGGTTTTAGGAAAGATGAAGGATGAATTATCTGGAGGGGTGATTAAGGAGTTTATTGGTTTAAGGTCGAAAATGTACAGTATTTCGAGCCAGGAGAAAACCATTAAGAAAGCAAAAGGAATATCTCGCAGTGTTGTGCAGTCAAACATATCACATGACAACTACAAAGAAGCATTGTTCAATAAACATACTTTTCATCATGACAACGTAAAACTACGATCTAATCTACATGAGATCAACACAACTGTTGTAACAAAAAAGTCATTAGATAGAACAAACACTAAACGAGTATTTGTTGATCCAGAGTTTTCATATGCAATTGGGCACTGGAGAACAGCATAATTATATTTCTTCTTCAGTCACCGAGGGCTTCACCGAGGGTTTATATTTTTCATCAACTTTTATTATAAGCTCAATCATATCTTCATCCAATTCAGCTTGATGTGCTCGAATTTTTTTTTTATTATTTCAAGATATTCTTTTCCCCATATCTGATAATCAAAATTAGGGATTTTGGGTTGTAGGTGATCTGGATGTTTTAGCATGTATTGATTAATCCTCATAAATATATGTCTAACAGCAGAATTTTTTTCAAATGATTCTTGTAACATTTTCAAGGTCTCTTCCTTTATCATTCTTGTTTCGTTCTGCGCTTCCATTTTAGACACAAATATATTTCTTTAAATTAATTAAGCATCTTAATTATATATCTTCTTCACCGAGGGCTTCACCGAGGGGTTTATATTTTTCCTCAACTTTTATTACAAGCTCAATCATATCATCATCCAATTCAGCCAAATCTTTTTTCATGTTTGCATGATGTGCTCGAATTTTTTTTTATTATTTCAAGATATTCTTTTCCCCATATCTGATGATCAAAATTTGGGATTTTGGGTTGTAGGTGATCTGGATGTTTTAGCATGTGTTGGTGAATCCTCGCAAATGTTTCCTAACAGCAGAACTCATATCATATGATTCCCGTATTATTTTCAAGGTCTCTTCCTTTATCATTCTTGTTTCGTTCTGTGCTTCCTTCTGAGCTTCCATTTTAAACTTAAATATATTTACGTAAATTAATAAAGCAACTGGAACTGTGTCTGGCGGGATTATCTGCAGTTCTTCCTTCACAAAAGATCTTTGAGGAGCTGGTTGTTTTGTTGTGTCAGTTTCTCGTAAATAATACACGGGCGGATTCATTTTTACAATTCTTTTTATTTCATATGGATCAACGCTCCAAACTGGATCGGTTGCCCTGATGCGAGTGTCCCCTTCTGCTTCCCCCGGTAAATAAAGGTACCTTACTTTCAAACCAAATGGTAATAGTTTGCCGGATGAACTGGCGTCTCCTTCAACAACATTTATTGTTTGTTTTTTGATTGCTTGTACTGGTTTTAGCCCTGTTAATTTAAATTCTTCATTATTCATCGCGCGCAAAACTGAGGGCAGTCTTCTAACCCATTCTGTGTTGCGAGAATTGTCAATCAGCTCTCTGTGATACTGGTAGGAAAAAAGTCTTTCAGATAACTGTTTGTTAAAGTTTTCAACTAAAGCCTGTGATCTGTGAACTCCTGGGATGCCTCTTTTAATGGTAACTCTATGTTTTAACAATAATTGATTCACTCTGCCTTTAAATTCTTTTCCATCATCGACTTGAATCATGCGAGGATAAGTTAGCGGGCCTCGTTGGTATATCAGTTGTATGGCAACAGCAACAGCAGAAGCACTCTTTTGTGTTAATGGTTCCGCATCTTTGGATCTTGAAGCTATGTCAATGACTGTGAGTGCGTACTTAAATCTTTTTCGTCTAATCGTATCATGGGGTAAATATAGAAGGTCCATTTGATGGGTGTCGTTCGGTATTGTATTCACAAAGTGTGGTCTCTGTATTCGTCTAGGCGCAGGTAAATAAATTTGCCAAATCGCTTGTTTAGATAACCATTCCTTTGCTGTTTGTTCACTGACTCCTGCTGCTTGGCTTAGCTTTTTTATTGCCGTGATTCCCTTCCAATATCCTTTTGGCGAATAATAGATTTTGTTCATTTTTATTCAGCCAATATTATGTGCAACAAAATACACAACGGTCATACCAAAGACGATAAACATGATTTCTTGCATCTTTTGTTTTTCTGATGGTTGATAAAAGTCACTGAATTTTGGTGGGGGCAATGTCTCGATTGGTTTGCCTGTTACAAGATAATATTCTTTTATTGCCTGGTCAACGTCTTTAAATGTGTAAGCTGCATGTCCCTGTTTTTTCAGTTTGTCATTAATAAAATCTAACTGCTCAATTCTCTGTTTTTCATAGTAATCTTGTGCAGCTGCTAGTTGCTCCATAGCTTTGTTATGTCTTTTTCTCTCGCTGTCATCCCGTAGTTTACTAAACGCGTAATTACTTCCGCTAAAAGCAAGCGCATTAACCACAGCGCCACCTATCATCATTACGAATGAAGCCATTTTTATAAATGTATTTTTATTTTACATATTTATACTGTCTGGAATTATTCCTTGCTTAACTAGAAAATCTTTCGTAGCAAACGAAGCTGTAATAATAGCAATTAGCTTGCTGAATCCTCAAAGCCTAGCTTGCCAAGATCTGCTGGTTTAATTTTTAACAAGCTTTTACCAAGCATTGTGTATCCTACACTTAGGCCTCCAATAACAGCAGAATGGTATACAAGATTGGTAACAGTCTTTTCGGCGCTCATTTTTAAAAACAAAATAATAATTATATTTAGTAATAAAACATGAACACCGATGATCTACTAAACATTCCTGAACTTATTATTACAAATGACCAGGTTGATGACCAAGCTATTATGCCAAAAAAGGAAAGGCTGTATTCTTTGGCAGCATGTGGAAAAACAAAACAGTTCCTCGGAAATGAATTCAGCATAGAACAGATTCAACAAATGTCGCCACAAGATATTGTAAAGTATCATAACAGGTATGAAGCGCAACTAGGATCAAGAATGGTAAAAAGTGTCGGGCAAACGGTTCTTAGTTTGTACACAAAACTAGTAGCTAGATTTGCACCTATTGATTCTGAACAAGATTTTATGTATGATTTAACGCAGGATCCAGTTTTAACAAAGACATTAGAGTCTCTAGGATGTGATCTATACTACAAATTTGGAACATTACTGTCGCCATTAATCATGGGATTAATTACTTTTAATCATATAGATTTTATTTCCCTTCAAAATGACCGTGCCAGAAAATCAGCAGAATCAGAAAACATTGAATCAGGTGGAGAAAGTGACCAGTAAAAAGCCTCCTCATCCTTGACGCGTTGCAGCAGGAAAAAAATTAGCAGAGTGGAACAAGCGAACAAAATTAATGTTACAATCACAGAATGAAAAAGTGCCAGAGCCGCAGCCAGTTGTTTCAATGCCAGCTATAAAAACACCAGAACAAGTTGATTCAAGACCTACAACAACAACGGGGTTGCCTACACCGCCAAAGTCTTCATGGAATTTTCTTAAAGCAATTGTCATTTTTGGCAGCATTGCTGGGGGTGTTTATTACGGTTATAAAATATATAAACAAAGACAGCAAAACCCAAAGCTGTCCAAACAATCTCTACCACTAAATACAGAAGCCGAACAAAAAAGCATGCCAAAACCACCAACAACAAAAGTTCATTTTGATCCATTTCAGATGCAATAATAAATAATTATAAATTAACTTAAATAAGAACTTGGTTGTACTTAGAAGATGACTTAGTTATGAACTTAAGCTGACTTAATTAAGTACTTGAGCTGACTTGATTAAGTACTTGAGGTGACTTGGAATGACTTGATTAAGAACTTAGAAGTTACTTGATTAAGAACTTAGAAGTTACTTGATTAAGAACTTGTGGTGACTTAGGATGACTTGATTAAGAACTTATAAGTGACTTGAGTAGGAACTTGAGGATGACTTGAGTAGGAACTTATAAGTGACTTGAGTAGGAACTTATAAGTGACTTGAGTAGAAACTTGAGGATGACTTAGGATGACTTGAGTAGGAACTTATAAGTGACTTGAGTAAAAATACACACACACATAAATGTGCTCATGTGTGCACAGACGCACAGACAGACAGACACACACACACACATACAGGGGGGATGGGGGGGGGGGGGGGGGGGGGCGGCACTTGGCTTAATGCCAAAGTTGCTCCTTGAAGAGCGGTTTTGGGTGCAGCCTTTCACAATTCCAACTGAGTTTGACAGCACAGCGTGTTCTCTGATCGAGTGGAGAGAAGGCGGTTAAGGCGCTTGGCTTAATGCCAAAGTTGCTCCTTGAAGAGCGGTTTTGGAGTGCGGCCAATGAACGGTTCTATTTTAGGCTGTGCTTCGGCAGGTGAATAGGTAGCAGGTGAATAGGTGAAACGTTGAAGCAACCAACCACAACAGCAAAAGGCATGGGGCAGGAGTGAGAATGCCAGCAGGTAGGCTACCGTTCACGCGCTGTGAACGGTTCTATTTTTAGGCTGTGCTTCGGCAGTTGACTTCTCTTTTAATCTTTTCAATTATTTCTGTCATTTTTTTAAAGTAGTCTTGATTCTCTTGCAAAATAACCATTTCTTCCTCTGTCCACAATTCTGTTGGTGTTGGCGGTGGTAACGGGAGATTTTGACCTTGTTGAAAAGTAGAAGCTTGATCCATGTCAGGTAGAATTAAAGTTTATGGCTGTGTTAAGAAATCTAATAGATTTTGATGAGCAACTTGCGATTCCAGAAGTTCTCTCTCTAATTCTGAAGAAATGCTGTCTTGAGACATAAATATTTCTAGTAAAATCACTTCTCTCACACGACTAAACAGCGCAGTCACTCAAACACACCCGCACAGCGCAGTCCTCCAATGTGAAATGGCGAGGTAGTCAATACAAAAATGTCACGTGATTTAAGCCAGCACTTAATTTGATAAGGGGTTTATATGCGGGCCTAGTTGATTGAGGTGCGCGTGGAACGCAAGCTCGCTATTATCTCCTCCCTTTACACGTTCTTACTGTGAGCACCAGCAATTAGGGGTGTAGCCCCCGTCATTTACCTTTCTCATATTACCAGTGACAGAGACGCAGTCAGTAAACAAGAAGAGTTAAGGAAGACATGCTGGGATAAGTGTGTGGATTTTATGTCAAAAATATAACTCGGTTTTAAAAGACTTTAGAGAACAGTTAAAGACTGTAGTTTTATTTTACATGAAAAACAGAGACGCATTTGATGCATGTATGCGCGAAAATGATGTTATAAAAACAAACAAGAAAAACAAAGGATTAAAGCAAAACTAGAATCTGAAAAGTTTAGTAAATTAGTATTGAAAACGGATAATCCTACACAGTATGTATGTTTGTAGGGTTTACTAGTTAGAGAACGGGAAAATGCCGATTTCTAGCTTCCCCTCCCCAAAACTTGTTGAGGGGTGGGGAAGCTAGAATCGGCATTTTCCCGTTCTCTCACACCCATAACTCCAAAGGAATGCTGCTTACGACACCAAATCGCCTAGCAGATATGACAGCACAGAGCACACAGAACAGACAACGAAACATGCTCTGTGCTATTGTAACTAGGCGATTCAGTGTCGTAAGCAGCATTCCTTTGGAGTTATGGGCGTGTACTTGTTTTCTTGTAGTAGCAAGAGTTACCCCACTTGTTTGTTGTTTGCAGTCATAGAATGTCTGTCATGCCATGATGAATTGTCAAGTATTGCAGCTATACACTTGATCCACAGTGTGATTAAAATTTACTGTTCAACATGTGAAACATGTTTCCCTCTGAGAATTAACACATTTAGAATGTTTCTCTGTGTGTCATTTCATCTTTCCACTTGGTTTGTACAAGAGCAAGAAATGGACAGTGTGTGTATGTTCATGTAGGTGCATTTTGCTTGTTACGGTAGTGTTTGTGTTGGAGGGTACTGGGGGTCCTCCAAATAGCTGTCTAGAGCATGACTATTCCAGATACCATGTAAAAGTTGATGTGCACAGCTGAATTCTGCTCTTTTTATCCAACGAAGTCAAATAATGTTGTATGCCGTTTGGATTAAAATTCTGCATGAATCATAGGCTGTTCCTGATTTGCAGTCTTTCTGCTACTTAAGTTTTCTCCAAAAGTTCACCTGATTAAAAGACCATTGTCATACTGAAGAGACTAGAGTTAAAAAAAGAAAAACCAAATTTTGTCTGACTGTTAGATCATCCAACAAGCAGGGAAAAAAAGGTAGAAAAAAAAACAAATTTAATCTAAGTTGGCAACACGATACTAAGATCAAATTAATATCATTATATTACCACTAATGGTGGCATGGTTTGATAACATTATGACTTCTGTGGGATAGAATGTCACTTTTGTTCAGTTGTTTCCATTCCAGTGTCCTAAACACCACCATAGATACACACAGCTGTCAGGCTGCCTGAATTTTTCTTTAATTTCCCTGTTGTAAAAACAATTCCTGTTATCAGTATTTCACAAGGGTGTCCTGAATTCAGAAAATGTTGTCACAAAGTGTCAGTTTTGATGTTCATCTTGGGAAAGGACTGAAAAAGTGTGTTTGAACACAGCTAAAATCATGTTCTGCAAAATGCTAGCAGTTGCATTTAGTGGAAAATTTGCTTTTGATATGGTTCCTCCATTGTTCAGTTTCAATAGTTGGAGTAATATGCATCCTGTTTCTGTTTAAAAAAAAAAAAATGATCAATCAATCAAACACAAAAATAC
>CM031600.1:82982327-83052327 GCA_018398815.1 Conus ventricosus
GCTCCTACCCAGAGTTGAGTTTGCTGCGGACTCAGTTGGGAAGACTGGGACCACACAGTCGAGTTTCATCCACTTAATGGATGCGTTTCTGAGAGTGTTGCTCCAATTTCCTGACCAACACTGCAGGTGCCTGTATCTCTCGGGCCTGGTTGACGCCGGGATATATTATGAAAGGAAGCGTAGAGTACAGCCCTGTCATGTAGTTTCAGACCGAAATGGAAATCCGTAGCATCATCTTCATCATCCTCATTCTCATCGATCAGCATAAAAAAATGTCTCAATTTCTTTGGCCCTTCATGCCCTGCTCTCATGGTGACCTCAACTTCGATGTCCTCTCCACGTCTGTGGTCTTGGTTTGGTTCTGTCGGGGTCTCCGGTATCGGCGAGTCCATGGGGGCTGTCGTTGGACGGACGTGGTGGCGCCCTCCAGAGGAGAGCTCACTCAGGCCGGCTCCGCGACTAAGCAATTATTGTCGTCAGTAGGGGGCTTAGTAGGTGGTGTCCTGCGTATGTTAGATCAGAACAGGCGCCACTGAACACCACTGAAGTGACTCGGCAGCAGTGCAGTGTCTCCTCCGGTGGGTTGCCTCTTGACGACTTGACATTGACTGCTCGCAGTGGATTGCCGGTGCCGGGCTGTGGCGGCGCCGACCGGGCTGTGGCTGTGGACGGGGTGTCGGAATGAGCGGCGTGGTTGCACTGCCTCTGAGGTGGCGCAGAGGTTGGGACAACAACAACAACAAAAAAAGATAATCCCTTAACTTGATAAGATCACACTGATATGTTGACACCAAAATGAAGAATATAAATGGATCACTGATTTATATAACACTATGACTCGTCATAAAGAGTTTACATCTCTGCTCAGTCAGAGTGGGATTCAGAATCAATCGGTAGATGCCATCTCAAATAGGTAGAGATCGTACATCATGCATGAAACGAAATTTAAGTTCACACCATTTTGAACTCACACCACATTGGTTTAGTTTTGGAAACAACAAAGCATGATTGCTGGTTAAATTCAACAATCCAAACCCATCTGAGGCAGTATGCGAGACAGGGATATATAACCATCTTAGGTGAATGGGGAAAGAGGACTTTACACTATTCTTTACCACTAAAGGTACAACACAAGATGGGCTGCATTTGATATATGTTGGGGCCCCAGCACGATTCAAATTCATAGCATCTGACTGCGAACTCGGTGATGACTGGTCGTAACAACTGATAATACATAACTGAAATACATCATAGGTTGTAAAAAAATGTTTGCAGTGGCGTCCATGTCTTTTTGTGCTTGCATACAGACCAGACACAGGCCATCAATATCAAAGAGAAAAAGGGCAGAACACACACACACACACATGCACCTGCACATGCCCGCGCGCGCCCACACACACACACACACACACACACACACACACACACACACACACACACACACAGACAAAATCTCCAGTTTGCTGATACCTCTGCTTATAACCTCCTGCTTCACTCCACACATCCAGGCGGTGATCATGCTCCAACGGGACCTGTCATTGATCATTGAGCGTTCAGACATAACACCCACACCCACACACAGTAAAAACATTAAAGTAAAATGGGCGAGAGGAGGTGGACAATGAAGAACTGTTTGACAGCAGTCCTGAGACTTAACTACACAAGACCTATTCCTTCGCCCAACGCTGTCCCAGTTTTGACCCTCATCTCTGCACAAAAGACAGCAATCAATGGTTCCCATAGCCGACGGTGAATCGTCAGTGGCACTGCACCCATGATGTTCATTCCGGCTCCCTGTCTACGGCCACAGCCTAGTTTGTCCCGCCACAGGGCCAAGCCCCGGCACCACCAATCCACAGGGAGCAGTCGATGCCAAGTTATTATCAAGCAACCCTGTACCAGTGGAGACACCATGGACTGCACTGTCAGAAAAAGACCGATAGGTCGAGGCTCATTCGAAGACTCAGCACTGCAACATTTGTTTTCTGTGCTCTGAATTGTCAAGAGTGTGGCAGGTACAAATCCAGAATTGCAGAGCCCCGGCACCACCAATACACAGCGAGCAGTCGATGCCAAGTTATTATCAAGCAACCCGTGTACCAGTGGAGACATCATGGACTGCACTGACTGCCAGAAAAAGACCGATAGGTCGAGGCTCATTCGAAGACACAGTACTGCAACATTTGTTTTCCTGCTCTGAATTGTCAAGAGTGTGGCAGGTACAAATCCAGAATTGTAGAGTAGGCCCCGAACGCTTTCTATTCTCTATTAGACAAGAAATTGCACATAGCATTAAACTGAGGATCAGGTAAACCAAAAACACTGCACAGTTCAGCCCTTAAACCATACTGTCCCCGACTCTGACGCAGATCCAAAGTTTCGTTCTTTTATGTGCCAGCACGATCTACACTAAACTCCAGTCGTTTGTCTTCTGCCAGACTTTTCATTCCCAAATTCTTGTGCTCTACCAACATGAAGTGTCCACAAGCCATGCATATTTCTGTTATCCTTGCTGACATATGGAGCTGAATTAATTTATCAATTCCAAATTCCATGACGACACCGTCTTTTTCACATTTTGTGAGAAGCAGGACAATTTCCATCCGTTCATATGACAGTTTTGGCCACATCCCGCAAATAGAAATATGCACAAATGGCGGCTGTCCTCTGTCTTCCTCCTGAAGGCATCCCTCAGAGTGCTTATAGTTTGCTGGTTACGATGCAAGAAGACGAACTTCATAACCCAACCACTTCAGGTACCTTTTACATGTGATGGAGGCTTCTGGAGTTTGGTTTGTATTCATCCTGGCTTGCTAGTCGGTGATAAAGCTGCTCCACTTTATGACTGAGATATATCTAAGGCTTCTTTATTTACGAGCCTCGATCTTCTCCGGTGTATTTTCAGCCGCACAATACAGTTTACAGCACAAATAAACAGTAAGATTTCAGCATGGTTTCCAACAACTCTTCATGTTTGACCAGATCTTGTTGAACTGGTTAGGCTAAAGACTATCAAGCTTTTCTTATTCTACATTTCAGCTCACTTGTCATTTCATTCTGATCGTTCATGGGGCTTCCCAGATATGTAAAATCCTTGAAAACAATGATTTTCTTATGGCCGTGCATATATTTCTTTGTGGGTAATGATCATCTGACATGTTGTTCAAGTTGTTTCCACTCCACAGATGGCCAGACCAAAGATAGTAAGCTTACGCCCTACGGTCCGTGAGGCGTACTATCTTTGGCCAGACCAAGCCCGCTTGCGCCTTCATCAATATCTTCAGCCCGCAACCACAAAGAAAAGATTCAACCACTTGATCGCATTCTGTCGGATTTCTGCCGGAACAAATTAACCATTAATTAAGTATCTCCCTTTGTACCATCTCAGTTTGAATGCTCTTCAAACTTTGGTGGCGGAGTCTCTCTCTCTCTCTCTCTCTCTCTCTCTCTCTCTCTCTCTCTGTGTATTATTCCGGGGGAGGGGGTGGGAGGCGGGTGAAGGTGATGGATGGGCGTGGGGGCTCTGCGCACTTTACCTCTAAACTAGATGGGTAGGGGTTGTTCTCAATTAGAGGTAAGTGATGGGCTTAGTCTTCGCTGGTTGGGAAGTAATACTGGAGGCCACTACACTAGCCCAACAGTCCTGGCCTTGAAATTGGGGAACGTTTTTTTTTTTTTTTTTCCATCAGAAACAAAAGCAATAGTCCTCCAAAGGGAAGAAAACAGTACACAAGATCACAATTCCACTCTTCAAATTTTCGGCCACGTGGCCTTTTTCAAGAGAAAAAAAACAAAAACAAAACATACATGGCCTTTTCAAGAGAAAGAAGAAATACAATATGGATACAAGGTTACCAAATGGATGTAATGTTAAGACAAATTTGTAACAACCCTAATTTACCTATGAACAACATTGATGATTTGCAGAAAATTAATATCTTTTTCAGATGACAGTTGTTGTATACCATGCACAGTCACAGACAGGACTATATTCACATTATTCTATAGTTTCATTTTCATTGTCATCTATGGAGCGTGTTGTTATGTTGTTCAAGTACATTGGTTACAGTATAACTACACACACACACACACACACGCACACGCACGCACACGCACACGCACACACACACACACACACACACACACACACACGTCAACACTAAAGATAACACAGTGGAAATGTGTTCTGTACAGACAGGCTGTAGTGACCATTGTTCAGTTTGTCTAACATGGATGAAGAAAGGTGTCAAAATTCCTAAGTCTGGACATAAAGAATTTTTTTTATAGACGCTTCACGCATGTTGATAAAAATGCCTTCCTTAATGATTTGCTTCACTCTGAATTAGATTACATTTATCAGATTAGGAACCCTGAAGATGCTGTGAACTTTTGGATAGGTACATTCAATTCAGTAGGCCTATATGATAAACATACACCCTTTGTAAGAAAAAGAGTGAAACATGTCGTTAAATTCCCATGATTAACAAAGAAGATAGACAATGAGAGATACAAAAGAGATCATATACTCAAGTCAAAGGACAAAGTGTCGTTCAGAAACAATGGAATAAAGTAAATTCCATGAAGAGAAAAGCAAAGAAACAATATTTCCAAAAATTCAGTTTCGTCTTCTCAAAATTCACACTTAATTTGGAAATCTATCAATCTCTTGACTAACAATAACTCAAGAATGCAAAATCCAATAAAAGAAATATTACGAGAAGATTTCAACTTTCATTTTGCAAATATAACTAAGGATGTTATTGTAAGTGATAAAACAAAGTACAATGATCCATGTATGTTAGAAAAATACTGTCGATGTAAACACATTTCTTCGTGTTTTGACATACCACCATTGTCATTACATGAAGTATTTGATTATTTAACACACTTAAAACAGTCAGGGACAAGGGACTTAGATGGAATTGATGGCAAGATACTAAAAATCGCTTCATTGACTATTGCTGATACACTAACTTACGTTTATAATTTGTGTATTGATAAAAGCCACTTTCTCTTAAGATTTAAACAAGCGATGGTTATACCTTTATACAAAAAGATGATCCCATCAATCTCTCAAACTATAGACCTATCTCAGTATTATCCCTGTTGTCTGAACCACTCGAAAAACATGTTCAAACACACCTATGTTCTCATCTTAAATATTACGATCTGATTCATGAAAATCAATCAGGTTTTCGAGAAAATCACTCTTGTCACACTGCTCTTGTACAATTTATGGATAGATGTCTAACGAATACTAACAATAAGGACCTTACTGGAATTCTTTTTGTAGATTTTGCAAAAACGTTTGACGTTATAAACCACTCCATTCTAATAAAAAAAAAAAGCTTATGTATTACAAAGTACCGAATACAGCCTTAAAATTCTTTACCTCGTTTCTCACTGATTGTCAACAGCTTGTTGAAATTAAGTCCAAAAGGTCAATGTTACTCCATTTAAAATTTGATGTCCCTCAGGGTCAGTATTGGGGCCCATACTCTTTTCTATTTATATACATGACTTACCATTGTTTATAGAATGTTGTTGTGAAATGTTTGCTGATGATACCTCATTACAATCTCAAAGTAGTTATCCTACTGAACTGGTTGATAACCTACAGAAAAATATCAACAAGCTAATTACATGAACAGAAATGAATCATATGTCCCTCAATGCTAGTAAAACCAAATGCATGTATGCCACAACACGCCAGAAACGACAGAAAATGACATCCTCATTTGCGCCATTACATGCCCAAGGACAAAAGATTGAAGAGGTTACACCGCATAAAGTTTTAGGTGTTGTCGTTGACAACGATTTATCTTGGTCTCACCACATTGCGGATCTTGCATGGAAAACGTATGGAAAACGTATTTCTAAGAGAATACATCAACTTTCAAAGACAAAAAAAAAGTCTAAATCTTCACTCAAGAAAGACATTCTTTCATGCGCACATTCTTTCTCTTATCAATTATGCATCCATGTTATGGGATAATGCCAGTGATACTAATCTGAAACTAGTAAGTCGTCTGCATAAAAGCGCCATTAGATTAATTCAGCTGAAATCCAGTACCTTGACAAAGAGTGATTACAAAACTTTAGATATTCTTTCATTTAAAGACAGACTCTACTTCAACAGATCCTTGTGCATGTACAATGTAATGAATGGATCAGCCCCAAAGATAATCTTTGAAAGCTTTGTCTTCAATAGTTACAGACATACACATAAACTGTCTCTTCCCAGACCTCGATGTAATCTTTATCAATCAAATTTTCGGAACTCTGGAGGGACCGCATGGAATAATTTGCCTTCCTCCATAAAATCATGTCTCTCAAAACCTACTTTGAAAAAAGCACTAAAAATGCATCTGATAGAAACTCTGCGCATCAGTTGAAGTCATTTCCATCAATACGAGCCCCTTATCCCCATCTGTCTCTCTCTCTCTCTCTCTCTCTCTCTCTCTCTCTCTCTCTCTCTCTCTCTCTCTCTCTGTGCTTGAATTTGAAATACATATGAGAGTTATGTATTTGCATGATAGAAATTGTGTGCTTTTAAAAATGTTTTTTTGAGCTTGTGGTTATATGTTGAATTAGTTTCTTCACATATTATGATGTCATAACTTGCGTAATATATATATATGACGTCATTTCTTTGCTCTGTCCAGTTGCCAAAGATGGACATTACGTAGTTGTATTGTTTTTGTTTTTGTTTCTATTGAAAAAGGCTGCGTGGCCGAAAATTTGAAGAGTGGAATTTTTTTCTTTTCTTTGTTCTTTTTCTTTATTTTTGTTGTTGTTGTTGTTGTTGGGAATTTAAATAAGTTGCCATAAAGCAAACATTCAAGTTGCTTATGGTCTACTAAGACAGTACGACCTCCAAGATTTGGAGACTGACTAAAGTTTGAAGCATGTGGACTATCTGGCATCACTGCAGTGTTGTCTGCAGATATGAGGTCCCACAGCTTGGGTCATTTACATGAGTCAATGCCTTTCTTTAGCGTCGCAACATTTCTGGACTCCGTCAACTTTCACAGCAAAAGGATCGGTTAAACAATGCAGCCGTGACTCACATCTATTAGCACTTGGAAACAGTCACTGAGAAGACGACTTCAATAGCGAGATCGAAAGTGTAAGAATTCAATGGCCTCTGCATACTGGATAACCGTCTATAAGCCTATATTATTTCGCTGTATTTCACATCCTATCTACCCCAATCACCCCCTGGCAATCGCTTGATCCCCTCATCCTTTTTCATTAAAAAAAATCTCTTTTCTTTTGCCCTTGTTTTTCTTTTTATTTCTTTCTCACCTTTTTTTCTTCTCTTATCCCCTCCTTAGGGACAAAATGCATATACCAGGCCACACCCTCTGTTTTGCTGCACACTGACTGATACGCCGCTTCCTTTCTACCGATTTATTTTAAAACCAGATAATGATAAATGAGAGATTTGGCCACCATTGGTTTTAGTAATGATTGTAATTATATCATGATGAATGATACGACTACCTAACACCAGTAACTTTTGTCCAGCTGTTCAAGGGATTAGTCAGGCCACTTCTGGAGTACGGTCACTGTGTGTGGAAGCCAGACGAGAAAAATCAAAAAGGCCTTTGCGCTGAAGTGGAAAACGTCCAGAGGAGGGCGACCAAAATGTTGGGCCCTCTGAAGGACCTCCCGTACCCCGAAAGGCTACGTCGGCTGAAGCTTCCATGTCTGGAACACAGGAGAAAGCGGGGAGACGTAATTGAAGTCTATAAGTACCTGCATGGCTTCTACAAGGTGTCACGCCCTGACTTCCCTGTCGCCACGAATGAACTGAGATCCACCAGAGGCAACTCCCAGAAACTTCAGAAACCAAGGCATCGTCTCAACGTACGGGGCAACTTCTTTGCAAACAGAGCTGTGAACCTCTGGAATAGCCTCCCGGATGATGTGGTAACAGCGCCATCGGTAGACGTCTTCAAGAGAAGACTGGACAACCACTGGGCAGCACTACCTTCAGTGTACGACCCAGAATGCCTAGTTTAATTGTTCAGTAGGTGATCTGATTGGCACCATCCTCAAACCACCCAGGCCAATCAGTTTAGTTGAGAACCTGAACATGGTCCTATGAAAGGACCTGAATCTTGTATCGTCAAAGTCAAAGTTAAAGAATGTTGTGATAACTGATTTTATTACTGTATTGTCACTAATTGATTGATGTCCTAATACTTTTGATTTCTTGAAGCACTGTAACTACATTGTAATAAATGTGTGTCCTGATTTCTGTTGATTATATTGATGTATTGTTAACTTTTTATTCAAATTTCATAGTGATGTTTAGCATATGATATTTTGGACAAGAAAAAAAAGAAATATATTAATCAATCTCTCCCCCCCTCTCCACCCCCCATTCGATGGGAGGATCGCTTACTCGTTTTTTTCCCCTTTAAAGTCATCTACGCCTTAAATGTTAATGGATGAACAATTCATCAACTTTTTAAAGACATATGTGTTTGTTAAAAGAAGATCTGTGTGTTTGTTAAAAGTTTTGTAAGTTTAGTCGCTAGTCATGCTTCGTTAGTCCCGTAGCGAGGCAAGGGCCGGGTGAAAAAAAAAGCATGTGTTTGCTTATCTGTTACCCTTGGGAATAAAGATCATCATCATCATCATCATTCCCTTCCTTCTTGCAGATCTATTTTTTTTTTGTGAACATAGTGTAAGGAACCACACTAAGCTTGGAGTGCACGGCACCGGAAATGGAATGTAGACTTCCGAGAAAGATGGCGAAGCGCACCAGAACGCACGAGGGCTCTTCGTCTTCTTCCTTGGAAAACAACAACGAAAAACCTGCAAAGAAACCTAAGATCGCCATAATGAAAACAAAACAGGACGGAAAAGCGGTAAGTGTAATCGTATAGTTAAAATGTAGCCTGATCCAAGCTTAGTGTACGTGCTGAGAGGACTTCAACTGGAGCTCTCTCTCGACAAGTGCTTGTTAAGTCACACCAATTCATTCTTCTTTTTCTTCTTCTTTCTTTTACTTAGTGTCACAATCATCATGTTGATTATTCTGACACTTTTATGTGTACGACCATTTATTATCCAGCCATTAAGGCAGCCATACTCCACCGTCTCTACCTCTGGCATCGAGAAGTTACTTCGTAACCTCGACCCTACCAAAGCCCCCGGTCCAGACCGGATCAGCCCCAGAGTCTTGAGAGAACTAGCGACCGAACTAGCCCCGGCGTTCGCACTCCTCTTCCAAGCATCTCTCGACGCTGGAGTTGTCCCGAAGGACTGGAAAACCGCCCACGTCAGCCCTGTATTCAAAAAGGGTGAAAGATACAAGGCGGAAAATTACAGGCCCATCTCGCTGACCAGCATACCCTGTAAGCTGCTGGAACATGTACTGGTCAGTGCCATCATGGAGTACTGCGAGGAGCACCGGATCCTCTGCAAGGAGCAGCACAGTTTCCGTCGCGCCCATTCGTGTGAGACGCAGCTACTGGGCTTTGTCGATGAGGTCTCCAAAGCGCTTGAAGACGGACTGCAGGAGGACTTACTGGTCCTAGACTTCAGTAAAGCCTTTGACAAGGTGAGTCATAGCCTCCTTATCCACAAACTTCGTCACCTTGGCATCTGCGGTCAGGTCAACGCATGGATTGAGGAATTCCTACGTGACAGGAAACAGTCCGTCGTCGTCAATGGGTCAGAATCAGAGTCTGTTCCAGTAGAGTCAGGGGTACCACAGGCTCGGTCCTCAGCCCGACCCTATTCCTACTGTTCATCAATGACCTGCCGACTGGTCTGACCTCTACAGCTAGGCTTTTTGCAGATAACACAGCTTGTCACATGAATGTTTGCTCAGCGCAAGACCAGGAAAACTTGCAGGAAGACCTCGACAAACTCGCCACTTGGAGGAAAAGTGGAAAATGTGCTTCCACCCCCAGAAATGCACTACGGTTCACATGACCAGGCGGCTGCCCACCCTCCACCACGACTACCAGCTCCGTGGTCATACGCTTCAAGAGGAATCCCAGGCAAAATACCTGGGCGTTACCATCACGCATGACCTGGACTGGAAGCCCCACATAATCAACATAACCAGTAACTGAGTAAGGCAATTAAAGCACTGGGCTTCATCAGAAGAAACATCAGACTAAACAGCAAGTCCATTAAGCAGGCTGCATACAAGGCACTGGTGCGACCCATTCTGGAATATGCTGGAACAGTATGGGACCCCTTCACTGATGAAAACATCAAGGCAGTGGAAAAGATTCAGCGACGGGCAGCAAGATGGGTCTCACACCGATTCCGGCAAACATCCAGCGTTGAAGAGATGCTCAGCGATCTAGAATGGCCAACGCTGCAGACTCGCAGGAAAAGAGCGAGACTCACCATGTTTTACAAAATACACCATGGCATGGCCTGTGTCAACTCCCAGTACCTTCCCCACGTCAGTGCCAGAAGACGTTCTTCAAGGCGCGCCCACCACCTCCACTATGACGTCCCACAGAGTCGCACTGAATACCGTCATAAATCCTTTTTCCCAAGGACCATTCCGGAGTGGAACAGCCTTCCTGCAGAGACTGTGTCGGTGCCATCCCTGGCTGCCCTCCAGGCCAGGATGGCATGCCTCCGGTAACTCCTTCCCCAAGAAACCCACCCCCCCTCCACCCCACCCTGCCCCCTCCACCCCCCCCCCAATCACTGGTTCACTAACCCCTCTCCCAAGAAACCCCCCCCTCCACCCCCCCTCCCCCCCCCCCCCCCCCCCCCCCCCCCCCGTCGCTGTTAACGGATTTGGCAATACCCCTAGACTTTGAAAACTTTAATATGTGTTCACTCAGGCGGAACGGAAGCTTTTTCTCCAAAATTAGTGCGGCTGATTCGTCTGACTGTAGATGTTGGCTGCCTAAATACAAGAAGAAGACTTCGGGGAAAGTGCATGTAACGTGTCATCCAAACCAACGGCCAAACTGGCCTTCTCTTCCGAAAGTTGGTGATGGGATTTTACGTGTGTGCAAGATGATGTGTGTGCGTTCACACACGGAACCTCGGTTTATAGTCTCATTCGAAGGACTGTATGGGGAATGGAGTCAGAACCAATGTTAACTCCAAGGGAAAAATCCCCCTGTACCGAAACGGCCCGGCGGAGATGCGAATCCGCAACCCCAAGATTACGAGTCCGCAACCCCAAGATTACGAGTCCGATGCTTTACCAACTGAGCTATTCCGGCCCCCCTGGTTTTCAGTTTCGAGTGCACGAGCTTGTCCCAGAGTGTGTATTCAGTAAATGTCACAGTTGCTCATTGTTCAGTCAACAGTATTTAAATACGATTATGTCGGCAACTTGCGATCTAGCGTCATCCCTTTCGTTTGTTCTTACAATCTTAGAAAGGTTAATTTCATTCAAGTCGTTGCGTACACATGAAGAGAGAGAAAAAAAATGAAAGGATGGTGCTCGATCAAAACACAACAACCATTAGGTGGTCGTCCCTTCAAAGACAGGACTCAGTCAGTCATTCAGTGCGAAATCAGGAGTTCTTCATGGCAATGTTCTCACCCCTTGTCTGTCCCTGTCATCAACGACCATTCAGGCAGGGGGGCCTCTTGTTTGCCAGCTTGTTTGCTGACAACACCAACCACAACACCCCTGACCGCTCAAGCACAAGATAGACAGGTGTTTCAGGAAGACCTGCAGAATAGAAAGATGGGAGACTGAATCGGTGAATGAGTCATGCAGCTGTCTGTAGACATTTGTTACTAGTTTCATGTTTAGTTAACAATGGAAATTCATCACCTCCCCAAGTACACTCTCCAGAATCAAGACCTCCAATTAGTCCAAAGAATGAGCACACCAAAGTATTTTGGTAGTCACCCAACATAATAATATTTGGGCCAAAGCCAGCATCATCCTGAGCTTTTACAGAGGGTCCTTGAAAACAAAGCAACAGAAAGTCATAAGAACAGGCCTTCAAAACTAGTGTGTGTCCCCATCTTGAGTATTCTTCCAAGTTCCACTGTTCAGTGTATGGAACCAAAACTCTTCAACAGCTAGCAAAAAAAAAACAACAACCCCAACAACTTTAAAGACATTAAATCTGTACAACACAGTGCAGCAACCTTTGCCATGGGTCTCTTTTCAACATGTATCTTTTTATGTTCTTTCTTTTACTATGAAAATTACAATTCACATGCTGTATGTGTTTTTGTGATATTTGTTTGTAGTATAACTTCTGGTAAAGTACCTCCTGTATAATGTGTATACCGTCTCAGTTTTCTTAATGTTCTCCTTTTGGTATAAGTTCCAAATGGAGCAGCAATATTCAAGACAGGGAAGGCTAAGGTGTTACAGGTATTCACTTGATCTGTAAAAAAAAAAGTTAAGATTTTTACTAAAATTTTTGGCAGTTTATTTAAGTTTGTTTCAATTTGAGATTTACTCGCAAAAATCAGTATGAAAATAAATGTTCTCTCCTTCTTGGTGTCATAGAGTATTTTCTTTCCTGCTAAGAGAGGAGGAGATGGTCATGATGACGATGGTTTTCAAACTGCTTATATTTTTAAGAATTCTGAGTTACAATTAATACTCTTATAATGCATCACACATCACCGATGTTTTGTTTAATTTGACCATTGCTTTTTTTGTTTTTTTCACATAGCTGAAGGCAAAATGGACAAACAAGCAACGTGTGCTGATCTTCAGCTCCAGAGGCATCTCCTACAGGTCTCGCCACTTGATGCAAGATCTGCGAAAACTCATGGCACACTCCAAACAAGGTCAGTAATCACTGTTAGTGTAAAATTAGTGTACTTAATGGACATTTGTCAACGACATCTATACGACACTTACCCACAAGGCAAGTATGTCTTGTTTGAAGGAGCCTTCAGACCCACAAGCTATTACACATTACATACACAGGGCTCCCAATGACGCACATATGTGCGTCCATGACGCACTATGAGCGAAAAGGACGCACTAACAAAACGTGTAGCGAGTCCTGCGGGACGCACTACAAAATCAGGCAAACCCCAAAACGTGCCGCGGTCAGTGATCAAAGCTGAGCACACCACAAGCTTAGCGCGCGATTGCCTGCCGTCAAATTCAGGACAGCGTGTGCCCGCGATAGTACAGTAGACCGAGAAGTTGCGTAAACACTGATGGACTCGCCTTGTGGCCCACGTCACTGAACGTTTACTCAGTCGACCGGCTGACTTATTCAGACTGTGGCGCCCGCCGCCACTAATTAACCAATTCGATGACTCACAAGTTGTAACAATCGCGTGCACAAGCCTAGGCAAACGAAGCAGAAAGGATGTTCACGGCTATCGCATCTCGCAAATATGTCGTTGCTTAGTGGTTGGGCGCTCCTAAAAAACGCAAAGAAACATCTTCTGAAGATGCTACAGACAGTGAATCGTCGATTCCTAAAAAAATATCTACAGCAACACCACCTAACCAGAAATGTTTTTTTAAAGAAATGTTTTCAGAGAGAGAGAGAGAGAGAGAGAGATTCATTTACTCTGAAATGTTCACATTATCAAGCCGATAATTAAAAAAGCAAGAAATACTACATTTTCTGTATTGGTTAATTTTGTTCATGGGGACTCTCTACACCCCCTCTGGGACCCTCTATAGCATCAGTGAAGGAGTCCCTGGGACCCCTGTCTGTCAGTACAAATGGTAGCCCTGATACATTTTCACAAGCACTCATACACACACATATGCACGCGCGCGCACATGCACACACACACACACACACACACACACACACACACACACACACACACACACACACACACACACACCTCACGCCTCACGCACACACAGAATACAGTACAGACACACACATGTATATAAAACACCCTTCACACCACCTGCATGCATACACAACACCATACACACAACCATGCACGCGCACAAACACACACACACACACACACACACACACACACACACACACACACACACACACACACACACACCATTTTTATCATTCACACAAAATCTTATTCATGTCTTAGAAAGTTATATGTAGATTCTGAATTGATATCTCATTCAAGCTCCTTCAGCCCAAATTTAAATGTGAATGACCAGTGATGAAATCCACTGCAAGTAGAACATAAAAAATTTCATGTATTATTATTATCTAGGTTTCTTAATCCACTTCAACTTCTTTCAAAGAGCATGAAGGAGAGTAATGTATTGTAATTTTATAGTGTATTTTTAAAAAATTGTATTTGCTATTGGATTGCACTGGTGAACATAGCATTTTATGCTTTTTCTTATTTTTGCTTTTTCTTGTTTATTTAGATAACTTTGTTGAACATTGGTGTGTGTGTGTGCGTGTGTGTGTGTGTGTGTGTGTGTGTGTGTGTGTGTGTGTGTGTGTGTGTGTGTGTGTGTGACTGTGAGAGAGAGAGAGAGAGAGAGTGAGTGAGTGTGTGTGTGTGTGGTGTGTGTGTGTGTGAGAAAGGGAGAGAGAGAGAGGGAGGCAGAGAAGAAAAATACATGTGATCTATGCCAAATTTGTGACTTTTATAGCACATGCGTGTGTGTGTGTGTGTGTGTGTGTGTGTGTGTGTGTGTGGTGTGGTTCATACAATTTTCATAAAGAAAATTGAACAACATGGTATTGTTTTCCAGATTCAAAAATGGATAGGAAAGATCAGCTTTCAGTCATCAATGAGGTAAAGTCTTATATTTGAAATGATAATGTGTTCAAAATATTTCATTAGATGATGACATCATATTATTCATAGCTCAGCCGATCACAGAGGCTACATCAAAGCGCCAAGCACGTGGTGTAAAAATTTAAATGCCACGACTTGTATTCAAATTTATGCAAGTCCATTCAAAGACCGATTTAAAACAAAGTCAGTCACCAGCCACTGTAGTATTGGATAAAAAAACATTTTTTTGAGAAGAAAAGTGGAGCACAGCCCTGTTTTGAAATCTCAGAGCAGAGTGGAGCTCCATAGCATCGTATAGACAACAGTCATGCTCACAGTATAAACAACAGTCATGCTCACAGTATAGACAACAGTCATGCTCACAGTATAGACAGTAGTCATGCTCACAGTATAGACAGCAGTCATGCTCACAGTATAGACAGCAGGCATGCTCACAGTATAGACAACAGTCGTGCTCACAGTATAGACAACAGTCATGCTCACAGTATAGACCACAGTCATGCTCACAGCATAGACAACAGTCATGCTCACAGTATAGACAACAGTCATGCTCACAGTATAGACCACAGTCATGCTCACAGCATAGACAGCAGTCATGCTCACAGTATAGACAACAGTCATGCTCACAGTATAGACAACAGTCGTGCTCACAGTATAGACAACAGTCATGCTCACAGTATAGACCACAGTCATGCTCACAGCATAGACCACAGTCATGCTCACAGCATAGACAACAGTCATGCTCACAGTATAGACAACAGTCATGCTCACAGCATAGACCACAGTCATGCTCACAGCATAGACCACAGTCATGCTCACAGTATAGACAAGAGTCATGCTCACAAGTCACAGTATAGACAACAGTCATGCTCACAGCATAGACAACAGTCATGCTCACAGTATAGACAACAGTCATGCTCACAGATCACGGTACTAGAAGTCTCAGACTCTGGGGCCGGTTATCCCCTGCTCTCATGGTGACCTCAGTTTTGATTTTCTCTCCGTACCCATGTCCCTGGTGGGATCTTGTCAGTCATCAGTATCGGCAAGTTGACGAGGACTGAGGTGTGTGCGTATGGTGGAGGAAATGTTCAGTCAGGTTGGCTGTGCAGGTCCATACCAGGTGAGATCTTGTCAGTCATCAGTATCGGCAAGTTGACGAGGACTGAGGTGTGTGCGTATGGTGGAGGAAATGTTCAGTCAGGTTGGCTGTGCAGGTCCATACCAGGTGAGATCTTGTCAGTCATCAGTATCGGCAAGTTGACGAGGACTGAGGTGTGTGCGTATGGTGGAGGAAATGTTCAGTCAGGTTGGCTGTGCAGGCCCATACCAGGTGAGATCTTGTCAGTCATCAGTATCGGCAAGTTGACAAGGACTGAGGCTGTGTGCGTATGGTGGAGGAAATGTTCAGTCAGGTTGGCTGTGCAGGTCCATACCAGGTGAGATCTTGTCAGTCATCAGTATCGGCAAGTTGACGAGGACTGAGGTGTGTGCGTATGGTGGAGGAAATGTTCAGTCAGGTTGGCTGTGCAGGTCCATACCAGGTGAGATCTTGTCAGTCATCAGTATCGGCAAGTTGACGAGGACTGAGGTGTGTGCGTATGGTGGAGGAAATGTTCAGTCAGGTTGGCTGTGCAGGTCCATACCAGGTGAGATCTTGTCAGTCATCAGTATCGGCAAGTTGACGAGGACTGAGGTGTGTGCGTATGGTGGAGGAAATGTTCAGTCAGGTTGGCTGTGCAGGTCCATACCAGGTGAGATCTTGTCAGTCATCAGTATCGGCAAGTTGACGAGGACTGAGGTGTGTGCGTATGGTGGAGGAAATGTTCAGTCAGGTTGGCTGTGCAGGTCCATACCAGGTGAGATCTTGTCAGTCATCAGTATCGGCAAGTTGACGAGGACTGAGGTGTGTGCGTATGGTGGAGGAAATGTTCAGTCAGGTTGGCTGTGCAGGTCCATACCAGGTGAGATCTTGTCAGTCATCAGTATCGGCAAGTTGACGAGGACTGAGGTGTGTGCGTATGGTGGAGGAAATGTTCAGTCAGGTTGGCTGTGCAGGTCCATACCAGGTGAGGTTATGTCACAGAGAGCTGGAATGAGCAACACAGGAGTAGTGCATGGAATGACATGGAGGATGAAGCAGCAACACACTACACACAGGGGAAAACACAAAGGATGAACACTAAACAGGAACGTTTATTGGTCCTAGGCATTGTTTCGTTTATTGGAAATTTGGCTGACCTGAAAAGAAATGTTCAGTCCCTTCATTTTTGAGTTTTATAGTTGTGCTTGCTTGCATGTGAAAGTAGGTCAACAGTGAAAAATAAATTTATGTATCCTTTAATGTATATGCAGTCATCAGAATTTAGAGAGCAAACACTGAGAGAGAAATTGAAGTGAAAAATGTTGAGTAGCTGGCATAAACAGCTTTGGCTGGAAGTGATGTTTCATTAGAATGGGAATAAAATTTCTTTTTCTTGCTGTTTGTTAAACAAAAAATTCTGCTTCAGTATGTGCTGTTTTAGCTTGGTGGATTCTATTATTTGTGTGATGCTGCTATCGCTGTACTGTCTAATCTCAGTCTGCCTGACTTTTGTTTCAGTCATGTTTTCAGTCAAGAGTAATAAAGGTCTTATGCTTTGTTTTTGTTGTCCAAACACTTGCAATTTTAGCCTTGTTTATGGTAAATTTCTCTAAACTTTAGAAGGAATGTGCCAGTTGGCCACATCTTTATTTCTTCTGTAATTAACCCTCTTGACAGGCGAGAACCCGCTAGCGCCCAACCGGAAATCACATGGCCAAAACGCTGAGCAACTGCCAGCGCCCGGTAAAACACGTGGCAATAATGGGCGCTGCTATATTTCTCGTAGAAAAGGAAGTCTCGCGAGAACGTGACTTCCTTCTTCCTGTGGCCATTTACTTCCGTTTGCAAAAAACCGCGAGTCGATACGTGCCGTAGTTCTCGAGTTACGAATTTTTTAAGTTTTGTGGTCGAAATGCTGTTTTTCGCCATCGCTAACCTTGATTTCTGCCGTTCTATAACGAGATTTAGTGATGAAGATACTGTGATTTTTAGGATTTACGGCATAAGACTTAGTGAAAGTGCTGGGTAATGAAGCTTAGAGTGACCTAGATTTCGACTGGGATGATGTTCCAGGTATGATTCGGAAGAACGTTCTGAAGAAGATTTTTTTTTCCCCCCGAGTAAATGGCTCATATGATATTCTTCAAACTTATGATATAGCAACATATATATTCGAAGGAATTTTAAAAATTATTTTCATTTCACTATTTCCTTTCCTCTCTTTTAAATTAATTTTTAAATTGGGTAACCATGTTCAAATTACGGAGTTACTTACCTTGCCGATGGGTTTTCGGCGTAACTAAGCTCAGGTAAGTGCTTACTAAAGACGGTTAAGAATTTAATTGTTCAACCTATTTTAGTTTATGTCTCTTACAGTATTTGTGTGAAATCTGTATGCATAATTTGTGAAATATGTCTGCAAATAAGTTGAGTAGGTTCTTGATTCATGTTTTATCTTGACAGTAATAAAAAGATCCCAAGTCATACTTTGTTATGCTGTTGTTGTTTCTGATGTTGATTGTATTGCTGTTCACAGATCTGTGAAATGAAGAACTGCAACAAATGCATCTTTTTTGAGGGCAAGAAAAAAGAAGATTTGTACATGTGGTAAGAAATATTTTGATGTGTTTCTTTATGTTCTTTATTTGGAGTTAAGTTAGAAGATTTGTACATGTGGTAAGAAATGTTTTGATGTGTTTTTTTATGTTATTTGCAGTAAAGTTTGAATACAGAAAAGCGTCGTAAGGAAAGTTTGAAACCGGTAAAATTAACTTTAAGGAGATTGCTCAAGTACTGTGACTGTGTCTCGACTCTTGAAGAATGATAAGACATTTGTAGGCACAAACAATCAGGCAGGTATGTTACTCTCGGCTCTTGAGGAAAGATAAGTTATTTGGAGGCATAGGCAATCACATAAGTGTGTAATATTGTTAGAAAAGACAAGTAAATGACCAAAAGAAAAAGAAATGAAAGTGACCTTCCAACTTCCTTCTTTCCAGCCCTCCCCCTCCCTTTCCTCTTTCTCCTTTTGTCCAAGCTGCCATGGCCGGACAGCATCACTGTCTGAAATGTCCTGACCTTTTGACCTTTACCTGCTCTTCTGTCTGTGGCTAGCATGCAGCTTACATGTGCTGCAGGGAGAGACTGATTTCAGATTGTTCTTCATTTCACCTTTCTGCCCGCAAAATATATGCCTTTCACTTTGACCGTCAGTTCCAGAAGAAAATGATACAAAGGTATTTCTTTTAGTTGTAGTCTTTTTGTTTTGTTTTGTTTGTTACTCAGTATCTGTATGCCCCTCTCCTCCTTCCTACCTCTGTCCTGTACTCACAGTCGTGGGTACCTCAGCTTTCCCTAGTTTGCAGTTTTGGACCAGTTTGTCAGAGCACTCTCAGCTGGTTTGACAGAGTCATTAAAAAGAGAAAGGTCATATATGATATGATTATGTAATGTTATGAATAGATTGTGGGAAATCGAAGGCCAGGTCTGAAAATCTTGGAATTTTGATAAACAGAAGATGTGGGAAAACACACCACACACACACACACACACACACACACACACACACACACACACAGCAAACTGCCATGATGACCACACCAAACTACTATGACAAACACACAAAACTACCATGATGACCACACCAATTCTAATGATGACCACACCAACTCTAATGATGACCACATGAAAATACAGTGACAGTACATTTGAATCAGACATTTGGCAGTGACATTGGATCAGATAACTGAGAATCTGAATGAGAGGCTGTTGTTTGAGAGGGTACAATATGGTAAACAGATGTGGGGATGTAAAAATTTGTTTGTGTAAACTGGATGATTATGTTACTGAGAATTGTGTGGGCAGGACATGCTGTAGTTTGGTGCGGTCATCATGGTAGTTTGGTGTGGTCATCATGGTAGTTTGGTGTGGTCATCATAGCAGTTTGGTGTGGTCATCATAGCAGTTTGGTGTGGTCATCATGGTAGTTTGGTGTGGTCATCATGGTAGTTTGATGGGTAGTAGTTTGGTGTGGTCATCATGGTAGTTTGGTGTGGTCATCATGGTAGTTTGGTGTGGTCATCATGGTAGTTTGGTGTGGTCATCATAGCAGTTTGGTGTGGTCATCATAGCAGTTTGGTTGTGGTCATCATGGTAGTTTGATGTGTTTGTCATAGTAGTTTGGTGTGGTCATCGTGGTAGTTTGATGTGTTTGGCATAGTAGTTTGGTGTGGTCATCGTGGTAGTTTGATGTGTTTGTCATAGTAGTTTGATGTGTTTGTCATAGTAGTTTGATGTGTTTGTCATAGTAGTTTTGGTGTGGTCATCGTGGTAGTTTGATGTGTTTGTCATAGTAGTTTGGTGTGGTCATCGTGGTAGTTTGGTGTGCTCATCATAGTAGTTTGGTGTGCTCATTACAGTAGTTTGATGTGTTTGTCATAGTAGTTTGGTGTGGTCATCGTGGTAGTTTGGTGTGCTCATCATAGTAGTTTGGTGTGGTCATTACAGTAGTTTGATGTGTTTGTCATAGTAGTTTGATGTGTTTGTCATAGTAGTTTGGTGTGGTCATCGTGGTAGTTTGGTGTGCTCATCATAGTAGTTTGGTGTGGTCCCTTACAGTACAGCAGTAGTTTGATGTGTTTGTCATAGTAGTTTGATGTGTTTGTCATAGTAGTTTGGTGTGTTTGTCATAGTAGTTTGGTGTGGTCATCATAGTAGTTTGGTGTGTTTGTCATAGTAGTTTGATGTGTTTGTCATAGTAGTTTGGTGTGGTCATCGTGGTAGTTTGGTGTGTTTGTCATAGTAGTTTGGTGTGGTCATCGTGGTAGTTTGATGTGTTTGTCATGGTAGTTTGGTGTGGTCATCGTGGTAGTTTGATGTGTTTGTCATAGTAGTTTGGTGTGGTCATCGTGGTAGTTTGGTGTGTTTGTCATAGTAGTTTGATGTGTTTGTCATAGTAGTTTGGTGTGTCATCATGGTAGTTTGATGTGTTTGTCATAGTAGTTTGATGTGTTTGTCATAGTAGTTTGGTGTGGTCATCGTGGTAGTTTGATGTGTTTATCATAGTAGTTTGGTGTGGTCATCATGGTAGTTTGGTGTGTAGTAGTTTGGTGTGGTCATCGTGGTAGTTTGATGTGTTTGTCATAGTAGTTTGGTGTGGTCATCGTGGTAGTTTGATGTGTTTATCATAGTAGTTTGGTGTGGTCATCATGGTAGTTTGGTGTGTAGTAGTTTGGTGTGGTCATCGTGGTAGTTTGATGTGTTTGTCATAGTAGTTTGGTGTGGTCATCATGGTAGTTTGGTGTGGTCATCATGGTAGTTTGGTGTGGTCATCACAGTAGTTTGATGTGTTTGTCATAGTAGTTTGGTGTGGTCATCATGGTAGTTTGATGTGTTTATCATAGTAGTTTGGTGTGGTCATCATGGTAGTTTGGTGTGTTTGTCATAGTAGTTTGATGTGTTTATCATAGTAGTTTGGTGTGTTTGTCATAGTAGTTTGGTGTGGTCATCGTGGTAGTTTGATGTGTTTGTCATGGTAGTTTGGTGTGGTCATCATGGTAGTTTGATGTGTTTGTCATGGTAGTTTGGTGTGGTCATCGTGGTAGTTTGATGTGTTTGTCATAGTAGTTTGATGTGTTTATCATAGTAGTTTGATGTGTTTGTCATGTAGTTTGGTGTGGTCATCGTGGTAGTTTGATGTGTTTGTCATGGTAGTTTGGTGTGGTCATCATGGTAGTTTGATGTGTTTGTCATGGTAGTTTGGTGTGGTCATCGTGGTAGTTTGATGTGTTTGTCATGGTAGTTTTGGTGTGGTCATCGTGGTAGTTTGATGTGTTTGTCATGGTAGTTTGGTGTGGTCATCATGGTAGTTTGATGTGTTTGTCATGGTAGTTTGGTGTGGTCATCGTGGTAGTTTGATGTGTTTGTCATGGTAGTTTGGTGTGGTCATCGTGTAGTTTGATGTGTTTGTCATAGTAGTTTGGTGTGGTCATCACAGTAGTTTGATGTGTTTGTCATAGTAGTTTGGTGTGGTCATCATGGTAGTTTGATGTGTTTGTCATAGTAGTTTGGTGTGGTCATCATGGTAGTTTGCTGTGTTTATCATAGTAGTTTGGTGTGTTTGTCATGGTAGTTTGGTGTGTTTGTCATAGTAGTTTGGTGTGGTCATCACAGTAGTTTGATGTGTTTGTCATAGTAGTTTGGTGTGGTCATCACAGTAGTTTGATGTGTTTATCATAGTAGTTTGGTGTGTTTGTCATAGTAGTTTGGTGTGGTCATCATGGTTGTTTGATGTGTTTGTCATAGTAGTTTGGTGTGGTCATCATGGTAGTTTGATGTGTTTATCATAGTAGTTTGGTGTGTTTGTCATAGTAGTTTGGTGTGGTCATCATGGTAGTTTGATGTGTTTATATAGTAGTTTGGTGTGTTTGTCATGGTAGTTTGGTGTGTTTGTCATAGTAGTTTGATGTGTTTGTCATAGTAGTTTGGTGTGGTCATCATGGTAGTTTGATGTGTTTATCATAGTAGTTTGGTGTGGTCATCATGGTAGTTTGATGTGTTTGTCATAGTAGTTTGGTGTGGTCATTAAAGTAGTTTGGTGTGCTCATCATAGTAGTTTGGTGTGTTTATCAAAGTAGTTCGGTGTGTTTATGATTGTAGTTTGATGTGTTTATCAAAGTAGTTTGGTGTGGTCATCATGGTGTTTGATGTGTTTGTCACAGTAGTTGGTGTGCTCATCATAGTAGTTTGGTGTGCTCATCATAGTAGTTTGGTTGTTTATGATTGTAGTTTGATGTTTTTATCAAAGTAGTTTTTGGGGTGTTTATCATGGTAGTTTGATGTGTTTGTCATAGTAGTTTGGTGTGGTCATCATGGTTAGTTTGATGTGTTTATCAAAGTAGTTTGGTGTGTTTATCAAAGTAGTTTGATGTGTTTATCATAGTAGTTTGGTGTGTTTATGATTGTAGTTTCTTGTTCTTATCATCGTAGCTTCATATGCTCATCATTGCATTGCCCTGACCAAATGACTATGCCGTGTGTCTATGCAGGCTTTCAAATGTTCCACAAGGCCCTTCAGTCAAATTCCTGGTTGAAAATGGTGAGAACATATTATGAGTTTGTATCGTATATGTCATTCTGTGTTTGCAGATCTTTCTTTTTTTAACTGCTACTTTTGTTTTTCCTTTCTTTTGAATACTTCTTTCAAATTTGTGGACATGAAAAACAGAGAGAAAGGACTTGATATGTTCATGTGGATTTTGTGTGAAGTCAGAAAAATGTTCAGCTGAATAAAGTAGTGAAAGAAAGATGAGTTGAAACAACTCCATTCAGGATAAGAACTTTCACAATGGTTGAAGATTTTTTTAACAAAAAGGTATAAAACACGCTGACATGCATACATAAGTGTGCATGCACGTATACACACAGAGACCACAAGCACATCCATACACCCACATTACCATTGTCGGAAAAAATATGAATTATTGTGTTTATGTATTGTTGTCATCTTTGGAATATATTTGTAATACAAATGAAGTCTTAGTTGGTCTCTCTCTTGTTTTTTTGTGCTTGTGAGATACTTTTGATGGATGTTGTATTAATGTAGTCTCCGTTCTAGTTTTTAAGACAGTGAAACAAACAAAACATCCCTCTGTTTAGACTGAGAATTTTTGGTTTAAATCAGTTCTTTTTTTCAGCTCCAAGCACCATGATTGATTGTAATGTTTTAGAAATGAAGTGTTTAACGTTTCCTTTTATTTGCTACTTTTAGTTGTTGTTTGTGTTGACAGTTCACACCATGATGGAGATGAAGATGACAGGCAACTGTCTGGCCACATCACGCCCCATCCTGTCGTTTGACAAGGTGAGCAGAAGCGCCAATACTGTTAGCAGATTATTGATATTTGGATGGGGGGAAGAAAGGGGATATTTAAATATCACACAGACACACACACACACACACACACACACACACACACACACACACACACACACACACACACAATTCATAGTAAAAACACACACACACACACACACACAACCATAGTTAAGCACACACATACACACAGTGGTATAATATTTCGCTATCTTTGTCAGTACATTTTGTTGAAAAAAAAACATTTTGTGGTAGATTTTGATGTATAAATGTTAAGAAATTAGCTTTGGCATTGTTCTGTTTATAGGTTTTGATTATCACATGAATAAGGAGTGACATGGTAGAAATTTGACAGCGTGGAAGGTACAAATAAACTGGAAGTAATTGTCTACATCTGACTTACCATTTATTTTGTGTGTGTGTATAATGTTATTATTTAATGTGAGGATATACTACCCAAACATACAGTGCACTATGTTACTTGACAGACTTGAAAACACTTTTCCTGATCCTAAATGGCTCAATCATTTCTGCCTTTCTTCCTGTTGTATTGTTAGATTTTGTTGTGTGTGTTTTTTTTGGGGTTTTTTTTTTGTTTTTTGTTGTTGTGATTATCTGAAACAATCGGTCCGGTTTATTGCATTTTTTTTCTTATTCATCCTGATTATGTGCTGGTCAAATAGTCAGGTCTGTTGGTGTGTGTTGGAGATCATTTCTGCTGTTTTCTTTTTACATAAGCAGCATAAGCAGTCTTTAATGTGATGAAGGTAAGTTCTGTTCTGACTTTTTTTTTTTTTTTTTTTAGATATAAACAACATAAAAGGCAAGTGACATCAGTGGATGACAAAGGTTATGCAAATATGGTGAACAAACCAGCCGCCGTGGCGAAGTGGTTAGCGCCGCAGACTCCCGGCTGGGAGGTCGTGGGTTCGATTCCCCTCAGAGTCTTGTGGGCTTTTTCTGGTCTGACCAGCTCCTACCCAGAGCAGAGTTTGCTACAGGCTCAGTTGGGAAGACTGGGACCACACAGCCAAGTTTCATCCACTTAATGGATGCGTCTTTGAAAGCGTTGCACAAATTGCCTGACCAACACTGCAGGTGTCTGTATCTCTCGGGCCTGGTTGTTGCCAGGATATGTTATAAAAGGAAGCGTAGAGTACAGCCCTCCTGTCATGCAGTCTCAGACCGGAATGGAAATCTGTAGCATCATCTTAATCATCCTCATTCTCATCGATCAGCACCAAAAAAAGTCTCAAATTCTGTGGCCCTTCATGCCCTGCTCTCATGGTGACCTCAGTTTCGATGTCCCCTCCACGTCTGTGGCCTTGGTTTGGTTCCGTTGGGGTCACCGGTATCGCCAAGTCCATGGGGGCTGTCGTTGGACGGACGTGGTGGCGCCTTCCGGAGGGAGAGCTCACTCACGCTGGCTCCACGACTAAGCAATTATTGTCGTCAGTAGGGGGCTTAGCAGGTGGTGTCCTGCGTATGTTGGATCAGAACAGGCGCCACTGAACACCACCGAATTGACTCGGCAGCAGTGCGGTGTCTCCTCTGGTGGGTTGCCTCTTGACGACTTGACCTTGACTGCTCCCAGTGGACTGCCGGTGCCGGTTCTGCAGCAGGACTGACCAGGCTGTGGACGGGGTGTCAGAATGAGCGGTGTGGGTGCAGTGCCACTGAGGTGGTACAGAAGATGGGACCACCCCTCCCCCCCCCCCCCCCCCCCCCCCCCCCCCGAAAAAAAAAAGAAAAAATGGTGAACAAATGTATGGTGAGAAGTTTGTGTGTGCTTCCATTTTTCATCCCACCATAAAGTAATCATGTTCCATTTTCGGTATTTGTGTTGTAAATCCCATCAGTGCACGATGGCCAACTCTTCGCCATCTTCTCCAAAAGATGTAATGGGATTTAGATGCGTGTAAGATTTTTAATGGATGCATCATGCATCGGACCTTGCTGTAAAGTGAAAATTTCTTACAGCTTGGCTGTCTCAAATGAGAATTGAACCCTGGACGCTGGAAAAAATGTTGGAGGTCTTATCTACTAGGCCAGTCTGTGTTATGCACTTATTGCTTAATTGCAGTGTTTAGAAACTGTTACCATATTACATACTTCTGTTTTGTTTTGTTTCTTTCAGGCATTTGACACATCTCCAGAACTGAAACTCATGAAAGAGTTATTCATTCAGGTATGTACAGTAATCATACTCCAAAGTGTGATTTATTTTGTTTTAAGTTTGTGTTTGCCATCTCTGGCTGTCTCTCAGTGTCACATGCCCCTTGGTCTCCTCTTTTTATCCCTCTGTTTTGAGATGCCTGTTTCTTCTTGTAGAGTCCATCTGTGCCTGACAATTTTAGTCTGTTATTGTCAGTTGTTAAGAGATGTGATAGGAAGCAATGCCTTTGGGTTTTTTTGTTGTTGTTTTTTTTCCCTGCATATGCAGGCTGATACTCCTGTGGACACTCCCTGTATAGACAGGCAAGGATTAATCCCATCTACCCAAGAAAGCGAGTGGAGTTTTGTGTGTATGACCATTTTTTATCTCGCCATTAGGCAGCCATACTCCAACTTGGGGAAGCCTTTGGTTTAAGGGCAAAAGCAGCCTGGTTGTGGAAGTAAGGAAGTAAGAAAAAAAAAGACAGGCATTATTGAAATGAGACTGGCATGGATTACTATTAGGCTTTTCTAACTTTGTCCATAGTTTTTGTGTGAACAATTGTCACGTCCCCTCCCTTGTTCCCATTTTACACCTTTTAAAAATCTCGGCATTTCCATAGAAAGGTTTTTGTTTTTCTTCCAACCACTCCCCTGCGAGCAGCCACATGCAGGTTGTTCTGTCCCTATCTCAGAGCCAGCAGTCCACAGAAGTTATTATTGGTTCAACCTGAGGCAACCTAACGGAGGAGACTGCACTGCTGCAGACTCTTCAGTGGTGATCAGTCATGTCTGTAGCCTGTTCTGATCCAAAATGACTAGAACGTCACCTTTCAGCCCATTCTGTTGTCAACAGTGTTTGCTTATGAAAGTGAGGAAAACATGCTGCCTTCGAGAATCGGTTGAACATGATCACAAGCTTTTGATAACATTCTGAGACCTCGGTCAGAGGAGTTGTTCTGTTGGACTTGAACAGAACTGCTCAAGAGGTACATTGAGTGAAAGTAAGCCGTGTGATTTCGATCAGCCATTTGCAGCCCTCGGTACACGGGACAACTCTGGGTGGCAACTGACAGGACTGAAAAGATCATGTATTGATTTAATATGTGAATAGGCTTTTGATGGTGCTTCAAACCCACAGCCCTCCAGCAGCAGCCCATGACCCCCCATCCCCCAATCCCACTGTGACATGCTCTTTTCTCTCGTCTAAGGTCAGCTGGCACACCTTGGGCTGGTGACTTGCTATTGCTAGCTGTCACCGAAATGTTTACCGTGCTTACAGCACCACAGACTGTGCCAGTACTGGCATGGCTGTTCTGTGATTGAGGTACATTTTCAAAGAAGGATTATGAATAGTAGCAGTCGTTGATTGCTTGAAGTGACTGTTAGATTGCAATTGTGAAGCTTCTCTGAAGGGGTATTGTGTTGAATATACATATGGATTTTTTTCCTTCCAACAACAGACTTTCTGTGAGACAGAGGAAGTGTTAGAATGGACGAGGACGTGGTCTATTACTATGAACAAGGGGGGAAATCCTCAAAACACCTCATCTTTCCTAGTTTTTCTTGGTACATGTAATTTGTCACTGCTGTTTTCGTTTGTTATTTTTCAGGGGCAAGGTGCTCATTTGAATAGGCAGCCCATGCAGCACTGTTTGCGTTTGTTTTAAAGAAATGCACATGCCATTGTCATTGGGGAGCGGTGGTGGGGGTGAGAGAGAGGGGAAAGAAGTATTTCGTTTTTTTCACTTTTTTTTTCTGGTCCAGAAACGTCAACGATAAGGCTGATGTTTTAAGTGTCATTGCTAACGACTTGGTTAAAGCTTCTCCCAGGGAATTATCTAAAATCATCAAGGGTTCGGGTGAGTTCAGAGGAAACTGTGTGCATACTTTGCAGGTGTTCAACACACCTCGTAATCACCCCAAGAGTCAGCCATTCATCGACCGCGTACTGACCTTCAGTGCCTGCAGCAATCGTGTGTTCGTCAGACACTACCAGATTGTGGAGGAGGATGGGTCACTGGCTGAAATTGGTGAGTGGATTGAAATTTGGGGTACCTCTGTGGTGGCCTGTCATGGTTAGGGGCGAGTGTTTACCCTTTTTGTTTTTGTTTTTCTAAATGAAAGTTTAATTGTTGGTGTTGGGATACTGTTGGCTCTTTCACTTCCAAGAGCTCCCCCGCCATCAGTAAGTTCCCTGCTTGTGTTGTCCTCTTCTCTGTCGCTCTCTTTGACCCTGCCATTTTGCTGCTGCTGTTGTTGTTGTTGTTTGTGGCCATCTTTACTGTCTGCTGTTCTTCTGCCTTTGTGGACCATTCTTCAGTCTTTGCTCTGGAAACTTTTTTCTCTGGTCACAGTTAATGACGTGTCTACTTTTTGTTGTTGTAAACTGTGATCTGGTGAACAGGTTGCGAAAATTGTACTCATTGTCCAGAGTGGACACTAGCTTTTCATTCTGCAGTGTCTGTTTACCCATATGGTTTTTACTGTATTCTTTGTTGCTTCAAAATATTTTCTATTATATTTTTGTAGGCAATTCAAGAAAAAAAAAGAAAATCTGATACCAGTAATTTAGCAGAATGTGTAGCCCTTACAGCACTGCTTATTTTTTCATGTTTCCATGTCATGAATTTCATAATATTGTTGCTTTGGGTTTTTTTTTCTCCTCAGGATACAATCTTTTAAAAGAAGTGACATTTTTTTTTCACAATATGACTTTTCTTTTTTCCTTGTATGAGTTTGACAGCCCAGAAAAGGTGTGTGTTTGATTAGGCTGTAGTAATGAAAATTGAAAAGAACTATTTATTTGGGTTGGTTGATTCCTTTTCTGCTTTCGTTTCACTTTATTTCAGGAAAACAGTACACTCAGTACTGTGCAAATATTTCTCTTCTTCTGTTTGTCTTGCTTAATAGTGATGGTTTGCTTTTTTTTCAATTGTTATTACAGGTCCTCGCTTTGTCCTGAACCCCATCAAAATCTTTGAAGGATCTTTTGGTGGGCCTACCCTCTTCCAGAATCCGCACTATGTCTCACCTAATAATGTGAGTAGCCGTCTTTGTGGTCCTGACATTTCTTTTATTATAGGAATTAATTTTGGACGCATAGATGCTTACTCTATGCATTTGACACATCTGTACTGGCTTATATCAGGGCTTAAAACGTTCCGCGTCTGGGCGGAATTCCGCGATTTCGGTTTGTCCAAAAAAAAAAAAAAAAACCCGACAGGAGCAAGGTATCCGTGATCGGCTTGCAAGCGTTCATAGCAACTGCGCGAAAGTTATGGCCCCTGATTATTCTTGGAAGAAGTTTCCGGTCGGACTTCCGGAAAAAACAAAATGGCGGAGCGCGCAGGCATTGTTCATGCGGGTCGATCTTATGACGAATCTGCAATTAAAAACAAGTTGAAATGGGAGTGGACGCTTCAGAAAGTTGACGAAGAAGTCATTAGAGACTTTCTTCGCAAAGTTATTGCACCAGGTTTAGCTTGGTGCAAACTGTGCTTAAGGGAAGTGTTACGGTGGTCGCGGGAAGAAAGCTCTTGATCACACTCGTTCAGCGAAGCACGTGTCAAACGTCAAGGCGCTGAGTGGAACTACAAGAAAGGTCACTGAAGACACTTTAGCAGCAGTAAAACGTGCCAGGATAGAACATTGCAATCCTGTGGGGAAAAAAGAGGGTGATATATAGAAATTGTGAAGAGTGCAACCCAGGCGGGAGGCAGCAAGGAAAAAGATAGGGTTCAAACTAATCAAAGTCAAGTTGTCGGCAAGAAGGTGGATGAGAATGAAATAAAAATTGTAGAGTGTGAAAGCCAGACAGGAGAAAGCAAGGAAACAGCAGACAAAGATAGGGTTGAAATTCAAGTAAGCAAGAAGATGGATGGCAAAGACAGTGCAGACAATGCAAGCACCAAGAAGAAACAGAGTTCCTTGCTGTGTTTCTTTAATGCCTCCACCACCCAAACACCCAAATGACAAAGCTCTGTGTGTGTGTGTGTGTGTGTGTGTGTGTGTGTGTGTGTGTGTGTCCTTGTGAAATCCTGTATTTCAGTGTTTATTATAATTTAGGAACTTCAAAATTTGACTTTCAGTATGTGCTGATTCCACAAGTTTCTCATTTATCAAAATTTGGATATTGTGACTTTCAAAATGTGCTGATTCCGCAAGTTGATCTCTGTTATATGAGACTGAACTTTATAAAGTGTTTGATGCAGTTACTGACTTTGTGTGCACCAACTTCAAACTTGATATTGTGGGATCATTTAAACCTGAAAAGTGAAACTTATTGAGCAACCCCAGAGGTGAGATTTCATCCAAAGACTATAGTTGGTGAACACCTGTAAAACACTCAAGTTAAAGGGGGAGTGTTCATTTTATTATGTGTTTAACCCCTTCTCCCCTTGTCCCAAATATGTCTTCCTGTAATAATTATGTGTTTACAGCAATTTTTATGCACTAAATAACTCTTGAAATTATGTCCAGAAAGCGCGAAATGGCATAGATTTACATTCAGTTTAAAAAAAAATTTTCCCGGGGCAGCATGCCCTCGGACCCCCCTAGTTTCAGTGGTTTTTTCCTCCTCCTGTTTTAAGCCCTGTTATATACAAACAGCACACATACAGTCATAAATGTAACACACATCTATAAACTGCTACATTTTGAGCATTGCATACAAGGTTGAGCATCAGAATACCACTCTGAAACATTAACAGTGAATGTCTACTGTTAGACTTGTCACATCTTATGTTTATTCTGCTTTGTGGCTCTTAATTCCGCCATTCTGCTTACCTAAAAGTTATTCTGCTGGAGGAGGGAGAAAAAAGTGTGTCATTGAATCAAACTGCTTTGCAGGTCTGCATAGTTGCTGTTTGTATAGCCAGTGGTCGTTCTTTGATAGACACTACAAAAATACTTGTTCTGATGCAAGCCATCATGATGGCAAGTGTGAAGTGCAGAACTGTGAACTATTTCAAGCTACAAAAGAAAGAAGAAAAATATTTTGCTCTTCAATACATGAAGGAGTGATGGTGTTTTGTGTGGTCTGCATGTGTCATACTTGATGCAAAGTGTGCATGCATATTTCAAAATACCGGTCAGTCTCGGTCTTCAACTTCATGCAGACTTTGACGATACTCATTGGAATCTCCAAAGATGTGAATGCCTTGTTAAAGTAGCATGAATTGGACATGTACACACTGAGAACTCAAAAAGTGAATGCTTTGATTTTGAATTGTTCACATGTTTGGACGAAAACTAAACAACTGCTATGGTTACAGAAAATAGATAAATGATATAGTAAACTGACTCCCTCAGTAGGTAAACAGGACAGATTGATAGGTAGCGAGCTATGGCAGATTGGGGTAGGTGGTTTGTTAAAAGATAAAGTGATGATTGGTAGAGGTAGAATGAGTTACTGATGATCATTCGGTTGATTTCAGATGAGGAGACGCACGAAAATGGTGGCAGCTCAGAAGTACAAACAACGACTGGAACAGAAGAAGGGCAGAGTTAGGCCTGAGGTGACCTATGACCTGGATCCTCTGGACGAGATCTTTGCTACCACTTGAACCACTGGGCATGTTAGGGAAATTCGGTTGTGCTATGTATTGTATGTGTGTGTGTGTGTGTGTGTGTGTGTGTGTGTATACGGATACATGTGTGTGTGTGCAAGCATATGTGTGTGTGTGTGTGTGTGTGTGTGTGTGTGTGTGTGCATGCGTGCGTGTGCATGCATGTGTGTGTATGAGTGTGTGTGTTCCCTGTTTTGGGGGCAGGGTAGGACACATGAAGACTGAGTGCCTCCGTTTGATAAAAATGAGAAGAAAAAGAAAAGACTGTGCATGGGAGAACATCTCTATGTGAACATGTTTTTGTGAATTTGAGAAATAGGGTTGAGAAACTGTCTAAGTTGCAATGGCAACATGTGTATGTGTGAGAATGGGTGTGTGAGATCGAGAGAGGTGTGTGTGTTTTGGGGAGAGATAAGATCACATGGATTCAAGACATTGTACTGTGCATACATGCGTGCTTGAAAAGATGAAAGTGTTTACCAGTTATGCTTCATTGTGCAACTGGTGTAAATAAAAACCATATAAAAAAGAGTTTTTATGGCTTGAAATTGTTTGATTTGATCTTACACATATTTGAAACACAACCACATGCATCCATAACCAACCTATTTCTTCAGTGGTATACAAGACAGTACATTTACTTGTTTAAAATGTGCAAAATTTATGCTACAGAAAATCCCTTTTTATCAGTGCCATTTGCTCTGGAAGTTTAAAACTTTTGACATTGATTTGCCTTAGTATATCTAGTTTCTATAGTAGTGTTACTATTTTTAAGGGAGACAGACATGTATACAAAGGGGTTGTATCCTTGAACCAAGGTCAAAGTCAAAACAGTGAGTCCCCCACCCCACCCCCCACCCTGCCCTCCTAAGAAAAGAATGGTAACTCAAGTTGAATGGCATAGAAATTCTTTTGGCATGGATCTAGAGTGTGAAAATCGCTCCTGAAATTAACAGGAAATTAACCTTGAATAAGTAGGGTAAAAGATGCCTGCTGAGGATTGTTTAGGGTGTATTTCTCCCCTCTCCCCCAGCCATGTGATCTGCCCTGAGATGTGTAGAATTGAGACCAACAAATAGCAAGAAGGCAAAAAAAAAAAAAAAAAAAAAACCAGGAAGAAGGCCTCCATCAAAATCAAACTGCCTTTCACCACCTGGACTTGGATTGCAATCTGAATCTATCCCAAATTTTACAAGTTCATAAATATCAAAACGTCTAGCATGCCTGCTCCTTTCATGTTGAGAAGTGACAAGGGTGTGACACAGAACACAGTAGCATGTTGGTAACTGACAACGGTATGACACAGAACACAGTAGCATGTTGGTAACTGACAACGGTATGACACAGAACACAGTAGCATGTTGGTAACTGACAACAGTATGACACAGAACACAGTAGCATGTTAAGAACTGACAACGGTATGACACAGAACAGAGTAGCATGTTGGTAACTGACAATGGTATGACAGAGAACACATCAGCATGTTGAGAACTGACAACGGTATGACAGAGAACACAGTAGCACGTTGAGAACTCACAACGGTATGACAGAGAACACAGTAGCACGTTGAGAACTGACAACGGTATGACACAGAACACAGTAGCATGTTGAGAACTGACAACGGTATAACACAGAACACCGTAGCATGTTGACAGGGTTCGTAGGGTCCTTTGAAGTCCTTATAAATGGGATTTTTGTCAAAAGGCCTTTTAAGTCCTTTGATTCAGCAAGTTGGTCCTTTTAACTCATGAGGAGGTCCTTTTAATTTTTGAAGGGTACTGTTAAGTCCTGTTTTTTCAAGAGAAGGAGGCTTGAAAACGAAACCGATACATCTTCCACAACCCAAACCGTACTTTTGCAAGTTGCAAAGAGTTGACAGATGCCGACGCGATCGTCTGAAACGCGGTAGGCAGGCCTATAACGCTAGGCCTATCAGTGGGCTTTCTGTTTAGTAAGCTTAGCTAGCAGACGACGCAAGCTGCGGGCAGTGGCTTGTGTCTTCTGCTGGTGCGTTGCTGCAATCCAGCTTTTTTGACGTCACGGGTTCCACAGTGCAGACGCGGTGCTAATGTTCGCGGCATATAGCTGACTTAACATTTTCGCTCATGCTATCTATGTTAAAATGTTCCCTTTATAGAAATTCATTAAAAGAGTGGGGCAATAATGATGAAAATATTATTACCCAAATAAATATAGGTACATAACATGACGGATTGCAAACATGCGAACATAACAAACAGCTTGGGGAACAGCTATATGCTGAGTTCTCGAGTAACATTTACAGGATAGATTCCTTTTCCCACCTTGTCTACCCCCCTCCCTCCATCCCTGACCTTTCTCTGCCCTAGCTATTTCTGCCGGAGGCCTAGTTTGGAAAGTTTTACAAAGTTTTTGTTGCAAGCTAAACGTTAAAAATGCCAGGAAGATGTTCCTTTCAGGATAACCGGTTATGAGAGGTGTCTGCTGTTCTGCATGCCAAAGGGTTTGGGGTGTACTGTATAGTTATGTTGGCAAAGGTCCTTTTAAACTGATTTGAGGTCCTTTTAAAGTCCTTTAAAGGTCCTTTTTTGGCCTCATGCCCATCACCTGGGAACCCTGCTCAACTAACTGACAACGGTGTGACACAGAACACAGTAGCATGTTGAGAAGTGACAACGGTATGACACAGAACACAGTCGCATGTTGAGAAGTGACAACGGTATGACACAGAACACCGTAGCATGTTGATAACTGACAACGGTGTGACACAGAACACAGTAGCATGTTGGCAACTGACAACGGTATAACACAGAACACCGTAGCATGTTGGCAACTGACAACGGTATAACACAGAACACAGTAGCACGTTGAGAACTGACAACGGTATGACACGGAACACACTAGCATGTTGGTAACTGACAACTGTATAACACAGAACACCGTAGCATGTTGAGAAGTGACAACGGTATAACACAGAACACCGTAGCATGTTGAGAAGTGACAACTGTATGACACAGAACACCGTAGCATGTTGAGAAGTGACAACGGTATAACACAGAACACCGTAGCATGTTGAGAACTGACAACTGTATGACACAGAACACCGTAGCATGTTGAGAAGTGACAACGGTATAACAGAACACATCAGCATGTTGATAACTGACAGCAGTATGACACAGAACACACCAGTGTTGAATCCTGACGGCAGCACACTATAAAATACACCAGTAATTTTCATGACTGGCAGCAGTATGACACAGAACACACCAACATGTTGATGAGTGGCTGCAGTCTAATACAGACCATACCAGTGTGTTGATGCTTGACAGCGTTATGTCACAGAACATGCCAATATGTTGATGACTGACAGCGTTATGTCACAGAACATGCCAATATGTTGATGACTGACAGCGGCCTGACACAGAACACACCTGGTGTGTTGTGTGCTGACAGCAGTATGACACAGACCACATCAGTGTGTTGATGACTGAGAGCAGTATGACACAGACCACATCAGTGTGTTGATGACTGAGAGCAGTATTACACAGACCACATCAGTGTGTTGATGACTGAGAGCAGTATGACAGATGGAACTGGTGAGTTGACGACTGATACAAATGTGACACAGAACCGCCAGTTTGTTAATGAATGACAGGAGTATGACGCAGAACACACAGTGTGTGTTGGTGATCGACAGCGGAATAATGCAGAGCATATACACAGAGATCCACCTACCGCACACATAAACGAACGCACATGCGTGCATATACACCCTTACGTTTGTTTTAACACATACTTTCTAAGTTAAAGGCAGGCTCTCCTTGAACCAAGGATGCAGGTGTATAAAATGTAGTGAAGGAAACACCCTCGAGGAAATCACACAGAAAAAAGAATCAGTATAACTACACAGTCACTTTTCATTGAAGATAATTTATTTCTTCACACAGATGGAAATCAAAATATCCTACGAACCATGGTTAATAACAATATAATACGACTGAAGCATGACATAATGATATGTAGATGTATGTGCACACGATAATGCTATAAAAATGAATATGAATAAATTGAGAAAAAAAACAAAAACATGACAAATGAAAAAAAAATAAAAAAATAAAAATGAGTAAATAAATAAAATAAACCAAACTCTTTTAGACTATAACTGATTAGGGATTCAACCTTTCAAACGGAAGCTCAAATGGGCCAGCCGATATTTATGTCCAGGATGAGCTACGACCATGCTGCCCCATCATTAAAAACAAACAAACTGCAATGATTGGCTTCGAACCTAATGTGTTGAACCTGTGTGGACAAGGGGGAAAATGGGTCATGTTGCCTTTCTTGCTTTTTCTGTGCATGTGTGTGCATGCGTGCGTGCGAGCATGTGTGTGTGTGTGTGTATGAGGAAAAGGTGGAAACAAACATTGTAGCCACATTCGTTCGGCATTATAAACAACCTCTGTGTGTGTGTGTATGTGTCTCTCTCTCTCTCTCTCTCTCTCTCTCTCTCTCTCTCTCTCTGCGCGCGTGTGTATGTGCGCGCATGCGTGTGTGTGTGTGTGTGTGTGCGTGTGTCTGTGTGTGTCTGTGTGTTTCTATTTTAACGCGTCCTCTTTATTGTATGTTTAATTACAATAGAGTATATATCACTGCTTGATAATATTTTGCGCTCAAAAATGTTTCTTTCCGCTTCTAGTTTGGTTTTCTTTATATGCTGATTCTGCTCTTTTTGATGCATTTTTTTTAGTACAATAATATAAAGCCTGCTGTTTATATCTCAGTTGATATATTTTTAATGTGAGCTGACCACACATAAACAGAGAGAGAGAGAGAGATAGTACAATAATATAAAGCCTGCTGTTTATATCTCAGTTGATATAATTTTAATGTGAGCTGACCACCAGAGAGAGAGAGAGAGAGACAGACAGACAGACAAAGAGAGAGAGAGAGAGAGAGAGGATAAATCTGAGACAAATCATAATCAAAGAGACTCGGCATCAATGATTGCCTCAGAGTTTTATTACATGAAAAGATTGCAGTGAAAAAAGAACTGTCTATGAATCAGAACGATGTGGGCAGCTTCAACCTGCATCAGAACGATGTGGGCAGCTTCAACCTGGAATTAAATCGGTATGAGTTTCCATCCATTTTAGCAGCTCAGATTCTTTTGATTTTTTCCACTTTTCTGCCAAAGTATTGAAAGTGTAAAGGAAGGGATTAATGGCGGCGTTTAAGGGTAATATGAATACTGCCAGAGCCACATTCACTTCTGCAGGTATGGGGACACCAGACACTGCCAACATCCCACACAGTCCTATGGGAAACCAGCACATGAAATCTGTCAATGCAATAGTGATCAGTCTCTGAGCCACGGTCATGTCTTGAGATGCTTTTGTGGAGTTGGTCTTCAGAGTATTGGTCTGAATGGACCAGTAGATAAATGCCTGACCCACAGAGATGAGCAAAAAAAGAACAAAATTCAGAACAATCAGTACGCTAAAAGAATAATGTTTTCCTTTGAACTCTTGCCTCGTCACTGGCAGTGGAATACAGATGCCTGACTGGGAGTAAAACTCCCAGTGGGATGTCACTGGAAGCGTAGGCAACAAGGCCAGAAACCAGCCAGTCAGCCAGATCATCAGACAAGCTATCACGGCTGAAGTTCTTTCAAAGCGCAAGGTACTGAAAGGAAAGCACAGGACAATAAAACGATCAAGAGTGATCATACAGATGATTAGAGCTGACACTTCACTGGACAACAGAGACAGAAAACCGGCCACCTTACAGGTTACGCTGTTTTTTCCACGCGGTGTCAAAATGGAGGTATCTGCCATAGTAATGGGCATCGGCCACACCGATAAAAGCCATGTAAACACCCATCAGAAAGTCAGCTATGGTGAGGTTGGTAACAAACACACTGAAACCACTTAAAGAGGTCACGTTGCTTCTCAACAAACGTGCACAGAAACAGAAGACGTTGCCAGACACAGACAGACAGGTGACCAGCCACAGAAACCCTCGGTATGTCCATGACTGTAATAAATCTTCACAGGATGACACTTCATCTCTTGGGGCATGACAAGACGAACTGTCAAAGGTATCAGGCAGAATTTCATAGCAGCAAAGTTTATAGTTCTGCGAGGAGATGAAATGAAGATGAAAAAGATCTGTAAAAACGTCGGGCGGAAACGTTCTAATTAGACTTCCATATGTGTACAATTCAGTTAACTGCGGTGTAAAGCGAAAACCAGCAGAACCAATAGTATGAATGGCAGTAAAAGTTAGATTCAGTTTCTTTAAGCCAACAAACTGTTTGAAAACCTTGGAATCAAACACTGTCAGTGCTGTGTGTGACAGATCAATTGTGGACAGTACTGTTTGTTGTGTATCTGAGGAAGAATCGGCAGAGATTGCGGTGATGGGATTGTTGGACAATGACAACGATTGCAGCTTTTCTAAACCAAGAAAAGACGTGATGTTGATATGCTGTAGATTGTTGACACTAACGTCAAGAAATCTCAAATTAAACAATTTTATTCTTGGTAAAAGAGTCAGAAAGCACTTGACAAGAATCAGACAAACAAGATAAGCATTGCTACTCACGTCAGATAGTATCATTCGTGTGCCTGTGGCATCCAAATAGCGGATTTGACGGAAAAGGGCTGCATCGAAAGGTTGATGACAGAGGAGAGAATGAACCTGACAGAGACAACCCACAGGACAAATCACATTGCACCACACTTCATCATCATACATTGGACAGTGAGGCCAGCCATCACACACGTGATCACTATGCACACAAATTGTTGAAAACCTGCATCGCAGAAGTCCTGGACAGTTGACTCTCTCACAGTCTTCTTCGTCCTCACGACCTATGCAGTCATTCATCCCATTGCATCGCGTGTAAATTGGTAGACAGTCCTTGAAGTGACTGGTACAGTAGTAATGACTATCAGGGCAGAACTCACTGAGGTTCATTGAGGTAGATGTAAACCGCGATATACCATTAAAGTTGACAAGAGAAGGAGAGGGAACACGTAGCACGTCAAAATATTTTATTTCGAATGCATCACACAGTCTTTCGTCCGATTCGTCCTGACAGTGTGACGTTTGATCACACACATTGCTGTACAGCACACAATGACCACTTTCACACATGAACAATGTGCTGTCACAAAGAGGATGCTGACAGAAGGATTCATCACTTAAATCGGGACAATCAGCAGTGACGTCACACACCAAGGTGTAGGACACAGTGGTTGTATCATCAACACTGCAGGTAAATAGGGGAATTAAAGGGGTATTAGTGCCTTTGTCTCTCAGCATGTTCATGTACAAAACTTGATCAGGAAAAAGACACAGTGATGAGTACTGTTGACTGCACGCTTCACCCTGGCTGGAACCACAAAACAACTGTTTTCAGTGTTCCACCACCATCACGGCAAACTGTTACAGAGTATTGTGCTTTAGAGAGAGGTAGCTTTACGTTGTTTACAGCAATTCTGTGTTGATGGAACGGAACTGCTTTAGACTTATTTCTTTTGACTTCGCAAATTGCTCTCCCTGTACCTTTACTCACTACATACCTTGACTTTGCAATCCAAACTTGCATTCGATTGAGAGACAAAGAGACAGAGCTTTTATGACCCTCGCATACGAAGGAACCGTCAAACAAATGATGAAAGGCAGTTCTGTCTTCGCTGTATACACTATACCTATACATGCTGGGCAGTATCAAATCATTGATAAGCAAACCAGCCAGTACATTACTCAGGTAGTCCCAGTGTCTGTTTGATTTTTTAGTAATCACGCGATATGGGTCAAACAGACATTTAGGAAATCCTACAGTGCCAGCAACCAAGTTACAATGCTCATTAGCTCTTCTGTTGTATTGTGTCTGGTCTCTTCCAAATCCACGCACACTCTCAATGATTGTGTAACAACTGTCACATAACGCCACCAATCCACGACACTCAACACTGCTGAAGGGGCACTGTTCTGTTTCATCCCGTCCGTCCTCACACTCTGTCTTCATGTTACACGCCATGTGATGCTGAAAGCTGGAATAGTGCTCCACTGAACAATTCCAAAATCCAGTTGATAGCTTCTGAGGTGCTTTGTTTTCATGGAATAAAGAGAAGAAAAGTTGAAAGCATTGCATGTTTGTTTCTTTGAAGCATTTTTGCCCTTCGACACGAATAGTGAATTTTGTGTCTTCAGGAAGGTACATATGAAAAAAATGAGAATGAAAATCATTAGAAGACCAGAGTTTCCTCCGAATAATCTGTGAATGATGACGGTTTTTTCTGCAGTAACATAACAGAGTGACCCATATTTGGTGTTTTAAAAGTGGTTTGAAGCTAATTATCAGCAGGTGTCTGGCTGGCACGGAGAAATCTGTGCATCTAGGACCAGTCTCATTCTCACGTCCATTTCTGTCCGTTGTCACGTACCCCGACGACACAGACGTCATTACCAGAACCACGCGTCCAGAAGCTGTAAAGTAGTATTGTTTGAATCTGAACCAAAAAAATACTTACACTTTAGCGGAGCATAAAAAATCGTGAGTGGTTGCCTTGGGCCATTGTGCGCTCGCACGCACGCACGCACGCACGCACGCACGCACGCACGCACGCACGCACACACACACACACACACACACACACACACACACACACACACACACACACACACAAATGTGAGTGCGCGTGCGCCCGCGAGTCCGTGTTTTTTCTTTTCCTTTAGCATTTAAAGCTGTGTTGTTTTCTCTCTCTCTCTCTCTTTGACAGCGTAAGCTACCAGGCATGATTCTCTGTTTATATAACATATGTCATAGAGAAAGAGGCTGCTTCTTGTTTTGATTGTTTTTTTTTTACTCTTTCGTCAGGCCTGTAATACTCTGTTCTGTGGATCTTGTGAGACTGGAGAGACTCCTTTCCGTTGTCCCCCGTATGTTGAGGAAGGTGCCTTCTTCTCTTGCATGATGCCTGTTTTATTGTTATTCTACAAGTTAACCTCAACAACTTTAATGCCGTTTTTCTTCTTTTTTGTGTGCCTTTAGCTCACCTGCGGTGGTCGAGCAAGGATTCATATTTTGTAATTATCGGACTTGTGCTTGTTTGTCTTTTTGCTCGTCATGCATTTTGTCTATATTTTGATCTCTTCACTTGGAAATGGCACTTTCAGAAAAAGCATTCACTAGAAAGGAAAGGGTACGGGGTATCTGTATCAATCATTTTGATAATTCTAATAAAGAGCATCAAAATATCATCATTAAACTGTCAGGGATTAGGACATTTCTAAACGAGAAGAGATGTTTTTTCAGTTTCTGAGACAAAAGACAGTTCCCAGTTTTTCTTACAAGAAGCACATTCTGCTAAAAAAAAAAAAAAGTTAGAACAGGTTTGGGTGGAATGGGGTTTTGAATGTATACTCTCTTCAAACAATCCTAGGTTAAAGGGAGTGGCAATTTTGTTTAACAATATTTTATTTCAATATAACAACCACAGTGATGGGCAGTCAAGGAAACTTTATCATCTTTGTTTAGAAGACAATGAATAAAGCCATAGTCTTGGCGAACATTTACGGACGTAACAGGGCTAATCCCACATTTTGTGAAGAAATAATAAAACAAATGAAGAAATAGGTGTTTCTGACTTGATTAGAAGTGGAGACGACTGGAATCTTGTAATGAGCCCCAATGTGGATTATTGTAATTATAAAGCTGAACATAATGGAAAAGCACGTGAAACAGTCTATGATATAATGAATTAACTAGAACCAGTAGACATATGGAGAGAAATCAGTCTGGAATTACTGAGATATACATGGAGAAGACGAACGCCCCTTCAGCAGAGCTGTCTAGATCTTTTTCTTGATATCTGGAAGTCTTGTTGCGAATATTAAAGACGCGGATGTCCTTTGGGGCTACAGCACTGACCATTCTCATAATAACAGTAATTCAGAACTGACTACAGAAGAAAAGAGGAAAAAAAACGTTTCGGAAATGTAACTCATCACTACTCAGAGACGAAAAAAAAGTGTTAAGCTGGTCAAAGAAACTATAAAGAATGATAAAGAACAGTACACAACATTAGCATATGCAAGAATACATAGTAAGATAACTGGCCATGAAATCCAGCTCGCAATTAGTGACTAGCCTTTTTTTCAGATGTTTTGATAATAGTAATGAGGGCAAAAGGCATATCTTTCAGTATACTGAAGAAAAAGGAACACACAATTACTAACGAAAAACTTGTAAAAGAAAAAAACAGTCGCTAGAAAAGCAAATAAAAGGGAATAACAATATGGAACTTGAACACACACAGAAACCCTGAACTACGAAGAAAGAAAATAGAAGGAATCATCTTACGATCAAAAGCAAAGTGGACTGAACAGGGAGAAAAAGTCACCAAGTAATTTTGTAATATGCAGAAATGACATTTTGTGAGTAAACAATTGCTGAAATTTGTAACAGATAATGGGATAATGCTATCAAAAACTGACAACATGTTGGAACCGGCTAGACTACATTATGAAAGCCTTTATCAAGAACGAACTGTAAGAAATATTGATATCTGCGAATGTGTTCAAAACTTACCATGACAGAATGAATCCGAATCAAAAGAATTAGACCGGATGATTACCAGAGAAGAAACTACAGAAGCCTTGAAGGAAATGCATAGCGATAAGAGCCCTGGGACTGACGGGATTAGAGCCAACTTTTGTTTATTTATTTATTTCATTCTATCTATTTATTCTTTTAAACAAATTGGAAACGTTGTTAGACCATTGAATGATGGTTTCTTCAGATGAGAAATGTCAGTTAGTCAGAGAGAATGAATGATAAAAATGTTTACCAAAGGGAGATAAGGCGACAGAATTTATGAATATTGGAGACCAATATCTTTGTTAAATGTTTCTTGTGAAATAGGAACCACGTTCATAGCAAACAGAATGAAAAAAAGTCCTTTCGAAGATGATAATTGAAGATCAAACAGGATTTGTTCCGTGCATATACATAGGATACGATATAAAAAATGTTTTATTACGTAATGCATTATTTAGACATAAAGGTCTTCCAGGCTTGGCGGTGTCAATTGACATCTAAAAAGCTTTTGATACCATAGACTAGGAACACACACACACACACACCACACACACACACACACATAAATATATATATATTATATATATTATATATATATATATATATATATATATATATATATATATATATATATATAGTTTTCAGAAAACCCTGCTTTAACTCTGACTCCGCACCTAGCAGTAGAAGGGGCAAGGATAGTTCCATGTAGGAATATGATAATAAATAAAGAAATCCACATGCCCGTGCCTGTTTTCTTCCACTTTATTTTTTTCTCAAATTTTCGGCTTTTCAGCCTTCATCAGGAATCTGCACATTCGAAAAACAATAAGCCATCACACCATTGGCGCTCCCATCCATTTTACACTTTTACATTTCTATTGCTCCTTCCACACACACACACACACATTTCTATTGCTCCTTCCACACACACACACACCATAAAAGTGATGTCAACAGAGGCAAGACCAACAAATGCATGGTTGCCCACCACGTGAACACGACACCTCACCCAGACAACCGTGATGTCCCATTTCTGTCCATCTGTCCAATCGAGTCAGTGTGTGGGGGAGATGCAAACCTCCTTCGTAGGGAACTATATTGGCAGGCAAATTTGGGTACATTGTTTACAGGTCTCAATCGCAGAAAAGATTTAAATGCATGTATCCAAAGAAGAGTCCAGTATCAAAACAGTTAGGCCACAAAAAGTTTGACCCCCCCCCCCTCCCATCACCATTCTCTGCACCTCTCTTCCTATACCCCCCCCCCCCCCCCCCCCACACACACACACGCACGCGAGCGCGTGCACATACGCACACGCGCGCACGCTCGCACGCACACACGCGCGCGCGCACGCACGCGCGCGCGCGCGCACGCACGCACGCACGCACACACACCTACCTCTCCTTCCCCTTTCTTCTGAGTGGTTCTCTGTCTTTCCCCTTCTCCTTCCCTCACGTTCTATCTACACTACACTACAACCACTCCCCCACCTGTCCACACCCCTCATCTCCCCTTCCGCCACTTCAACCCCCCCCCCCCCCCACCATTCCAATTCCTTCCACTCCTATCTTATTTACCTAATTATGCTCTCCAGTGCCAAGTAAAGAGCGAAAGGAACAAATGGAAATCTAAAGTGAGATAGAAGGTTACGTTACAATGTCACGTGAGTTGATATGTTATTAATTTTGGAATTGAAGAGGTTAGATAGTCGTAACAGTTAGGAGATGTGATTGGTGTTTGTCTTAATTTTTCCGAACTTACCAATAATCGAAGGCAGGTTTTCTGTGTCATTATCGGGGTTTTTGGGGGGGGGGGGGGGGGGGGGTGGAGGGAGAGATGGGGGAGGTGGGGGGAGGGGAGAGAGAGGGGAGGGGGGAGGATGAGGATGGTCAGCGTAAAACAGTTGAGTAGATCTTACAACCCATGTCTTGGATGATGGCCAGTTGGCCAGTGCACTCAATAAAGCAAAGAACATGTACTCGGCTTTATTTTTGATTTGCCCCATCTTACTGCCTTTAGCCAGTAACATGTTTTGACAGAGCTGACTTGTGCACAGGGGTAAGTAAGCATATAATGATGGTTTCTATGTGTGTACTTGTTACTGAAGGGTGGGGCTTATAAACCTTCAAGAGATTGCCGCAGAGTTAAAGTTTAGTAAAGTCAGGAAGTAGGGGGTGATCACAGTAGCTCTTGTTAATAAGAGTAATACTGGTAGCAGTTTTAGTGATAGTATACTATTCAATAATTATTTTACTGTTTGTGAGACCGTGTTATATATAACGACTATTGGTACGGAAGGAGATGGTAAATGTGGTGCTCTTAGTAGTGGTAACAAGGGCTGACAAAAGGAAATGGTGATCTCCGTCTAGCAACACTATGTTATGAGCCCCTTAGTCAAATGGCACAATAGTTTGGGTAGGATTGAAGTTGGTGGTACAGGTGCATACATGTGCATGTGTGAGCGTGTGTGTGTGTGTGTGTGTGAGAGAGATTTTGTGAGAGTACAAGAACATCGTCTTTGACGTGTAATGATTGATATAGCGTCCCCGTTGCTCTTCCTGCCGCCCCCCACCCCCCGCCCCTTTTCTTACTTTCTTCCACCCCCGAACCATTTCGTTTTGACACCCCCCCCCCACCACCTCCCCTCCTCCACTTCGTTTTGCCCCCCAGCCCCACCCTCACTCATTTTCTTAAAACTATGCTAGCCTTCAGAGAAACTTGCATCCATCCCCTCCGGGTTAAGTGTGACCTAAGTTTTAATGGATACAGCTGTTGAACAACTCCTATCATAACAACTGATGAATGGACATTATGTGTTGGATTTGTTAGAACATGTACATTTTAGTCTCGAGTCAGAAAATTCTTGATGTATAACACTTCATTATGATGGCATCGTGTGTGTGTGTGTGTGTGTGTGTGTGTGTGTGTGTGTGTGTGTGTGTGTGTGAGAGTGTGTGTGTGTGTGTGTGTGTGCACATGAGCTAGTTTTTTTTTGATAGTAGGTATATGGTTTTAGCTTGGCTGGTTTTTAGCAATGTTGTAGAATCAAAATCACTTTGTGCTATGTAGATATACTGGCGGTGGGGTGTGTATAATGGGTGGAGTGTGTGTGGGTGTGGTTGTGGTGGATGCAGTGGGGTATGAGTGATGTAGTGAGTGTGTGTGTGTGTATGTACGATTTGCTTTGTATGATATTTAGTGTGTGTGTGTGTGTGTGTGTGTGTGTGTGTGTGTGTGTGTGTGTGTGTGAATGTGTATGTGTGTGTGTGTGGTTTGCTGGGTGGTGCATACATGACTGTGTATATGTGTGTGTGTGTGTGTGGAAGGAGCAATAGAAATGTAAAAGTGTAAAATGGATGGGAGCGCCAATGGTGTGATGGCTTATTGTTTTTCGAATGTGCAGATTCCTGATGAAGGCTGAAAAGCCGAAAATTTGAGAAAAAAATAAAGTGGAAGAAAACAGGCACGGGCATGTGGATTTCTTTATTTATTATATATATATATATATATATACATATACATATTATATATATATATATATATATATATATATATATATAAAATCAGAGTTAAAAAGCCACTCAGAACTTTAAAAGTGCTCGACCATGTAGGGAGCGACATACCAGTTTAAAATAGTAAAATGGAAGAATTAAAACCAACAAATTTGTTTCGAGCCGGCGCTCTCGTCAGGGTGTACAATTTGGGCACGCCACCGGTTTTATATGGTGTGGCGTGTGGGCGCCTGAGCTCTGCGCGTGCGGCACGTGGCCCCAGATTTTTATATCTCTTTGGGGGCACGCTCAGGTGGGGGGAGGGGGGGGGGGGGGGGAGGGGGGGGGGGCGGCGGGGGGGGGGGGGGGTGTCAGGAATGGTGCACTGACAAGGATTTCCATTTATGCCTGCAATTGTTTATTATTTCTACTCTAGAGTTCAGAGATGCTAGATGGGGTTTACATAATATCAGCCACTTTTCTGTAGTACACAAGTTGCATTTTTTAGAAATGTTGTTGTATGGTGTTGCTCTTTTTATAATTTTCCATGATATGTTGTAATCTATTTTCTTATCTTTAAGCTTCCAAATATATTTGCTTAGTTCTGTTTGGTTTTTATATTTTTCATTTTTGAAGGACTGTTTATGGTTAGCATATCTGGTTTTAAAATGGTTTGCCGTGATCCCTATGTATGTTTCTTTATCACTGTCTGTTGTTACCGTAGCTTGGTACACAATGTTGTTGTAGAGACATTTATTGTTCAGAGGGCACTGGTCTTTTTTTGTGCAATTACAAGATATCCTTTCATCACCCTCTTTGGTTGTGTTGTTTTTGGTTTTATTGGAAGAATCAATTATATTTTTAAGGTTGGGCATACACGAGTATGATAGCTTGACGGTATTTTTGTTGAATATTTTAGACAGTACATGTTCTTTTGGGAATGATGTTTTAAGGATTCTGAGGAATTCTTTTCCTACGTTAGTTTTTTGTTCTTCCATCATATGGAGGGTTATACCATATAATTTTCCTTTTCCTGTTTTTTCTGTTGCTGTTCATGTTGCTATCTGGGTTATATTGTAATTTGTAGTTGTAACCACTTTTTTTCAGCGCCTCTTGGTATTCAGCTGCTGCACTGTTAAATTCTTTCTCATTGCATGACAGTTTAGATAATCTTTTGTTTATACCATTAGGTATGGTTTTTAAGATGGAGGGTGGATGGTTACTATTGATGTCTACATAGACAGGTGTGTCATTAGGTTTTTTATATGGTTTGTACGTATGATCCTTAAGGTCTAATGTTATGTCTAAATAATTTTACTGTTTTTTTGTTGGCTTCTACTGTAATTTTTAGGTTATGGCTTTGAAAACTTTTACAAAGTTCTTTTTTCTTGTTTTCAATGGTTTTTGGTTTATTGTTTAACGTGGCAAGACCGTCATCTCTGTATAAGCCAACCTGTTTACCAAGTATTTTCTGTATATGAGACAACATGAAAAGTCCAACTAATTCACACGTTTCAGCTCCATCATAAGATCCCATCGTGACATCGAATGTGGAATTTCTGCTGGTTTTTTTTTTATCCAAGTTTCACTGTTGCTATGGAGAAGAGTTTTCTTAGTGTGGAGAATGATTTCCATCTCAGAATCTGTTATATTTGTATATTTGTTGGCGAATCTTAGTGCTTTAGTGAGTAATTCCTCATCAATGGAAGGGTAGAAGTCCACTATGTCAAAAGTAATGAACACTGTATTTTTCTGTTTGTTCAGTTCTTTAAACCATTGGATAACTTCGTAACTGTTTTTCCAGAGATTGTATTCAGTGTTTGTTTTTATGTCCTCTATATGCCTTTTCCAGGATCTTTTACTAATTTTGCCTAATTCAGTCAGTGCACCATTCCTGACACCCCCCCCCCCCCCCCCCCCCCCCCGCCGCCCCCCCTCCTCCCCCCACCTGAGCGTGCCCCCAAAGAGATATAAAAATCTGCGGGCCACGTGCCGCACGCGCAGAGCTCAGGCGCCCACACGCCACACCATATAAAACCGGTGGCGTGCCCAAATTGTACACCCTGACGAGAGCGCCGGCTCGAAACAAATTTGTTGGTTTTAATTCTTCCATTTTACTATTTAAACTGGTATATATATATATATATAATATATATATATATATATATATATATATATATATATATATATATATATACTGAGCACCATTCCAGCAACTTACAGAGCAGCTTGGTGTTGCAATGACTGCAAGAATTATTGAATCATAAACAAAGTTTGCTCTTATGTCTTAGATTGAAGAAATAGGGGGAGATAAGCATTCATATCTGCAGTGGTAGTTAATACTGCCTACTGTTAATACTAACAGTATGTGCTCAAGTGGGTGGATGGGAAAAATAAAATAAATGCTTCTCAAAATGAGCCTTCAGCAAGCTTATAATCTCCAATAGGGTGGAAACTCACTAACACATAACTGCTGGTCATATACCGATATTTCGAAACCTGGTTATTGTTGGTTATTTTTCCCCGTCCACCCACTTGAGCACATACTGTTAGTTAGGCAGTATTAACTACCACTGCAGATATGAATGCTTATCTCCCCCTATTTCTTCAATCTAAGACATAAGAGCAAGCTTTGTTTATAATTCAATAATTCTTGCAGTCATTGCAACACCAAGCTGCTCTGTAAGTTGCTGGAATGGTGCTCAGTACTTATCCTTGGAATTCATTAGTTTTATGTGATTTAGTCCCTTGCGGATTCATTCCAAGAACTGGCCCTCAGCACTTGTGTCGTAAGAGGTTATCTTTTTATATTTTCTACTTTTCACAAGAAAATGTAGCTTGTTTTGTTCTTTCATGATTTTCTTTTGCTTCTTAGATGGCACCTTTGGTTGTTTTTTTGAAAACTCCACAAACATACTACGGTATTGCACACCAGCCTTTTCTGGGATAGCATTCTTCTTAAAACCGAAAAGGCAGAGGAGTCAAATTACCACTTTCCGCGGTCACTGAGGAGAAACAACCAGGTTTCGAAATATCGCTATATGACCAGGAGTTATGTGTTAGTGAGTTTCCTCCCTATCGGAGATTATAAGCTTGCTGAAGGCTCATTTTGAGAAGCATTTATTTTATTTTTCCCCATCCACCCACTTGAGCACATACTGTTATTTAGGCAGTATTAACTACCACTACAGATATGAATGCTTATCTCCCCCTATTTCTTCAATCTAAGACACATGAGCAAGCTTTGTTTATAATTCAATATATATATATATATATATATATATATATATATATATATTATAATATTCTGACAGCTTTCGGATTTGGAGACGACTTGTGTGGCTGGATCTCAGTCTTTTACAAACACAAGAAAACATACGTTGTAGGCAATGGAAAAGTTTCGTAATGTCTTGAAATACAATGGGGCTGTCGTCAGGGTAAAACCTTTTCGCCATAGTTATTTATTTTGTGTGCAGAAGTACCAGACTGCAGGATTCGAGAACTCAGGAATATAAAAGGCATTCATTTAGCAGATACAGAGTTTATATAACTGCCTAATCTGCAGACGACACAAACTTTGTAATAAAGGTGGATGAAGAATCATACGAAAAACTCTTTGAAACGATAGCTGAATTTGAAGAAATTTCTGGAGTGAAACTAAACTTCGAAAAGAACTACTATTGTTTGGCTAGGACAAAGGTAAAAACTCATAAAAGAAATAGCTACTCAACGAAAAAAGTAACTGACCAGGCAGTATTTGTCCTTTTAATTGTTATTTCAACAAACCGAATGATATGTATAACCGATCAACAGAATCTGCCACAATCGGGGCACAAAATAAACAAAAAGAAATTCATCTTGGAAATCACGAGACCCAGTTCCAACAATTCATTCGGGGAAAGTGTGTTAACAAATGTCACAGAAACAAAAGGCAGTTGCTCCATAAGACTGATCAGTCTCAATACCGTGTGTAACCACCATGGTTGGCCAACACTGCTGCACAGCGCTGTCGCACAGATGTCACCAGTCTCTGGATGAAGGCCTGAGGGATGTTCTGCCATTCTTCAATGACTGCTTGGCGGAGTTGTTGAAGTGTCTGTGGAGGGTGAGGTCGACGATGCACACGACGCTTGATTTCATCCCATACGTGTTCAATGGGTGATAAATCTGGGGAACGAGCTGGCCAAAGCATAGTGGGGATGTGCCGTGCATGGAGGTCATCTTGAACAACTCTAGCCACATGGGGTCTGGCATTATCCTGCTGCAGGGTCAGGCCAGGGCCGTGTTGTTGAAGGAAAGGCACGATGTGAGGTCTAACAACCTCGTCCCTGTATCGAAGTCCAGTGATGGCACCATTCAGGATGATCAGCTGGGTTCGATGAGTACCTGTGAACCCACCCCATGCCATGACCCCCCCTCCACCGTGGGATTCGTACTCCTCAACACAAGCGTCAGCAAAGCGTTCACCAGCAAATCGGTAGACTCTTCGCCGGCCATCTGGTCTGGATAAGGTGAACCTCACTTCGTCAGTCCACAGAATGCTGTTCAGCTCAGCATTTGTGGCTCGCTGGTATCTTCTGGCCCATGCTATACGAGCGTTACGGTGATGCTGCAGTAGAGTTAGTCGCCTAGCAGGACGCCTTGCGCGAAGTCCTCTGTCACGCAGGCGATTGCGCACAGTGTTGGAGGTGATCGGCCTGAGCCCAGGGATAGTGCGGGCAGTCACTGTGCTGGGCTGGAAGCGGTTCCGCAGATGTGTTATGACGATGAACCGATCCTGTCGTGCAGTTGTCACTCTTGGGCGACCACTTCTTTGAAGGTCAGCGACTGTGCCTGTTGCCCCATAGCGTTGATTCCAATGCCGAACAGTCATTCTTGTTACTCCAAAGTGCCTTGCGGTCGCAGCAACCGATGCTCCGCCTTGCAGCATGCCAACAAGACGACATCGTTCACTCTCGGATAAGCGTGGCATCTTTCTGTGCGGTGTTAATCAGTGGTACAGTATGGATAAAGTTGCCGAGTGAGACAACGAATACAGTTCAGGCTTTTTTACTGTGTGCATGTGAAAAGCGTGAAGGGGGATGCACCACAGCTGCTTTTGTCGTTTTCGCCAGCGCAGCCGTGTGCACGCTATTCACGGGCATTCAACAGTTCACCGCGAATTGTTTATCTGGCAGTATTCCAATACATTTTATTCCATTCAATTTCTCGCTTTTTAATTTATTTACAAGGCAGAATCAAAGTGGTCAGTTACTTTTTTCGTTGAGTATATTAGAAAAAAATGATATGGAATCCCTTAACTTCTCGGCATATGGTTTTCAAATGATGTTTTAAAAAATGACTGAACTTTACACAAAAGATAAACTAATCGAGTTCAAGTATCTGTCTAAACCTTGGTCAAAGCAGATATGCACTCCCCTGGGCAGGATCGCTGTATTGAAATCACTCCTGCTGTCCAAGCTCACATAACTGTGGATACACTTACCAAACCCTTCAGACAAAGAAATAAAAGAGTTACAAAGAATGTATTACGAATTTATGTGAAATATGAAAAGAGACAGATTTAAAAGAAAATATGTGGGCCATACCATCGAAAATGGAGGAATAAGAATAACAGATATAGAAAAGACTGTACAAGTGCTAAAGATAAACTGGATTAAAAGTATACACTGCTTACTCAAAAATGGAAATCAATAATTGAAACACTCTGTCCAGAAATACATTCATTGAATTTATATGGTCCTAGAAAATTTCTTTTTCACCAACTCAACATTTTTTGGAAAGGTGTCTTTTTATCTCACCAGAACTTTACTAAAAGTATAGAATTAGACAATTCACAAGAGGTCCTGGAAGAGCATTTTCTATACTGATAAATTTAGAATAGGGAAGTCAAGTCCGTGATATTGTACGGCTCGGAGACTTGGAGACGCACAAAGAGCCTGGACGGCAAGTTGCAAGTCTTCATCAACAGTACCTGTCTTCGCCAGATCCTGCGCATCAGATGGCCGCAGCGAATCTCCAACAAGGAACTCATGCGCCGGATGAAGCAAGACCCAATCACCAAGAGTATCCAGATGAGAAAGTAGGGTTGGGTTGGACACACCCTGCGTAGAGGACAGGCCCACATCCCACGCCACGCCTTGGACTGGAACCCACAGGGGAAGCGGAAGAGGGGACGACCATGCAGTCACCGCCTGGAGAAGAACTCTACAGGCAGAACTCAAGTTCACCAACATGACCTAGGGTGAAGCCAAGAGAACAGCCCAAGAGAGAACAAGATGGAGATCTGCAGTGTGGGCCCTGTGTTCCGATCGGAACGAAGAAGACTAAGGAGACGGAATGATGTTTTTTGGTTTAAAAACTGGATTGGCAAACATTTTTTTTATTGTAAGAGATATCATCAACGAAAAAGGGGAATTCTTCGATTATAAAATATTTTGTTATGGATATGGTAGTAATTATGTTGATCGTATGGGATGCGTACGGTCTATGAAAAAAGCTACTGGAAGAAAAGGCATATTACAATAAAGAATGGAGAATGTAACCAAATGACAAAAGCACTACAAGTTATATTAAACGTAACTAAAGGCTCAGGGGTGTATTACAATGCTCTCTGAGAACAGTTATTGAGATTTGATGTGAACTCGTTTGATCAACGGGAGTATAAACTAGGATTTGCGATAGACTGGGAAAAGACCTTAAAACAAACAAGACAAATTACAAAAAAAAAAACTGAGATGGTTTCAGTTTAGAATATGTCATAATATTCTTGTTACAAATAGTATTCTGAAGAAAATGGGTATGATCAATAACGATAAATGTTCATTTTGTGAAACGGAAAGATTCAATATAACACTACTTATGGTTTTGCAGTTATGTCAACAGTTTCTGGAGCGAACTATATAGAGAGAATAATAATAGAAAAAAATATAATAACTGAAGGATCAAGCATATTACAGAGTTGGTGTTGTTTGGTAATGATGAACACACATTTAGAAATAAGAGGGGTTAGTTACAGCCACAGATACAGACAAACAGATTAGAGGACAAAACGCAATGCATTTTGACCTCTTGGGTCTTCAGGCAAAAACAAAACAACAGATCAAAATGAAATTTCATTGTCTAGACATGTAGATATTTTCTAACGTTTTTCCATACACTGGTATACTCATACAATGTTTTTCTTAGATCACTGTAACAATTCAAATACATTGTACTTTAGTTTCTTGATTGATTGCTTTGCCTTCACCTGTTGTAATGATGGAATGCATTTGTAGATGTGAAACAAAAGCCAAGTACGAAATTTCTGCATGAAATACCAGCCAAAAAGTAGCCAACCATGGGGAGAGGAGGGAGTTCGCGGGAATGACAATTTCGGAAGACTTTTATATACTCTTTGTCAGTTGTAGGAAATGAAGAAGGAACTGTCATGCTTGTTAAAGTGTATTGAGGTCTGACGATCACAATGATATCGCAAATAGTGTAAGATGCAACAGAACAGAGACAAAAATAGCAACATCATATGTATTAAAACAAAAAGTGTATGTATTTTGTTTTCTCCAATGAGGACAAAAGCACAGAGTTTTCATTATTCTGCGTTTTGTTATTTATATGTTTATACAAGGGTTAACTTTAAAAGAGTTTGGAATTGTCACATTCCAATCCATTGCATAACTCCAATCTATTCTGTCATACAGTATGGATTAGAGGTGGACCATATCGTCTCCACTGCATGGTACACACTACTCCAAGCTGTAATATTTCTGTCTAAATTTCCGCTCTTCGAGACAATCTTGGGCACACACACACACACACACACACACACACACACACACACACACACACACACACACACTGCACGCACGCACGCACGCACGCACGTGCGAACGCACGCCCACACGCACGCACGTACACGCACCCCCCCCCCCCCGTCTCTCTCTCTCTCTCTCTCTCTCTCTCTCTCTCTCTCTCTCTCTCTCTCTCTCTCTCCCTCTCTCGCTCTCTCTCTCTCTCTCTCTCTCAGAGTGCTGAATCCATGAAAAAACGAACATCATTTAATAACAATGGAACTTCAGGCAAATGGTTCGATTTAGAATGTAAACTTTGTAAAAGAAACACTAGAAGATTGTTGTGGGTATTTCGTCTTGCAGTGAAATGTCAAGAGAAAGTAGATTCAGTAACTAAAAAGAAAGATGAATATGTTATTGCAAGACGTGAGTACAAAAATTTATTAAAGCAGAAGAGAAAAGAGTTCAACCAAGCATTGTCAGACAAACTTATATTATCAGTGAAAAACCAAAAAGAATTTTGGGAAGTTATCCATATTGCATCTTTCAAAAGAAAACAGCCTAGAAATAACATATCTATTGATTCCTGGTTTCAACATTTTAAAGCATTGCTTGATACGGGTACTGACAATATGGTAAATGAGGACTCAGTTGAGGATGAAACGGAAGGCTACATGAATCGTCCAATTTCTAAGGAAGAAATTCTGCTTGCTTTTAGAAAACTAAAAAACCGTAAAGCAGCTGGTCCTGATGGCATTATTGCAGAGTTCTATAAGAATTCAAACGATCAAGTAGTTCATTTTTTCTTCAAATTATTTAACAAATTGTTTGAAAACGGTGAATTCCCTGACAGCTGGTCTGAATCTGTCATTCAACCTATTTTCAAGAAAGGTGATATTGATAATCCAAACAACTATAGAGGGATTTCTTTGATCGGTGTTGGCGGTAAAGTATTTGGTATAGTAATAAATAACAGATTGCAAGAATGGGTGGAAGAAAACAACATCACAGGTGAGTGTCAAGCCGGATTTAAGAAAGGATACTCAGCAGTTGACCACATGTTTTCTTTACTACCTCTCATTCAGAGACAGTTTTGTTACAACCGGAAATTTTATGTAGCATTTATTGATTTCGAAAAAGCATTTGACACGATTAATCGAAATCTTCTCTGGCCAGTTCTCTTTAAAAATGGTATAAAAGGTAAATTATTTAAATGCATTAGGAGCATGTATAATGATGTTAAAGCTAGCGTTCGATGTGGTTCTCTGACAACAGTTTACATTGCCTGCACATCTGGTTTAAGACAGGGAGATGCGTGCAGTCCTGTTCTGTTTTCTCTTTTCATTAATGAACTAGCGGTTGAAAGTAATCAACAATGGAAGACATGGTGCTTGATTTTCGCTAGATGCATTTGAATTGTTTTATTCTGTTGTTGGCCGACGATGTCGTTTTGATGGCTGGAAACAGTACAGGTTTGCAGACTCAACTGAATAGTTTACAGCGGGGCCGCAACATCTCTCCAGCTTAAAGTTAGTGTGATTAAGAGCAATATTATAGACTTAGGAAGGGTGGCTATTTGAGTGTAGAGAAAGATGGCTATTTTTAATGGCGTGAACCTTGCCTGTAGTAATGTTTATAATACTTAGGAATATTCTTCTCCATGCGCTTGGTTTTACCGCTGCATGCAAAGACCTTGCAAGCAGAGCTAAAAGTGTTCTGATTTATCTTCTGAAAAGGTTGTATGTGTTAAATAACAATTCTTTTAATTTGTTCATGAAATTATTTAATTCTCAAATACAGCCAATGTGCAGTAGGCTCGAATTGTGGGGTCTAGATAATGCCGTTATTCACTGTGAATCAGTCCATTTTTTTTGCTTTTAGAAAGTTTTAGGGGTGGACGGGCGAACACCGATTGATCTTATTTTATGGTGAAACGAATCGATATCCATTATATATAAATTCTGCTGTTCAGTGTTTTCTTTTACTGGCTTAAGTTGATCCAAATGGAGAGTTATAGGATTCCATGTAAAGCGTATGATATGTTGTATGACCTGGATGCAAAGAGGTAAAAAAAAACTGGGCCACAAATGTTCGCTTATGCTTGTTTAAATATGGATTTGGTTTTGTTTGGGCCAGTCAAGGTGTCGGCAGTGTTCATAATTTTATACGTTGCTCCGACAAAGGCTTATTGACTGTCGGTGGCAAACCTGGTCCGATCTATCCAAACTAGTGATAGATTCCCCCTTGTATGGGACTTTTTGCAGTGATCACAGTTTAAAAGTTTTACTTACATTTTGATATTGATAAGCATCTGAAATACATTCCCACTAGATTTAGGCTGGGATTTCTGGCTGGCAGTACATCGATATCGATATAAAATGTTTATGTCTAATGACTTTAGTTGTCCATTATGCACTGAGGCCAAGAAAATGAGGTGCATTTTTCTCTTTTGGGCCCAGCACTCAGACATATACGTAAAAACGTTAATTAACCCCCAAATATGATAGACACCCTTCACTGTTTAAATTGAGTCTGTTGATGTCATCGACTATACCCGAAGATACTAACCTTTTTTTGTTTCTGTAAAAAGGATTTTTAACTAAGAGGTGTTATTGACTGACTGAAGTGTACATGATTACAATTAATATCATCATTAGTTTTAATCTGAATCTGTTGTATATCCTCATCCATTTAAAAAGTTCACACCCCCTTCATGATGGGCTGAGGCCTAATATGAATAAATCATCTTGAGTCTTGAGTCTCTCTCTCTCTCTCTCCTCTCTCTCTCTCTCTCCCCCTCCTCCTCTCTCTCTTCTCTCCTCTCTTTTAGATTGAATGGGGTTTCCCTTCTTGAACAATGTCTGATGGATATTTTTGAACAAGCGGGTGATTTTCCCTGTGATCATCCTGGGCGATTTAAATGCAGAACTGGTGGGCTGAAACGCAAAAGAACTACCCGTATATTTAGGTGACTCGATAAATAAAATACCACCGGTGATGACAGCTTTCTCGTGTATCAAAAGATTGCTCCACGAATGAATTTGGTCTTTATTTAATTATCATCTGTCAGAATTTTTGAGTTGGTTATTCTAAATGGTTTCTGCCTGGTGATAAAAGCGGTGATTTCACTTATATCGCTCAAAAATGGTTCTAGTGTTATTGATTATTTATTTCCTCCCAATCCTTAGTTCCACTGTGCCCGTGAATTGAAAGTAACCCCACGTTAGAATCAAAGCACATGCCTGTTGAATTTGTACTAATCTTCCCAGTCCGAATCAGGAGACGGTTTCAGAAAGGTTAAAGGTAACCAAATTTAAAAAAATATGCATGGGATCCAGCAAAAGAAGGTGATTTTATCAGTGTACTTCAGTCTGACGAGGTCAATTCAACCTTTCATGAAGAAATTTTAAATTTGATTGTGTAAATTTTTGGTGTGCACTGGAGAAACAAAAACGAAGGTCTGTTTATAGCGGGTCAAATAATGAGTAAAGAAACTGTCACGGGTAATATCAAGCGCAGCCCAGGGTTTTTGACTCTGAGTGCTATGTTAAACGCCGTCAGGTGAGACAAGCATTGAGAGCGTACAGTCAGGTGAAAGTTAACAACACCCCGATGCTGTTCAACTGAGACTTAACTATTCTATAATTAGAAACGAGTATAAAGACTTTCTTCGAGACAGCAGCAGTTAAAATAGACAACAAGTTTTAAACACATTTTAAAACCCGAAAACGCCAAAGATTCTAAGGGGTTTTTGGGAGCACTGTAAGGTCTTAAAAAGTAGTTCTAAAGTACCAAATACAATATCCAACGAAGAATGGTTTCAGCTTTTTCAAAACAAGTCTTTAATGATGGGCTGATTCCTTCTGGTCCTAATTCTCAGGAACTTCAAGCGGGAGTGTTTTCCTGTTGCTGATAGTAACGTTGATGAATTAGATGTCTGTATAACTGAAGAGGAAATCCTTGATTCAGTTAAGGCTTTAAATCAAATAAAGCACCAGGTCCAGACGGACTTATTGGGGATTTTATAAGTATTGCACCCCCACTATTCTTTTTTTCCTTAAGAAATTTTTCAACAAACTTTGATTTTGGATCTTCCCCTTCTATGGGTGTGAAGCTCTGATTCAACCTTTGCATAAAAAGGGTGATAAAAAACAACTCAGATAACTAAGAGGTATCTCTCTTTTAAACATTAGTTCAAAATTATATACTTAATATTAAACAAGCGTTTAACAAAATGGATTGAAGATTGTGATGTAATAAATGATGTGCAGGCTGGCTTTAGAAAGAATTATAGTTTCTACTGATCATATTTTTACCCTTCTTTCTCTGGTACAAAGCAACTCTCTAACCACAAGAAATTATACGTTGCTTTTATCGACTTTAAAAAGGCTTTCGATTCGGAGAATAGAAGCCAACTTGGTCAATCTTAAAGAAAAAAGGGTGTAAAGGGTAAAAAGTACAATCACTTAAAAGCATTTTACACAGATGTCAAAGCTAGGGTTAAAGTGGGGGGAGATTTAACTGACACATTATGTGTCCTCGGGTCTGAAGCAAGGAGAAATATGCAGTCCCGGGTTTTATTTTCGCTATTCATTAATGAGCTTTCTGAAGAAAAAAATTCAATATGGTAAACATGGTATTCCTTATTACCAGACTTCATAGAGATACTAAATTTTGCTTTTTGCCGACGATGTAGCACTCGTAGCATCTACCGTCATTGGTCTCCAGCAGCCCAAATGAAAGTTTGGTAGCACAGCGAAAAAACTCGATTTGATCGTTTAATTTAGAAAAATCAAAAGTTATTGTGTTAGAAATGGGGGGTATATCGCCTCAAGGGAAAGATGGTTCTACGACGGTAGGCAAAATAGAAATTGTTAATCGTATAAATATCAGGTGTTATCTATTCCACGGGTCTTTCTTTTTTCCCCCTGCCTTGAGGATTTAGCATCCAAGGCAAAACGTCAAGTCATCAAATATTATAAAACTACTGGTGGAAGTTTCAAAGTCTTTCCCGAAATTGTTCTTTAAACTTTTCGACTGTCAAGTCCAGCCAGGCTTAGCTATGGGGCTGAAGTATGGGGTTTGATTGCAAACAACTCAATTATTGAAAAAGTGCATTTGTTTGCACTCAAGAGATTCTTAAATGTGTCCATTAAAAACACCCACGCCTTAGTCTATGAGAAACTGGTCGGTATCCACTCTATATAAACAATATACTAAATGTATCAAGTATTGGATACGTGTCGTTAATATGCCGGATAATCGCCTTCCTAAGAAAGCTTACAACCCCGTTATATGATTTGCTCATCGAGGCAAGAACAACTGGGTTTCATCAGTTTGCTCTATGTTAAACCGATATGGCTTTGGTATGTATGGGAAAACCAGAACGTTTACAACGTCAAAGGTTTTCTCTTAGAATTTAGAAATCGGTTGATTGACTGTCATCTTTAAGAATGGTATACCCGAATGGATGTTAGCGATCGCTTTTCCTTCTATTCTTCCTTTAAGCAATTCAGACAAATACCGAATTATCTGTTTACGGTAAGTAATTTGAACAATCGTAAAAATCTCTAAAGATTCAGGGTTTGGCGTATCTTGTTTTTAAAAACTCACAAAACTGCGCATTCGAGTGTTCCCCGAGAGGCACTCTGCTGTCCTTTTTGTCCAAGTCAGTTGGAATCTGAATACACTTTTTTATTGTATGCCCTAAATATAAGGATGTTCGAGAGCATTTCATACCACTAAATATTATGCAAGAGCGTCGGCTTTCAAGATGTCATTATTACTTGCCAATGATAAAATGGCTAAAGATGTTGCTGCTTTCATAACTAAAGCTTTTGAAATCAGATGTAAAAAAAACGAATGGGACGTAAAGTTCATACATTTTAAAGTATAATTCGGGGTACATTTTCCCCTCTAAAAGCAAAAGAGCTTGCATGTGTGAGTGTATGTGGCCCAGTGTGTGTGTCATGTGTATGTGTGTGTGTGTGTGTGTGTGTGTGGTGTGTTGTGTGTGTGTGTGTGTGTGTGTGTGTGTGGTGTGTTTGTGTTTTGGGTGTGTGCGAATGTGTGTGTGTGTGTGCGTGTGTGTGTGATCATGAAAAAGGTTTACAGGGTTTTTTAGGCAATTACAAATGATGTATCTTTTGTGAGATTTGTAAAGATATGCCCTTAGCTGTATATTGGTGCGTATTTTGATCAGTATGTATACATCCTGACTGAGGAGAATTGAAAGTTACCTACCTGGCCGAGAAAGTGCATTTTATACTTGCAAGGTGTTGTTATTTTGCTGTTACTTTTGCTTTTTCCACAATGTTGTTGTCCACCCCCCCCCCCCCCTCCCCCCCCATCCCAATGTCCCCATTGACACGGGCACGAGGCCCCAGCTCAATTAAATTATTGTCATTGTCATTGTCCTCTCTCTCTCTCTCTCTCTCTCTCTCTCCCCTCTCTCCTATCTCTCTCTCTCTCTCTCTCTCTCTCTCCCCGACAGGCCAGCGGACTATCACAGGCAACTGAACGGATATACGTGAAGAATTTTCATCCACAAACCCCGTCAGGCGTTTTAAAGGGTTTGGGGGTACATAGAAAAACAGCCGAGTGAAGACACTAAGATGTCCTATCAAATGCACACGGGGCCTAAAACTTACCAATTACACGAAGGAAGTTACAAACCCCAAAATCCACGTGTTACTCTTCTTTTCATACAGATCACTTCATTTTTTCAGTTCGCATAATCAAAACCAAATTAAGTCCTACCCCCCTTCATACTGGACAACAACACTCCACCCCTTTTATTCCACATAAAACTGAAAATGTGGTCTAACAAAGAAACTGAATGTAAGAGACAGCGTGATATCAACCCAATCAACCCACCAACGTTACGTTTGTTTTTTTTTACTTGCCTGTGCTTCACGATGAGTGTATTACAATGAGCACATGGCAATCTTCACAGCAAACAGCCAGACATTTGGAGCTAATGATAACCTACATAAAACATTGATGCGAAAGGGGAAGCTGGCGAAGAAGATAAACCCAAGATGTGTTTCATGCTTTGAGATTTATGACTCGTATTTTCACGTGCTATGCAGGAAGTCACTTTCTCATACGGGCACGAACGGGCACGATTATTTTCAGTACAACCATGTTTAAGACTTCTAACATTTGTCATGAAGATCTAGTTGCAAAGTGAGGCGAACTGCAGGCGAAAAACTAAACAAATTTTAAATTTTTAGTGTTAGCGCACCGCAAAAAAAACAACAACAACAAACAAACAAACAAAAAAAAAAAAACAAACAAAAAAAAAACGTGGGCAAACGAATCACAGTGTGATATCAACCAATCAAAACCCACTGTAACAAATATGACATATAACAGCTCCTCCTTCAACGCCTGTACTGCGCTGAAGCGGATGAAGATAAGTGATTACTCTTTCATTTTCGTTGTCCTGATTGTTTTGCATCTTGCCTGAAGAAGACCTAGGAGGTCGAAACGCGTCGTGTTTTGTCTTGTGATTCCTTTGTTTACGTTTTTCTTTGGCGGTGCGCTAACACTAATAACTTAATTTTTTTTTTGTAATGAAACATTCATGCATAGTAGTCGTGTTAGGATATATGTGTAAACTATCTCTTATGATAAGTGATTCAGAGGTGATAGGATGGGATGTAAAGTGATGAAGGGTTGGAGGCAAACTGCGGAGAGTGGAAATACTGGCAACGAATATTCAAATGTAATCTTTTGGCTCGATTTAACATGAGAGACGAAATGGGTAAGTGGAAATACTCTTGAAATCTTTTCTTTGTTTCGATTTAACACATTGCTGTACAGCTCAAACCATGTCATATGGGTTGTAAACTGAAGCTTTCCAGATGAAAAGAAAATGCTGATTGATTTACAGGTTGATTGATGACTGAATTGTTCATTCATTCATTCATGTTCCTACTTGCGTTTTGCTTCCCGCCTTTTCCCAGTCCTCAGTTCCATATTTCCTTCTACACAGATCATAACAGCTGTTTCGTCGTGTTCATTGGAACCTTCTACACAGATCATAACAGCTGTTTCGTCGTGGTTCATTGGAACCTTCTACACAGATCATAACAGCTGTTTCGTCGTAGTTCATTGGAACCTTCTACACAGATCATAACAGCTGTTTCGTCGTGGTTCATTGGAACCTTCTACACAGATCATAACAGCTGTTTCGTCGTAGTTCATTGGAACCTTCTACACAGATCATAACAGCTGTTTCGTCCGTAGTTCATTGGAACCTTCTACACAGATCATAACAGCTGTTTCGTCGTAGTTCATTGGAACCTTCTACACAGATCATAACAGCTGTTTCGTCGTATTCATTGGAACCTTCTACACAGATCATAACAGCTGTTTCGTCGTAGTTCATTGGAACCTTCTACACAGATCATAACAGCTATTTCGTCGTAGTTCATTGGAACCTTCTACACAGATCATAACAGCTGTTTCGTCGTGGTTCTTGGAACCTTCTACACAGATCATAACAGCTATTTCGTCGTAGTTCATTGGAACCTTCTGCACAGATCATAACAGCTATTTCGTCGTAGTTCATTGGAACCTTCTACACAGATCATAACAGCTATTTCGTCGTAGTTCATTGGAACCTTCTACACAGATCATAACAGCTATTTCGTCGTAGTTAATTGGAACCTTCTACACAGATCATAACAGCTATTTTGTCGTAGTTCATTGGAATGACAACAGTGCAGTAAATCAGGTGTTAACAAGGTTTAGCAGTTCATTAGGCACACTGCTGGTCTAGAAAAGACAAGAAATGCATTAACACCAGCCGCCGTGGCGAAGTGGTTAGCGTCGCGGACTCCCGCTGGGAGGTCGTGGGTTCGAATCCCATCAGAGGCATGTGGGTTTTTCTGCCCCGACCGGCTCCTACCCAGAGTTGAGTTTGCTGCGGACTCAGTTGGGAAGACTGGGACCACACAGTCGAGTTTCATCCACTTAATGGATGCGTTTCTGAGAGTGTTGCTCAAATTTCCTGACCAACACTGCAGGTGCCTGTATCTCTCGGGCCTGGTTGACGCCGGGATATATTATGAAAGGAAGCGTAGAGTACAGCCCTGTCATGTAGTCTCAGACCGAAATGGAAATCCGTAGCATCATCTTAATCATCCTCATTCTCATCGATCAGCATTTAAAAAAAAAATGTCTCAAATTCGGTGGCCCTTCATGCCCTGCTCTCATGGTGACCTCAATTTCGATGTCCTCTCCACGTCTGTGGTCTTGGTTTGGTTCCGTCGGGGTCACCGGTATCGGCGAGTCCATGGGGGCTGTCTTGGACGGACGTGGTGGCGCCCTCCGGAGGGAGAGCTCACTCACGCCGGCTCCGCGACTAAGCAATTATTGTCGTCAGTAGGGGGCTTAGTAGGTGGTGTCCTGCGTATGTTAGATCAGAACAGGCGCCACTGAACACCACCGAAGTGACTCGGCAGCAGTGCAGTGTCTCCTCCGGTGGGTTGCCTCTTGACGACTTGACATTGACTGCTCCCTGTGGATTGCCGGTGCCGGGGCTGCGGCGGGGCCGACCGGGCTGTGGCTGTGGACGGGGTGTCGGAATGAGCGGCGTGGGTGCACTGCCTCTGTGGTGGCGCAGAGGTTGGGACAGCAAAAAAAAAAAAAAAAAAAAAAAGGAATGCATTAACACCCCGCAGTCTTTTTTTTTGTGTCTCCCAACGCATGAAAAATGGGAGGAGTTGAACACATGGGTCAGATCACTGACGAGTGAATGGCAATCAGTTAAAAGCAGCGTTGGTGGGCTGTCGCTTACTTCTGTTTGGGTCTCACTGTGTATCAAGTGTGGCGTTTGCATCTGGCCGCACCCCGTGCAGAAGTAAGCATACAAATCAACCAACCAATACAAAGAAAGGAAACAACACACCAAACAAGCAAGTAAACTCATGGATCTGTGTGAAATGTGCCAGAACATTGCTGCTATGTACCTGGCCGTTGCAGCAAAACCAGCCTCAGTTGGACGCCCTCTGGATTGTCCAGCTGATCTTCATCGAAGGGTCACAACTGGATAGGATCCCGGAGATCAGCCCATGTAATATGCACAGAAACAAGTCTGGTATGCAGCTCGCCAGAACAAACCCTGTCAGAAGTGCTGTGGCACAAACTCTTTCATTACTTTCACACATAAAAGTGAAATATCAGAATGACGCGTTGGAATCTGAATCAAGAAAGTGGAGATTTCGGACAGCACTAGTTTCCCCTGTTTGCAGTCATACTCGTAAACACGTATCTGAAATGAACTCGGCTGTTCTCTGTTCCAGCTGTCCCAACACGCCGCGCCGGAAGGGGTAGGGACAATTCTCAGTTTACAGCGCACATGGTTGTTACGCCTGGCAGATCGTTTGCGAAGCCGAAGGGATTGGCCCGGTCTGCTGTTCTCCGCCTTGTCCTCACAAAGGGCTCCCAGAACCAAAAGACATTGGTGGGAAAGACCGGCCGTTAGTAGGTCACTCTCGGAGTCGACTATTAAGTCAACTGCTGGTGGCAGAACCTCAACATCTGCGTTGAAGTCGGAGCAGAGTTTTCCGGTTGGGAAGTACTTGTTTTTCATGTCTGATTAGGAAACCTAACACAGACTCCAGACCCCCCATTTCTCCTGCATTCGTGGTACATTCATCTGCCTAGCAATGCATTTCACGCTCTTTCTGGGAAGATCTCTCCAATCACGGCCTGTGTCAGCATTTTCTTCGCACAATCGTCCTGGCATTCACACACGGCGAATAGGAAATTCTTGAATACAGGAAAACTAGGCCACAAGCCAGCTTGCACCCCCCCAACCCCGCAGGGGTTATCATGACAGATGTCAAAATGTTCCTTGGAGTGTCCTGAACACGAATCTAAAATGTTTCCATCAAAACGTTGGGATGCACAGGGGTTACAGCCCTTGGCGTAAAGGTTACCTTCTAACACACTCACTTGCGCTATTCAAATGTAACTTGAAATAGCTCCTGTAAATAAACAAGAAATCAGCTTTTGCTTATACTAGTTTTATTACTTACTTATCAGTGTGCCTGGTGGTAACTTGATCAGTCTTTTCACATTCATTGTTTGGGTGCAGTAGTGGGTAACTTTTATGTACCGATATTTTCACTGCATCGGCGGCATGTCAACTGTTCTCCACAAAACCAAAAGGCCAAAATCAATTGTTGTGATGAATCATATTATACTGCAATGCCTCTTGGTGTTTCTGACTGTATCTGGAACCACATGAATAATGCATAAAGTCACAGTTTCACATTTATCTTCCCTACCCCCAAAGATTTCGCCAAAGATACCAAACGACCAGTTTGACAGCCTTTCAACCCCCCAAATTGTTTGGTTTTGATGGAATTTATGTTCTTAATTGTCCAGAATGGTTTTGTTGCTTACAAGTTTAATATTGCTGGTATTCTCGTGTAACAAAATGTAGCATTTACAGTCTTTCAACAAATATGTATAGCGCAACACAACATACAGTATTCAAGGGTATCAGGAAAGCACAGTTCCTGGTCATTTTCAAAGGCATAATTTGTCTGTATTCTCTCTTCATCAACAGTCAATGAAGCATAAGAAATTTCACTTTCAAGCTTCATCAGAATCTTCAGACTGGAATCCAGTGAATCGTCCAGGCTGTTTTGTAAGATTCCCCCCTCCTCTTCCTGATCCCCTTCTCCCTTCCCTTCCCTCGACCTTGACAAAGTGGATCGCGCTTCAAGCTGTGCTGAAATTGAATAAGCATGAGTATATTACTGTATGATACTGTGTGTGAACGTCTGCGCAGCAGTTTTGCCGAACAAGAGATTCCTGGTTGGGGCTGGGTATATTTAATTGACTGGAGAAAAGCCTGAAAAGAAAAAACAACAGACTATTACCCAGTTATCTTCAACCCCATCACTGAGTACAAAAACCATCCTAGAGTGCTTTAGGCAAGCAGAGTGTGCTACACAGGAAGTGGGACAAGAATACGTGATTGCCACCTTTGATCTGGTGCATGCAGGCCTATCCCCTTGTCTGGAGCCAGCCTTAGGAGGTACGAGAAACATTCTCTTTGGCATCTTTCACCTCATTTCTGCATGTCTCAAAATGATAGGCGAAAGAATGAATGGAAGTGGTCTGTCTGACATTCTTGTGTAAGCAGAGATCATCAACTCAGGTTCCCTCAAAGGCATCGAGACAGGGAAACATTATGACCGTGCTTTGCACTGCCGCAAGACAATGCTTGAATGTCTGGAACGTGTGATGTTGGCAAAGTACCTGAGCATGGCAGAAACTGACAGTGACTTTCCTGTCCTGTCTGAAGAAACCACAACCCTGCTTGCTGCAACAACAGCATCCTCAGTGCATGACTCTGTCAGGCAGCTGCTTGAAGGCAACAGCATCCTCAGTGCATGACTCTGTCAGGCAGCTGCTTGAAGACAACACTGTGGACGACTTCCTCAGAGACTATGAACAGTACAGAGAAGAGGTGAGACAAGGGAAGCATGGAAAAAAAAACTCCCCAGTTCTGGCTGACGTACATGGATCATATCTGGCTTGTGCTGTCTCTCTTGTATGCTGTGAAGATGAATGACTTTGAGCTGTATGCCCAGTGCCTACTGGTGATGCCTTATCTGTTCTTCAGCTTTGGAGGTCAGAACTATGCGAGGTATCTCACATTCTTCGGGTTCTTCATTGCCAACATTGAAGTCTCACACCCAGGTGCTACAGAGCTGCTGAAGCGTGGGGCATTCAGTGTGGCAAGATCGTTCATCCCTGGGAATCGATGTACTGTGGACACGACGATGGAAGAGACCTTCCTGCGCCATGCCAAGAGCAGGAGTGGGGCTGGTGCCGGTCTCACATGGATTGCATCAAAGTATCCAGCCAACCAAAAGTGGGTGAGAACAACTCATGAGAGAACAAAATACATGCAAGTGACATTTGACATGGCAGAAATGTCAAGAGACATTGATCTGGACACCTAGTACCATGATCTTCGTCCAACAGAAGTCACCAGCAGTGAAAAGAGCGTGACAAGAGCAGTTGTAGCGGTAGAAAACTTCACTAACCCATTTGAGGTACATGAAAAGGAGAAGCTGATCATGCTGTCATCAGGTGCCACAGTTCCTGGTAATATTGAACGGGATGTCCTACGCGCAGAGACAGCAGGCAGAAGTCAGAAAGTAAACTTCATCACTGAGAGACTAGAAGTCAGAGAACATTTCTTTCAGCCAATCAAGCAGCTCAAACTGAAAACTATGGCAGACATGTCAAGGAAAGTCACACTGAAGTCAACTCAGAACAAAGTGACTGAGTACAGTCACCAAGGAAATGTTGCCTTCCAGCTCCTGGTCAACTCTCAGACTGGTGATCTGAACATGGATCTGAAAAAGCTCATGACCTACCAGCTGACCCCTGTTCCTTACAGCCTGGGGACAGCAGATGGTTATATGGCAAAGACTGACAAGAGCACTGCATTTCACTACCTGGCAAAAGAGGCTGAGGATGCACACTTGCTGCCTGTTCATGAAACTTTCATGATCATCGATGGCAATGCAACATTCCATGCTATCAGGCACGTCCCTCCAAATATTCGCCAGATCTGCCAGTCGCTGTACATGGTGCCACCATCTGTTGACTTTGTGTTCAGCATAGATAGTTATGTACCAAGAATATTCAGTGAAGTCGATGGAACGAAACAGAAGAGGGTGTGGTGACAAGATCATCCTGGAAGGAGATAGCACAAAGCGACCTGCAGATTGGAAAGCCTTCCTGGCCAGTGATGAGAACAAAGTTCAGTTCACTCAACTGCTATTGACTGTTTAGAGCAAGGACTCTTTTGCTGAAAGCACCAGGGAGGAACACAGTCCTTGTCTGTGAAGGGAAAGCATTCAAGCTGACATCAACTGATGGTGAAACGGCTGACAAAGAGGATCTACATTCCTTGTCATCTACCCAAGAGGAGACAGACTCACGTGTCATTCTGTACTCTAAGTATGGACAAGAGCAAGGATACAAGTACATTCGCATGAAGAGTCCTGACACAGGTGTGTTTTTCATCCTGTTGAACTTTGCCTCTCAGCTGGATCGTGTGACACTCCTCTTTGGTACAGGCAAAGGCAACAAGATGCAACTGATAGACATAAGTGACCTTGCCAGAGGACTCACTCAGCCATTCTGCTCCGCTCTTCTGTGGCTGCATGCTTTCACTGGCAAAGGCAAAGTGAAGGGAGTGAAAGTTCTTCAGCAGAGGCCAGCATTCGTGCAGACCCTGGCACAGCTTGGGGACACATGGGAAGTGAAGGAAGAGATGATTGACAAGCTGTAGTCCTTCACTTGCTGCATATATGGAAGGGCACGCTTCAGCAAGGTTGATGACTTGAGACACCACATGCTGAAAGAGAAATGTGGCGAGGAGATCATCACTGCCAGTCAGAATGTAGACCTAGCTACCTTGCCACCATGTCGGCGCAGCTTGAACCAACACTTTCACCGCTGTAATTACCAGGTTGCCATCTGGAAACATGGGACCAGCCTATGCCAGACAATCCCAGTCCCACAGAAGGCCATGGATGGAAAATGAACAATGGGGTGCTGGAGCCTCTGTGGAGAGAGGAGGAAGAAGAGCTGACTCTACCTCAAGCTGTCATTGATTACCTGAATGGTATCGGGGACGCGGATGATGAAGATGAAGAAGATGGAGAGTGCATCTTACAAAATGGCCTGGACGATTCACTAGATTCCAGTTCTGAAGATTCTGATGAAGCTTGAAAGTGAGTGAAAATTCTGATACTTCATTGACTGTTGATGAAGAGAGTATACAGACAAATTATGCCTTTGAAAATGACCGAGAAATGTGCTTTCCTGACACCTTGAATACTGTATGCTGTGTTGCGCTATACATATTTGTTGAAAGACTGTTAATGCTACATTTTGTTACACGAGAATACCAGCAATATTAAACTTGTAAGCAACAAAACCGTTCTGGACAATTATGAACATAAACTCCCATCAAAACCAAACAATTTGGGGGTTGAAAGGCTGTCAAAATGGTCGTTTGGTATCTTTGGCAAAATCTTGAATTTTGGGGGTAGGGGAGATAAATGTGATACTGTGACTTTATGCATTACTCATGTAGTTCCAGATACAGTCAGAAACTACCAAGAGGCATTGTAGTATAATATGATTCATCAGAACTGTTGATTTTGACCTTTTGGTTTTGTGGAGAACAGTTGACATGCCGCCGATGCAGTGAAAATATCGGTACATAAAAGTTACCCACTACTGTACCCAAACAATGAATGAGAAAAGACTGATCAAGTTACCACCAGGCACACTGATAAGTAAGTAATAAAACTAGTATAAGCAAAAGCTGATTTCTTGTTTATTTACAGGAGCTATTTCAAGTTACATTTGAATGGCGCAAGTGAGTGTGTTAGAAGGTACCCTTACGCCAAGGGCTGTAACCCCTGTGCATCCCAACGTTTTGATGGAAACATTTTAGATTCGTGTTCAGAACACTCCAAGGAACATTTTTACACCAGTCATGATAACCCCTGGGGGGGAGTGCATGGGAAGCCTAGCTGGCTTGCGTACTGTACCAACAATGGGCATTAAAGAAAGCTGTTGAGATTTTTATATATATGGAATGTTATTTTTCCTTTAATTGCATTGAACACTGGCGATGGCATTACAATCATGTTGATGGAAAAAAAAAAAGGCACATCCACACATTTGCTAATATAAGCAGATATCTTTGCATTTTCCATGCATGTGGTTGTTGCTGTTTTTCAATTTTAAGAATGACATTGTTATGAGCATTCATCTCATACAATGATTCATCGCTTTTTAAAGCACGATATCTGCGGCACCATGTCTGTCTTTTATTATCCAGTTTCTATCCTTAATATATGCGTCTGGAATCTATGATTATGAGACACAGGTCTGCTAGAAAGTTGATCGGAGTTCTACGAGTTTTTTTCCTGTGCATCAAGCATTTCGGTCTAAAATACATTTGAACATAATAATTTGAAGTAGAGTCTAGGACGGAAGAAAATTCTAAATAGTTGTGGCAGTGGGTACTTGCGACAATGAGAGAGGGGGGACTGGTGAATAGAGAGATGGTGGTGATGGTGTGTGGAAAAACTGAGAGGGTTTTGTTTTGGTGGAGTGGATGAAACTCTAAGGAGAGGCTGACAACAGAAGATCTTCAGAGAAAACCCCCACTCAGGACAAGTGTTTTGGTCCTGAACTCTGTGCGCTCTAAGGGCTGGCCCGCATCCAGGTCAAGACCCCCGAATGCCCTTCTGCTGCAGTTTTCTTTTTTCCTTTCTCCTGGCGCCGCTGAGACTGATCCCCGCACCTTTGAATGGGTTGGCGTCTTAAGGCGCGCCTTTTAAAACTGATGTCCTGCCCACATCACTCATCACCAACGAACACCTCTTCTAAAAAAAAATGTTAGAAAATTGAGTCTTACGAAGTCCATGTTGGTCCGTCCTCGACTAGATCCTGCTGTAACTCTTTTCAGCCGCCTCTCCAATGCCTTCAGTGTACTGGTCCTTTTATCACCAGAAATCCAGAACTTTTTTCATGAGATCATAGGTAATGAGCCTACAAATCTCCTTGCTCTAACTTCTATGGCGAGGACTTGGCACGGAAGACAGATTCCCTCAAGCTGCTGGCTAGACTGGCAGACGTTTCAGTCTTGTAGATGTGTGAGTGTTCCCTTCTGCTTTTGTTACGGCACAATGAGTTTGATCAGAAT
>CM031600.1:83054827-83094827 GCA_018398815.1 Conus ventricosus
AGCGAAGGGTTTTCATATTTAAAATATATTTTCTTAATTTTATTTCCCCATTTTCTTCACCTTCAACGCCCTTTCTTTGTTTTATTTTTTAGTTCAAACTATTGCCAAGTCGTTACTATAACGACGGAAGAATTGTTACCCTGCACTTGTTTCCCCCAACTACTTAGTTGTTCGGATATATATATATATATTATATATATATATATATATATATATATATATATAATATATATATATATATATATATATATATATATAGATCAGTATATTTAAAATGCCTAAAACATTTTTTTAAGTGCTCAACCCCTTGGGGAGCAACATAGTTAAAACAAGTTAAAAGAGGAATCTTAAAACTATCTACAAATTTGTTTCGAGCGTGTTGCGGGTGTCATCAGGGTGGTTTTTGGTTTGCCCGCCGCCGATGTTATATAGCGTGTGGCTCCCCGTTTGCGGTTGTTTTGCACGTGCGGGTTGGCTGCACGTGTTTTTTTGGGGCTTTCAGGTTTTTGTTTTGGGTGTGTTCACTAACAAACGATTTCCATTTATGCCTGCAGTTGTTTACTATTTCTGTTTTGGTGTTTAAAGTTGCTAAGTGTGGTTTGCATAGTATTAACCATTTTTCAGTTAAACATAGGTTGCACCTTTTTGAAACATTGCTGTATGGTGATGCTCTTTTTATGATTTTCCAGGATATATTGTAGCTTGTTTTTGCGTCTTTAAGTTTCCAGATATATTTGCTCAGTTCTGTTTGGTTTTTATATTTTTTTTATTAAATGACTGTTTGTGGTTTGCATATCTGATTTGAAGTGGTTTTCAGTGATCACTATGTATGTTTCTTTTTCATTTTCTGATGTCACAGTAGCCTGGTATACAATGTTGTTGTGAAGACATTTATTGTTTAGTGGGCACTGCTCCTTTCTGGTGCAATTGCAAGATTTCCTTTCTTCACCCTTCTTTGCTGTGTTGATTTTCATTTTGTTGGATGCGTCAATTAGGTTTTTTGAGGTTGGGCAAACATGAGTACGATAGTTTTGACAGTGTTTTTGTTAAATATTTTGGACAGTTTGTGTTCTTTTGGAAATGAAATTGTTAGGATTTTGAAGAATTCTTTCCCTATGTTTGTTTTGAGTTTCCCGTCGTATGGGGGGTTATACCATATGATTTTTCTTTTCCTATATTTCTTGCTTTTATTTGTGTTGTTGTCTGGGTTGTATTGTAATTTGTAATTGTATCCACTTGTTTGTAGTGCCTCCTGGTATTCTACTGCGCATTGTTGAACACTCTCTCACAGCATGACAGGTTTGATAGTCTCTTGTTTATGCCATGGGGTATGGTCTTTAATACAGATGGTGGATGGTTACTTTTGGTGTGTACATAAAGAGGTGTATCGTTGGGTTTCTTGTATGGTTTATATATGTGATTGTTGAGATGCAGTGTTATGTCTAAGTAGTTCACTACCTTTTTGTTTGCTTCAATCGTAATCTTTAAGCTGTGGTTTTGGAAGATTTTGCACAGAAGTAGTAAACAACTGCAGGCATAAATGGAAATCGTTGTTAGTGAACACACCCAAAACAAAAACCTGAAAGCCCCCCAAAAACACGTGCAGCCAACCCGCACGTGCAAACAACCGCAAACGGGAGCCCACACGCTATATAACATCGGCGGCGGGCAAACCAAAAACCATCCTGATGACAGCGCAACACGCTTGAAACAAATTTGTAGATAGTTTGTTTTAACTAGTGTTGCTCCCCAAGGGGTTGAGCACTTAAAAAATTGTTTTAGGCATTTTAAATATACTGATCTTAATCGCTCCTCACGTTGAGCACTGTGGCCTGAAGGATTTTAAAATAGAGGAAACCATTTTAGGCAGTCAACAAAAAATATACCGTTTTCTAATCCGCAATCGTATATAAAAAATTAATAGAACAAACAGAAAAGTTTGTACATATATGAGATAGAAAGCATTCTTTTTTCTGAACCCAAATGCAAAAAAAGAGGACAAAAACACCTACGATTTCAAATCATGGCGATCACCACCAGCCATAGACGAAATGAAACCCTTTGAAGATCAAATGAAAAGAATGATAACCAATATTGAATTCAAAAAATCTAACAACGGTTTCCAAACAACACTAAAAAAACAAATAAAACAAGTACCAAAATGACAAAAAAATATTTGTGAAGGCTGATAAAACTACAATCATTACAAAATGGAACCAAAAGAATACTCTCAACTCCTTGACAAAACATCCAGAAAACTACAAAAAAGCAGAGAACAGGAATATGCCGACTCTACGCCACTTTCGCCCTCACCCAGTTTTCGGGCGAAAGTGACGTAGAGTCGGCATATTCCTGTTCTCTGACAAGTAACCAAAAATAACGATTATCTACAAACAAACATACTGTGTACGGTTGTCCGTTTTTATACTAATTTACTAAAGTTTTCATAGAGTAGCGTAGGGAAAGTAGCCAGGACTGAACACATTCCCATAGAGTAACGCAGGGGAAAAGCAGTTGTGTCTGAACGCGCCCATATACACGGTGGATGCACCAGGCTATCCGATACTTCGCGGTATGTTAATTACAGAGTGGGGAGAGAGAGAAACCCTAAGGTTAAGTTGCCCTCAGAACAGACAGACAGAGAAGAGAGACAGAGAGACAGACACACACACACACCACACACACACACACACACACACACACACACACGCACGCACGCACGCATGCACGCACACACACACACACACGCACAAACACACATACACACACACTTCTTCGCATACTTTTCTGTGTCACCTTCCTGACTGCTGTCTACCTCCCTCCTTCCTCTCTTCCACACAATGCACCCCCAACCCCTCCACCACCACCTCCGCCACCCCCCACCCCCAACACACACACACACCACACACACACACACACACACACACACACACACACACAGACGGACAGACAGGCAGACAGACAGACAGGCAGAGACAGACACTCATACACGCGCGCGCGCGCGCCTCACACCTGCCGACAAACTGAGAGGCTAAAAAATCAATACTGCCGCCCTGCTACTCCCCTCACCCCACTCCCTCACGCTGGGCCTGCGCATCGCGCCATATGACATCAGCATTCTCGAATCTTCTCCGCCGTGTGAGGGCGCTGTTAAGCGCTCACATGATCAGTTACCAACACCGGTTTCCTCATTCTTCTACTGACTACCGGACGAGTAAGACGTTTTTTTATTGCGCTGTGTTCTGTGCTTGGTGTGTTATTCTAAAAAATGGCTACCCGTTTCACTGAAGAGCAGGCTCTTGCCATTGAACACCACAAGTTTTACCATACTTGCATGTCAGAGTATTTGTTGAAAAAAAACGAGGTGAAGCATGTTCGTTGCCGTCGAAACCGAAAAGAAGTATTGCTTTCCTAGAAGGAACAGAAAAAGAAAAAAGTGAACCGACTGCTTTGGAAATGGACGACTATCTTAAAGGTTTGTTGGTTCAAGGAAATGAAAACGTTGAAGGCAATATTGCTGAACAAAATATAGCCAATTTCAATGCGTGTTTGTCTATCGATGAGATGGTTCCTTATTTAATAAATGGCGCTGCATTGTTGAAAGCCGGCCAAAGCAAAACAATCCATCACGCGTTGATTGTTGGGCGTTGGCTTGAGACAGCCCAAGTCATGTTTAAAAACAAAAAACGCATCAAACATGGCGTTCATTTCTTAAGACGCAGTGAACATGTCTGATTCGTATGCTAGGAAACTCATTCAACTTTCTGTGTGTTTTTATAACTATCCTAAATTCCACAAGCTAGGAATCAGTATAAATGAACTGTGTAGCAAACGCCAAACCATTATTAAACTTATGCAACTGGATGGCGATTTTCGGGGGTTCTGGCAAACTAGATAGGGTTAGGCAGACCTTAGTACATCTACCAGTATGGAGAGGAGTAGTGTGTGGCCAGCACTATCTTCATATAAATGCTCCAAATATACAATGACGGATGTACTACTACTGGCGATTAGAGCCGCCATAAAAGCTTGGCTACAGCCAAAAGCCAGTTGCAAGCCTGGTTGAGAAAAGAGGAGCACAGCAAACTAGGCCAAACAACCCTATGTGATCGCTTGCCGCCAATGACGTCAGCACTGCAAAGCTTGGTGGCAAACTAGGTCAAACGACCCTATGTGATCGCTTGACTACAAAGCGCGGCAGCACCACAAAGCTCAGCGGCAAACTAGGCCAAACGACCCTATGTGATCACTTGGGGTTGATTGAGGTTGCGCGCGAGACACAGCTGTTTAGTTACAAAGCAAGAAGTGGCCCTAGGAGTTCTACTTTTTGTTTGTTGTGTGTTTTGCCTACCCCACGCACGCACGTCCCCCCACCCCCACCCCTGGACTGTCTATTGTGTGTTGTTGTTTGTTGTTTGTTTTGTCCTGCCCCCACGCATGCACACCCCCCACCCCCACCTGCCTCACCCCCCACCCACGCATGCACACACTCAAGTTCCTTCTAAGTTTTTAACAAGTTATTCTCAAGTTCTTACTTAAGTTACTTCTAAAGTTGTCCTTAAGTCATTCTCAAGTTATTCCCAAGTTTTTAATAAGTTCTTAATAAGTTCTTGATCAAGTTCTTAAGTAAGTTCTTAATAAGTTCTTGATAAGTTCTTGATTAAGTCATCCTTTAAGTACAACTAAGTTTCTTATTAAGTTATCTTATAATTATTAAAAAAATACAAGCTATGTTTTTATCTTAAATAGTAAATGTCTAAGATAGTACACACACGCCTCAAAAACGTGTTATCGTGAGGATGTCTTGCTCAGCGTTCTCTGTATAGATTTTAATGAAGTTTTTACATCCGAAGCAACCACATTGATTACAATTCTGTCTATGGAAATGTCTTTTATAGACCTCTATGTCTTTATTTATTGACTTTATCATTTTATAATACGCCATGATCTATTTTTATAAAAAAATTTAAAATATTATTCCATTATAAATGGATCAAAATGATGCTTGTTATTGCGGTTTGGCGTGCAGTTGTCTTTTTCTGTATTTAGCGGTTCAGGTTGTTTTAAACTTCTTTCGTTTCTGTTGCCATTGTGTATATATTTTATAGCCATAATAACTGCCCCCAACAGCAGCAATGGCGCCAAAAATGGCAACAGTTTTAATGTTCAATATTCCATGAAGACTTTGGGGCCCTTGAATCACATGGAGTTTTTATAGCTGGCATTGAATCAACTTGTTTCTGGCGTTGGCGGTGTTATGTTTTCATAATGCTGTAACATTAATTTTTTTTGTCTGTTCCGCTCGCTAATTTTTTTCCTGCTTCAACACGCCCAGGATTTTTAATGGTCTCCACCTGGTTCAGTGTTTTCTGATGATTTTCTGGCTTGGTTACTTTCTCCACCTGGTTCAGTGTTTTCTGATTCTGCTGATTTTCCAGATCGTTCATTTTGAAGGGAAATAAAATCTATATGATTAAAAGTTATTAATCCCATGATTACTGGCGATAACAATGTTCCAAATCTATAGTATAAATCACACCCTAGAGACTCTAATGACTTGTTAAAACTGGATCTTGCGTTAAATCATACGTAAGATCTTGTTCAGAATCAATGGGAGCAAATCTACTGACTAGTTTAGTGTACAAACTAAGAACCGTTTGCCCCACACTTTTCACCATTCTAGACCCCAGCTTGCGCTTCATACCTGTTATGATACTTTAAAATGTCTTGCGGCGACATTTGTTGAATCTGTTCAATGCTGAATTCAGTTCCGAGAACTGTTTTGTTTTCCACATGCTGCCAAAGAATACAGCCTCTCCTTTTTGGGCATAATAGCTTGATCATCAACTTGGTCATTCATAGTTCGGGAAGGTTTAGGCCGCCTTGTAGCTGTAGGAGATCATCGCTGTTCATGTTTTTTAATAATTATAATTATTTTATTTTATAAAAATGAGCACCGAAAAAACTATTGCTAACCTTGTATACCATTCTGCTGTTATTGGAGGGCTAAGTGTAGGATACTCAATGCTCGGTAAAAGCTTGTTAAGAATTAAACCAGCAGATCTTGGCAAACTAGACTTTGGAGGATTCAGCAAAGCTGATTGCTATCATTGCAGCTTCGGTGCCACGAAAGATTTTCTAGTTAAGCAAGGAATAATTCCAGACAATATAAATATGTAAGAAAAAAATACATTTATAAAAAATGGCTTCACTCGCAATAATGATAGGCGGCGCTGTGGTGAATGCGCTTGCTTTAGCGGAAGTAATTTCGCATTTAGTAAACTGGGGAATGACGGCGAGAGAAAAGACAATAACAAAGCTATGGAGGAACTAGCAGCTGCACAAGACGCCTATGAAAGGCAGAGACTTGAGCAGTTAGATTTTATAATGACACACTGAAAAGACAGGGGCATGCAGCTTACATATTTAAAGATGTTGATCAAGCAATAAAACAATATTATCTAGTAAACAGGCAAACCGGTCCAGACATTTGCCCCCACCAAAATTCAGTGACTTTTATCAACCATCAGAAAAACAAAAGATGCAAGAAATCGGGTTTATTGTCGTTGGTATGACCGTCGTGTATTTTGTTGCACATAATATTGGCTGAATAAAAAATGAACAAAATCTATTATTGCCCAAAGGATATTGGAAGGGCATCACAGCAATTAAAAAGCTAACCCAAGCAGGGGGAGTCAGTGAACAAACAGCAAAGGAAGGGTTATCAAAACAAGCAATTTGGAAAATTTTTTTCCTCCCCTAACAAAATCGGACCCACTTTGTTAAACAACTCCAAAAACGACCCCCTAAAATGGATCTTTATTTACCCTTGATGGATTAGACGAAAAGATTTAAGAAACGCACTCACATCATTGGACTTGGGGCTTCAGATACAAAGTGCGGAGCATTAACACAAAAGAGTGCTTCTGCTGTTGCTGTTGCTATACAACTGATATACCAACGAGGGCCACTAACTTATCCTCGCATGATTCAAGTTGATGATGGAAAAGAATTTAAAGGCCAAGTGAATCAATTATTGTTAAAACATAGAGTTACTATTAGAAGAGGCATTCCGGGGGTTCACAGATCACAGGCTTTAGTTGAAAACTTTAACAAACAGTTAGCTGAAAGACTTTTCTCCTACCAGTATCACAGAGAGCTGATTGACAATTCTCGCAACACAGAATGGGTTAGAAGACTGCCCTCAGTTTTGCGCGCAATGAATAATGAAGAATTTAAAGGGCTAAAGCCAGTACAAGCAATCAAAAGAAAAACAATAAATGTTGCTGAAGACTCCAGTACACCCGGCAAACTATTACCGTTTGGTTTTAAAAGTAAGGTACCTTTATTTACCGGGGGAAGCAGAAGGGGACACTCGCATCAGGGCAACTGATCCGGTTTGGAGTGTTGATCCATATGAAATAAAAAGAATTGTAAAAATGAATCCGCCCGTGTATTATTTACGAGAAACTGACACAACAAAACAACCAGCTCCTCAAAGATCTTTTGTGAAAGAAGAACTGCAGATAATTCCGCCAGACACAGTACCGCTTTAATTAATTTACGGTTCTCCAGTGCCCAATTGCATATGAAAACTCTGGATTAACAAACACACGTTTTGTGTTTGTTCTATCTAACGACTTCTTTGTTACAACTGTTGTGTTGATCTCATGTAGATTAGATCGCAGTTTTACGTTGTCATGATGAAAAGTCTTATTGCCAAACAATGCTTCTTTGTAGTTGTCATGTGATATGTTTGACTGCACACGCTGCGAGATATTCCCTTTGCTTTCTTAATGATTTTCTCCTGGCTCGAAATACTGTACATTTTGACCTTAACCCCACATACTCCTTGATTACCTTTCCAGATAATTCATCCTTCATCTTTCCTAAAACCTTCTTATTAGTAATTGAATGCAAAGGCGAATCTTTAGGGTAATCAGATGTATCATACCATCCCGCGTGTCCTTTAGCTACTTCCATTTCCATGTCTTTATAGATGTCTTCAGTAGGAATATCTATAACAAAACTGTCTGTATCTGTGTAAAGTACTCTGGACTCAGGATACGAGGGCTTAAAGTAGTCATAAAGAAACTCTAACATCAAAAGCTTTGATAATTCTAAAACAGTAAACCCAATAAATACAGGTTTGTCTAATTTGACTTTCTTTTTTTTCATCATTATGCCAAAAAGCTGATCATGAAATCTTTTAAAGTCCTGATAATTAGGTTTTGAAGTCAGCTTAATTGCTTCATTCTCTCTGGTGACCAATCTGACATCTTTGCGCTTGTGCGGATTCTCCATAGTCTTTTCCAAAACAGTTTGTTGTTCATCAACTTGAAAAAGTCTTTTTCTGAAGCATCTGTGGATTTAGTTCTGAGATCAGTGTTCTTCATGATGAAATGGTTTCATGAACTGTTCTTGATCAAAAGCAATTATACGATGAACTGCTGTCAACTTCAACCATGTCTTAAATAAAATTGTAGAAGCCTGTAATGACAGACATAATTTTTTTTGCCCCGAAGATTGGGCACAAGTTTAGGCGGCTCTCTTGGGTCCATCTTTAGACTTCTGCTGCTAATGGATAGTCATTATGCAGGTCATGGAGTTCATGAGGATATTCTAAATCAACTTCTAGAATGAAACCACGCTGCTGATCAGGGGTTAAACTGCTCAACCACTTTAATGCTTTTTGAATATTATTTGTACCTGTGTACATTTTAAAGTTGCGTAATGGAAGTGATTGCGCCATTGCCCATCCAACAGATTGTTTGCATCTAAATACATGAGATAGTTAGACCTTTTACTTGGATCATAGTCGTCCAAGTATTGTTGTTTGCTTTACAGTAATGATGCGACGCCATACTAATTCCTCCACGCAATCCGTTTTCAATCATCTGAATCATTGGTAAATCTGACAATAAATCAATCTGTACTCCAGTAAACTTTAAGAAAGCATCCCAACTCATCCCGGGCGCAGAAATGTAATGCGCAGGATCTAGGCTATAATGTTCATGCAGGTCTTTCTATAATTTTCAAAGACGTCTGCCAACAAACATACATCTGCCATTAAATAGAGTCAATGATAGTCTCCCATCGTTTTACAATCTAACTTCTGCCACGCATCTTGAGCATGCTGGTAATCGGAGTCGCTGATGTCCTTTCCTCTAAGACTAGAAAGAACGCCGCCTTTAGGCGGAAGTGTATCTTCATCAAACCTTTCCCAACTGTTCATGTACTCATAAGGGTAAACGCCCTTTCTAACGAGAGTTGGGTCAAAATATTTTTCCGTTATTGGGCAGGACTTTAAGGACATAGCAGCGCCTCTAATGAACCATCATGTGCTGCATAGAGTCATAAAAAGACATGTTATTTAAAGTGAAACACATGTACTTTTCTGATGACTGTGCGATGCATGACACCCTAAAGGCATCGTCTACTGCTTTCATTATAAGGTGAGAGTCGTAACCTCGCAAGTTATGAAAGAATACAGGCAGCTTCCATGTCTTAGGATCAAACTTTAGTTGAAGATTGCATTTGTTATGCGCCGCTCCTCTGAACTTTCCGCTAATGTGATCATGGTCTCTTACTGTGGGGTTTACACTCTTGGGCGTTAGCTCTAAACCACAAATCCAACAGTGAGTGGCTGAGTCATACTGTTGTTGGGCTTCAGCGTCATCACATGATTTCAGATAAATTCAGATTATTAGAACAATCATTACGCACTTGCTGCATGCGTTTTAAGAATGTTTCTGCAGCATTTGGCCTCTATATAATTCTGGCTCTGAATAAACGCCATCCGACCTAACAATAATGAAAGCAAATGAACAAATCTGATGATTACTCATTAAGACTGTTTTTTCGAAGTTTTTGTGGTGCTGGCCCTTCATAAGGAACAATAAGCGACTCGAAGTCTGCGTAAACTACGTATGGACTTGTTTGCAGCCGTTTCCAGTTCTTAAAACTAACTTTAGATCCTGGCGGGGGCGTAGTTAGTTCTGTCTTACAGTCTACAGAACTTTTACAATGTTTTATATGTTCAAGCGCGGCTTGAGCGGTTGGAATTCTTGTTAAACATTTTCTACAGAATTCTTGTTTATGTTCATGCTTTGAAGTATGCGCTAATAATCTGCTCATTGTGCGTATCAATGTGTAATGGGGCAGCCCTGCTGGCGAAAACATTAGGAGTAAGTCCACATGACTTTTGGGCTGGTTCGCCTATTGTTGGACTGTTCTTGGACACTTTAATTGGCACCAAATTTGTTTCCTCATCCCATGTGTATACATTAACAGTTATTGGGTTGTTTTGTTCTTCAAACTGATCAATTTGGTCTACACTAACAGGAAAGGATATTCCATTGAAGTTAAGATCTTTGGCGTATTGCCGATAGTTAGTCACTCTCTCTGCGTGTTCGCGGACATGATGCAGCCTTGCAAGAACGCACCACATGAAACATTTTGTTGTCTGAATTTTTTTATGTTTAAAACTGCTCTCTTTAAAACCAACTCCCGAGGTAGCGGAATGTAAGCCTTGCCTACAATCGGTGCATACTTAGCCTGTTTTAATCTAATCTCTAAGACTTCGCCCTCTGACCAACCAGAGCCTCTCATTTTGGCTTCTTCAGCCGCAGCGTCAAACTGTGCAAGCAGTTCGTCTGCCCAACCGGGTGTTAAGTCATTAGAGGAAAGAATAGTCTGTTGTTTAGTCGAGACCCAGACTTCTAAATTTTCTTCATTTATTGTTACATAGTCGATTAAAACAGCTAACATTACTTTAACCGGGGGGTCTATTGTTAGGTTGCCTGGAACTTGAGAAATAGCATGAACAACACTTGCCTGTACGTTTGTTGGGTCAATGACTTCTAATCAATATCATTCAGTGCTCTTGATAAACGCTCTCTCTCGAGCATTCCTTCAAACAATTCGTCTTGTCCTTCATATATCTTAGCCATGCTGTCCTTCTTTTCTAAGCCAAAATATTTATTTAAATTAAAAAAAAAATACTTAATCAGAACCAATATCAACGGTCTTTTTGCGCTTGGACTCATAAACTAAAGTATAAACACCCTTCGGTGTTGTTAATGTGAGCTGTTTAGAACAGAGTTTAATGTCTCGTTTACTTTTTTTAAGCATTCCTTTTTTATCTGCTCGGGGTCTGGCTGTTGAAAAACTTGTCCTCGCCTTTCTTTGAAGATCAAACTTTTGTCTTTTGTAGTCATCAAAATCGGCCTGTAAACGATTAAATTCTTCATCCGTGATGTTTGAGTCAACTAGCGCTTTATTTATTGTCAGTTTAAACGAGCTAAGTTTAGCTGTTATTAGTTGAACCATAGCTGTGTGCTTTTGGAGTTTAGTTTTTATTTTTTTGCTAGCGGCACCTACAGCTAATGAACACAGGCCGAGAGCTAAAGACAAACCTCCTAGAGGTAAAGCTGCGGGTGCGCCTATGCCCGTTGCTAAGAGACCAACACTCGTTCCTGCTGATAGAGCACTTATAGTCGATGCTCCAGTATTAACATAAGTAACAGCATTAAAGGCAGCAGAATACCTTCGTTTGGTTTTGCTGTATTTTGAAAGGTCTTGCTCTAGTACTTGCTGCATTTGCGTAATGTTTGTTAATCTAAAGGTTTTTATGTTAGGGGTTTCTACTATCTCTTCTTTTGGCGGCGCTGTAGGCACATTTGGATAAACTTGAACAGACATGCTTTTTATAAAATAAAAATAATTTAGTATTGTATATCTTTTAATCTGTTATTTTCAATATTCAGCTGCGCATCATATATTAAAAACAAATGTACATTAAGCGGTTTATCGGCTTCTTCTTCTTTATCAATTTGAATGTTTATTACGTCTCTCACAGCTCTCCGCTTCCATGCAAATGATTATCCTCTGTTGACCTTAGGTCAATCCATAAACCGTATTTTGTTGTTAAATAATCATCAAGCCTAACATTGTGAAGATGTAAATCTTTAGACACAAGGTCTGCTGTTAGACTTCTACCCCTCCCACCCCCAAACAATTTTCTTATTTCGTCAAAATGATGATAAGGTCTAAGCCCGCTAGCGTAGATTTGGTTAGGAACTACCATCAATTGTACATTGCACTTTCGCTATTTTAGGATTAAAAAACTTTTCACTTGCTCTTTTGAAACGGTTCTTCATCTTCACACAGCAATAAAATCCTTTAAGCGATCTTGCTGCGACACTAAAAACTAAAATTCCATATAGTGTCTGCCCTGCTTCTGGGATATGTTGTATGATGAATCACTCTTTCGTAATATATTGATAATTTTGACTGATATTGTTGCTCAATCAGCCTTGCTAAATTAGGGTTGCTAACAACGTCAAACTCTAACGAGATGTCAGAAATGCTGTACATTGCTTCGGTGTCTGTTGATCTGATAACACGTTTGTATTCGTTAAAAGTTAGTTCATATGACAGTCTGTCTTTTAATGCTCCTTGAAAGTATGGCGCATGCGCTTTTAACAACTCAAAATCTAAGGGAATGGAAAAGCGATTTCCATACGCAAACTTTACGGCTACATACTTTTTTGCCGTCTTTAGTATCTTCAGCGCCTATTCTATGTTTTAGTGCTTCTTCATTTTCGATTCCTTGAAACGCAAGATCAGCCCTTTCATTCCCGGTTAGCCATAGATCAGAATAGGTTAAAAATATGTCTGCATTGTGTAAAGAAAATATTTCTTGCCCCTCAAGTTTTATAGAAATTTTCTTAACAATTGCCCGCCCCAAATTCTGGACAACTGTCCTGTTTGTGTCTGTTGTTGAATCGAGTACTATTTTGAAAGTAAGACGCGCAGAGCCTGGCACAATCACTTCATCTGCTCCTAGGTCCGGAAATTTGACAGTAAGAATTTGATCTGCATCAATAGTAGATGGATTATTTGGAACAGTAATATTCCGTTTATTTCCCTTCACGCCAAAGGGTTCTTTCAGTCTTCTATGCGGGTCAAGAATCGAGCCATATGCATGTAACATTTTTTTATAAAACAAAATAAAAAAAATTAATTATTAAAGAACATGGCAGGCATTGAAGATGAAGATTATGATGTTTTTGATCGTGGAGACGACATGAGTGATTCCCCTTGGGAGCGGCATCGCTCGGGGCTCTCATTGCATGATGAATTAGCAGAAATCGGGAGTACATTACCAACAAGTCGGTATAAATTAACAGAAAGTAAGGTCAGATCATTATACCAAAGTTTAGGCCAAGAACCTCCCGAATTTATAGACCCTAATGATTTTGAAGTAAAAGATAACCATTTGTTTGTGAGGAGCGACCAAGGACAACTTGTTCAGCTTACAACTAAAAAAGACCCATCAAAGTTTTTAGCCGTGGGCTCAATTAGAAATAGACTCCCTGCGAGCGTACAAAATCGCCTTGGCCTTGTTAGGCCAAATTAAGGGCGGAGGCAGTTGCTAAACTTCAAAACACACTGCAAGAACTCCCAACAGATAACCAAATGCAAAACATGGAACTTAAAGAATTAAATCAATCAGCAGGTGAATTAATAAATGTAATAGAAGCAGAATCCAGTTTTTCAGAAGAAACAGCGTTTAAAGACTATACACGACTCGCCGCTACCCATGCGAGAAATAGCGGCCCTTGATCGTACTTTAAGAACCATCAGAGGCGAATTAACAAACAATTTAGCAAAACTAGGTGAACTAGATGAGCATATAAGAAGAGAAAAAGAAAAACTCGTTGAGGCTGATGACGCCAACTTAGGGCATGATATTAAAGAAAGAATAACCCAAAGACTAAAAGATCTTGAACAAGAAAGATCAGCAAGACTAGAAGTGCTAACTACTAACCGAGACCAATTACGAACTCAAGTGAATAGAATAAGAGAAACTATCCGAAAAATTTTATATGAAGACACAACGCTAGCAGAACGAATCCGAACACTGTTTAGAGAGCAAGGAGTCACATTAGTAAGCGTTATAACAGCCTTAGGATTTGCAATAAGCACGCTGGTGTTGGCTATTACAGGCGGCGGTGGAGGTCAAAGTCCAGTGCCTCCGCCGCCATCGCCTGATAAATCATGGGTAAAAAAACAGCTTGATCATCTTGCAAGTTTATTAAAAAAATTAGCTGGTAAAGCCGTGAACGCTTTACAGGAATATTGGGGAGTATTGTCAGCTGGCTTTTGTCTACTGCAAGCAAAGTAGTTGGCTTTATGGCCGAGCACTTATGGGCATTAGTTCTCTTAATAGTTGGGTTAATATTTAGTAAAATAAAGACCGAGTAATCTAGGCCAGTTAATCCAAGAACAAGCGCTGTCTTTTCATATTCATGGTCATCGCGAACAGAGTCCGCGAGCTTTGCTGAGTCTTCAATGGCCTTTGGGCTTTGGGCCGCGGGGATTGGATGACTTATTCTTGGGCGTTTCTTTTACTGCTTGCAATATTACTGGCTCAGAATTTATGTCGTTTTTCCCAACCTTCTGTTCATTGCCTGCTATAAGAATTTCATTATTATAGTTTATTATTGTTCCTATCTGGAGCCTAAGGTCAGAAGGCAGCATGTATAAACCAGTGCCAACAGCAAAGTCTACTTTCGATCTTGCGTATTGTAAAACATTTTGGTACCTTTTAATACTTGAAGGCAAATTAACAGTAGAATTAATGGCGTCCTCTAAATTTGCTAAGTATTGTTTTTGCGCGTCAAAGCCAGTAGAAGGATCAGTTATGCTTGATCTTGCCTGTGCTTGCGACCCTAGCAAAACACCAAACGTAAGTACGAATAGAGTCGTTTATTCGTTCTATTCCCGCCCTAGTTAGGCCCTTAGAAGTGTCTAAGATAAATGTTGTCCATGCTGTTTTATGCTCTTGCTCTATGGACCGAGGTGAAAAGCTGTTGCGCTTGAAGAGAAAGATGTGTAAGGAGGATTCCAGTCAAATTTAAACTTTCTGTGCATGCCCCAAAATAAGGGGTGCCTAGACCATGATTAAGATCCAACTTTTGTCTAAAGTCCGTCTTGGTGTTAATATTGAATTCGTTACAGATCCTTTCAAAAGCCTTCATGTCTATTATGTTGCTGAATGGATTAAACGGTTTGTCATTTGGTAATGGCGCTCGCAGTTCAGTCAAAATACGCCTAAAGGTGTAATAAAAATGAAATCTGTACACTGACCTCACCAAAGGATCAGGATGATTTAAGTGATCAGCATACGACACTCCACACCCAGTTGATGCACAAAACACAGCAAAGTTTAACTGGTTCTGATAAAACTGCATCGGATGACTAAACCACGCTTTCGCGATGTAGTCTTTTTTAATAGGGGGGTTAAGATATCTGTTTAATGGCCGTACTCACCTTTTTATGAAAAGCGACAGTCTGGGTCACAGAAATGTCGAGGGTGTCAGTTGTTATATTTTTAAGATTGTAGTGCGGCCCAACAGAATATTTTGCATCAGTTATTTGAATGCACTCATTTTTAATTTGTTTTAAAAAATGTTTGTAACAATAACAACTCAAGACCGCCCTTCGTTTTTAGAACATGCTATTGATAACAATTGCGGGGCCAAAACGGTCGCGCTCCATGAAATATTTTACAAAGTCGTATGGTTTAATATAACTAAAGCCAAGGGGAATAATAAGATTACAAAATATGAAAGGAGAACAAACGACGTTAAACAGTTAACAATACCTAATGGTTATTACGGGTTTTGCTCACTAAAAGAAGCAATGAGTAACTTAGACATTACTCTTAAACTTAACAATGCAAATCTAAAAACAATATTAACATTCAAACCTGAAGAAGCAAAATACGATTTTGATAAAGAGCTAGCTAAAATGCTAGGCTTTACAACTAGCAATCTACCCACTCATAGTTTTAGTGTTTCGCCAGATGAAATACGTTTGAGGGGGAAAGTCCGCTCAATCTTGCATTACATTCATTACTCTATGTTCATTTAGATGAGCTAAGCACTGATGAAAACTTATATGATGGAAGGCCCTCAACTGTTTTAAGACCTCTGCCGTCAGGGAAAGCTGCATATTGCGATTATGAAATTATACAATTCCCTAATTTACAGTTTAAAAGATTAGTTTGTGGGAGGGTTCGGATCATTTAATATAAAAATCAAAGACAAAACGGGGGAAAGTCGTAAAATGTGATAACCTGCACATTGTTTTGGAAATAAAATAATACGCTACTAAAAAATAATGTCGCGTGGGCCAGAAGAACCAGGAGTTACATTAGCGCCTGTGAGGTGTATAACCTTAGAATTAAAAGACCTTGCAGACGTTGCGGACTTTGAACAGAACGGTGAGATAGGCACTTTGTATGGGTTTGAGTACACTAAAGATGGTGATTATAAACGCAAAGAGGTTAGCGACAGTAAAAAGTTTCCTAAACTAGAACAGCTGCGCAATCTAGAGGCAATAATGTTGGCCAGTATGAATATAAAATAGTTCGAAAACCTGACCTCAAATGGCACTTAGAACCATATTTAGAATGGGAAATAAATTTGAATTCATAAGCCCATTTACATATTTTAGCCGCCAAAAAAGTTTCAGAAAAGCATTCAACTCTGGCCCTTTACATGTAAGTCTTATGCCAGAGGACAATAGTCAGAAAGAGATTGAAATAAAGCCGTATGGGAATAAACAGTACATCCTCCACAGAAGAGAATCAGTTTTGAAAGATGCTTCTACAAAATTACAGTTCATTCCGCAAATGAAATTAGGAGACACGTTCACAATGATATTTGAAATTTCTGTCTTAAAAGATGTAAAGAGGGATGGGGTTGTGGGCATTAGTGACGTCCTTCTAAAAGGAATTCTAATTAGCTGGCAAAACTTAGACGTTGAAAAACTTAAAGTTACCGTCGTCATTCTTCACAATGGCGAGGATATTAAGGTCATAACAACAAGCAACAAAATCAATATTAGTCTAAATACAAACAATCTTACAGAACTGAATTGGATTAAATCTTACGCATTTAGGCCTCATAGGATTTTATTATACTGAACAAGTTTTGACGGAGAGCATGATAAAAATAATAACTGGATTAGATTAAGTTCTGTTATAAAACTATGGAGCAGTTAAACTTTATGACAAAAACCCTCATTGTTCATTAATTTGTGGGCAAACTGGTTGTGGGAAAACAATATTTGTCCTCAACCTATTACAAACAGTTTATCGTTATAATTTTGATCATATTGTGATTTTCTGCCCAACACTTAAATGGAACAAAGCATATCATAATAGAAGGTTTATATGGACAGATGATGACATATATTTAGTTGATCCTAGCAATAAACTGAGTGAGTGTTTAGAACAGTTTTATAGACTGTTTGAAGGAACGCAAACACTATTTATTATAGATGACTGTTCAGCAGAAAGAGACATAGTTAAAAAGAGAAACACTTTGTCGAAACTAGCTTTCAGCGGAAGACATGCTGGGATAAGTGTGTGGATTTTATGCCAGAAATATAACTCGGTTTTAAAAGACTTTAGAGAACAGTTAAAGACTGTAGTTCTATTTCACATGAAAGACAGAGACTCATTTGATGAATGTTTGCGTGAAAATGATGTTATTGAAAATGACCAGGAAAAACACAGGATTAAACAAAAACTGAAATCTGAAAAGTTTAGTAAATTAGTATTGAAAACGGATAACCCTACACAGTATGTTTGTTTGTAGATAATCGTTATTTTTTTGGTTACTTGTCAGAGAACAGGAATATGCCGACTCTACGTCACTTTCGCCGAAAACTGGGTGAGGGCGAAAGTGGCGTAGAGTCGGCATATTCCTGTTCTCTAAAGCCGACAAAAATATACATGACAGTATCCGCACTAAAGAAAAAGAACTTGCAGAGCGCATAGACCTAAGTGACAGGATAGAAGCGACAGCAACAAAAGAAGCTTTCATAACACTCAAAGACCACAAGCCCAATTTTCATAACAATCCAACATATAGACTAATAAACCCATCCAAATCTGAATTAGGCAAAATAAGCAAGAAAATTCTGGAAAAAATAATAAAGAACGTAAAATCAAACTCTGAATACAACCTCTGGAAGAACACATACGAAGTTATCCAATGGTTCAAAAAACTTAATAAACAAAGTAATACAGTATTCATCACATTTGACATAGTAGACTTTTACCCATCTATAGATGAGGACTACTCACCAAAGCCCTAAAGTTTGCCAGTAACCACACAGACATAACAGAGTCAGAAATGGAAATCATTCTCCACACCAAGAAAACATTACTACACAGCAAAAATGAAACCTGGATCAGGAAAACCAACAGAAACTCAACATTCGACGTAACCATGGGATCATATGATGGTGCAGAAACATGTGAAAAAACTCGGAAAACAAGTCGGACTATACAGAGACGATGGCCTTGCTGCACTAACCAACAATCCAAGAACCATCGAAAACAAGAAGAAAGAACTATGCAAAATCTTCCAAACCACAACTTAAAGATTACCATTGAAGCAAACAAAAAGGTAGTGAACTACTTAGACATAACACTGGATCTCAACAATCACATATATAAACCATACAAGAAACCCAACGATACACCTCTTTATGTACACACCAAAAGTAACCATCCACCATCTGTATTAAAGACCATACCCCATAGCATAAACAAGAGACTATCAAACCTGTCATGCAGTGAGAGAGTGTTCAACAATGCAGCAGTAGAATACCAGGAGGCACTACAAACAAGTGGATACAATTACAAATTACAATACAACCCAGACAACAACACAAATAAAAGCAAGAAAAATAGGAAAAGAAAAATCATATGGTATAACCCCCCATACGACGAGAAACTCAAAACAAACATAGGGAAAGAATTCTTCAAAATCCTAACAATTTCATTTCCAAAAGAACACAAACTGTCCAAAATATTTAACAAAAACACTGTCAAACTATCGTACTCATGTTTGCCCAACCTCAAAAACCTAATTGACGCATCCAACAAAATGAAAATCAACACAGCAAAGAAGGGTGAAGAAATGAAATCTCGCAATTGCACCAGAAAGGAGCAGTGCCCACTAAACAATAAATGTCTCAGCTTCACAACAACATTGTATACCAGGCTACTGTGACATCAGAAAATGAAAAAGAAACATACATAGGGATCACTGAAAACCACTTCAAAACCAGATATGCAAACCACAAACAGTCATTTAATAAAGAAAAATATATAAACCAAACAGAACTGAGCAAATATATCTAGAAACTTAAAGACGCAAAAACAAGCTACAATATATCCTGGAAAATCATAAAAAGAGCATCACCATACAGCAATGTTTCAAAAAGGTGCAACCTATGTTTAACTGAAAAATGGTTAATACTATGCAAACCACACTTAGCAACTTTAAACACCAAAACAGAAATAGTAAACAACTGCAGGCATAAATGGAAATCGTTGTTAGTGACACACCCAAAACAAAAACCTGAAAGCCCCCAAAAAACACGTGCAGCCAACCCGCACGTGCAAACAACCGCAAACGGGAGCCCACACGCTATATAACATCGGCGGCGGGCAAACCAAAAACCATCCTGATTACAGCGCAGCACGCTCGAAACAAATTTGTAGATAGTTTTAAGATTCCTCTTTTAACTTGTTTTAACTATATATATATATATATATATATATATATATATATATATATATATATATAAGATAAGGTAATGTTGCTTATAGCCCAGCTGACCGCAAAGGGCCACATCAGGGCTGATATATATATATATATATATATATATATATATATATATGCGTATGTATCTATATACATATGTGTATATATAATTTATATTGAGAGAGCCGGAGGCTTTAAACTTACGCTAAAGTCAGAGAGCCAAAGTATTAAAACTAAACAGTTCATAGTCCAGCAGAGAGAAAAAGCCGCAAAACAGGAAACGTTGTAGTCACAAATTCTCTCTTGTGAGAGTGTTAAAAGATTACAGACACTGTCTTCAGGATGGTTTTTGGTTTGCCCGCCGCCGATGTTATATAGCGTGTGGGCTCCCGTTTGCGATTGTTTGCACGTGCGGGTTGGCTGCACGTGTTTTTGGGGGGCTTTCAGACACTAAAGGACTTAATGAACTAATGCAGAAACCGAAGCAAAGACAAAGTTGTTATTGCTCTTCTTTTTTCTTCTTGTTGTTTTTGTTATTGCTAACATGAAATAAACTACTACAACAAGAACAAAGACGACGACGACGATGATGACAGAAGAAGAGGAGGAGAGAAGGTACAGGATAATTACACACCTTTGTGTATATAGTAAGTAGCACGGGTAATAATCATGATGATGATGGTGATGATGATCTCTATCTACATCTCTCATATGTGTGTATGTATATATATATATATATATATAGATCAGTATATTTAAAATGCCTAAAACAATTTTTTAAGTGCTCAACCCCTTGGGGAGCAACATTAGTTAAAACAAGTTAAAACAAGTTAAAACAAGTTAAGATTCCTCTTTTAACTTGTTTTAACTATATATTATATATATATATATATATATATATATATATATATATATATATATATATATATATATATGTCTGTGCGTTTGTATCTTTGTCTCTCTCCATGTGTGGTTGTTTCTCTGAGTGTGTGTATGACCATAAGTTTGCAAAATACACAAACCATTTTGGTCAGAAAAGGTCTTTAGATGTAATGGTCTAGAGCAGAAAATGAGTCTACAATAGAACATGTGTCTACAACAGGACGCGAATCCTTGCTACAACATGTTCTTGCCGTCTGTCTGACTTGATCATAGATCCGAGGATCGTGGACAATACCAACACCAACAGCCACATGGTGAGGGCCATGTGTCCAGGGGTCGAATATCTCATTGGTCAGAACGGAACAAATTTCAGTGTCTTGCAGGTTAATGTTTCAAAATGCAAGCGCATCTTGCCCAGGTTCACACACAATTCAGGTGTGTTTTATGGGATGTGTGGTGATTCTACTATTTACTGTAAACTGTATGTGAAACTCTCACCAGGGTTCCACCTTAGCGTGCACCTTCAGCGTCTTGCATACTGGTGTGAGAGTAGTCAATGGGAAACAACCGTACGGTCGACGGTTGTTAAATGCGACTATCACTCGCTGGACGAATTATATTTCCAGTCGTCTAATTACATTGCAGTTATACATCTCAACAACCCTTCCATTGAAATAACTTTTGATCAAATTCAACGGATGGGTTTCATTATAAAGCATCTATCTGATTATTCTGGTTATGTAATAAAACCATATCTTGCTACCACTCCTCTCGTGGTTGAAGTAAAGGGCGCACTTGGACGCATCATTATGATCAGTGTTCTGCGATCATACTCACCTGAGAGCTTTAAAGAGATAAACACACCTCTAGTACTGACATGCCGAAAATCAAATACAACTCAATCAGCTCAGCCTATGCGTGTAACGCATTTTGTACCATTATATTTTGCACCGTCGAAGATCTGTTTTGCGCCATGTCTTCGAATTCAACAAAATATGGATTTAAGCGTAAAGGTTGTCGTGCTATACTTTTCTGTACTTTTTGAGAGTGATCGACCACATAGATTATCAAGTGGTTTCTTCAACTGTTCTGTTACTAGCTATTCTCAATTCCAGGATCACGTGCACTGTAACCTGAAGCCAGAGTGTGAAGACGGCCGGGATGAAACAGAACACTGTCCCTTCAGCAATCCTGACTGCAAAGGTTTGGTGGCTTCACGTAACAAATGTTTTAAGCTGATCACATTGAATGCGCGATTGTCTCCCTTTACTTATTCATATCAATGTAGACATGTGGGTGGAAAACTGGCTTCAATTAAAACAAAGGAAGAAAAAGAAGACTCACTGCATATTTTCAGAAACTTTCAAAGTATCAACTTGCGTTTTGGTTTTTCCTCGGGTTGGTCCGATGTGAATTTCATCTATAGCAAATTCCCCAAATGGTCTGATGACACGGTAATTTATAACATTTACCCTTTCAATTTCTTATACCGTCCTTCACGGAAAAGTGTGACAGTAGGACTTTGGCCGAATAGAAGATGGAGATTTACAAATACTGAAACACTATTTTACATATTACTCTGTGAACTGGTCCCAACGTCCTTAAGCCAAAGCGCAATAATTGTCATTTCTTCATCAAAATCTGTTTTCACAAACACAAAACAGATCATATTTATTTGTTCAAATAAACATCTCTCACACGCATTCCTGTTTTCCAGTATGAAAAGAAACTGTGGCAAATCGATAAACTCACAGGTTTACTTCCCTACAAATGTGAGTTATTGGCAACATTACCATATACCTCTTCAAAGTGAACGCATTACAGACATATACATGTTTGCGTGTGGTGATGACCTTACAACAATCAGCTATACTTTTGTGTGTGACTTTAATCAGGATTGTCTGGATAACAGTGACGAGTCGTTCTGTCAACACTTACTGTGTAACGGTTTCCTGTGCTCTAACGGTCAGTGCATCATGCACAGCCAGCGTTGCAATGAGTATTCAGACTGTCTGGACGATTCTGATGAGCTCAGGTGTTCAGAATACAAATTTCACCCTGTAGCTATGTTCAAAACGGGAAGATTTCACATTAACTTAGATGGTTCTGGTTATTTCACACAGCAACTGATTACGGGCGAGAAGCCATGTCCTGATACTCACTACAGTTGCATAGCCAAGTGGCTCTACTGTCTTCCTGTCTATACGCGGTGCAACGGGTATTATGACTGTCTTTATGGTGAAGATGAACACAATTGTGAGAGAGTTGTTTGTCTTAATTACTATCAATGTAGAGATTCCGAAGTCTGTGTGCATGAAGATCACCTATGTGATGGCTGGGGCCAGTGTCCCAAGCAGGATGATGAACTGATGTGTGACAACACCTGTCCTAAAGGTTGTCTGTGTCAAGTTACTCTTTCTGGTGTGGTAACCCCCTTTTCCAAGGTCCATTCCCTGAATTACGTTTCCTGGATGGTACAGGATCAGGAATGTCTCTGCAGACTTCACGCATTTTGAGTGTCTATATTTTTAAGGCCATCTCACTGTGCTTTAGTTAATGTGTCAAGTATGATCTGGGTAACTTGCTGTTCTTGGATCTCAGCAACAATTATTTGAGAATTCTGAACATGACAGTTTTTGTTCAGTTGCCCAATTTGAGGACCGTTGTCTTGGCAAACAACCCTCTATCGACAACGAAAACTGTACTGTTTATCAAACGCATTCACTATGCTCTGAAACGAGTGGATATGTCGAGGACACATGTTACAATTCTTGACAGGGAAATGCCTCTATTTTACCAAACTTAAGATATTTTAATGTGGCCTCTTCTGCCATTGAATCCATTGGATATACATACTTTAAAAACATGCCTAAACTGAGTGAATTGGATCTAAGGTTCAATCCATTAAGTCACTTCCCTTTGGACGTATTTTCGAGATCGTATCACATAAATGATATGTTTTCATCAATTATAGGCTTTGCTGTGACAGCGTACTTCCACAACAAAACCGTAAAAGAAAACTGTTTAACGACTCACACAGTACTCCCATCATGTCGAACATTGATTCCGTCTAAACTGCATTTCTTTTTCTTTTGGATAATAAGTGTGGATGCTATTGCTGGGAATCTAATTTTTTGGTGATACTGGTCATAATTAAAAAACCGTATGGAATGAAGTTCTGTACAGCCCTTGTACATTTACACAATGCAAAAATATTTATGGGATGTCACGTTGGCATTACCGTTGTAGCAAACTACGTCTTTTATGGGCAATATAACCAGTTTGAAAGAACGTGGACCAAAAGTGTGTCTTGCAAGATAAGTGGTTTTCTTTTTATTTTGTCTAACGAGATGTCAGTTTTGATCATTTATCCATAACTCTAGATCATATCCTCGTTCTGTATGTTCCCCAACGCTCTTTGATATTTCACAAATGTTTAGGATATGTAACATACACGGTAATTTGGTTCGTTGGAATAGTGTTGTCTTTAATACCTTTCCTTCCTGCACTGTCGCACCTGGGCCTCTCTGGCCAATCTGGGCTTTGTCGTCTGGCGTTGTTTCAGCGGTACGAGTCCAGTCCGAAATTCAGGTGGTTCCAGGTTACAGTAGCAGCCAATTTCATCGTGTGCGTGATAATTGTAGGTGGCCAGGTGGTCCTCTACAAACGTGCATCAACATACAGAATTACATTAGACCTGGCAGACAGGTCAGTTTACACTGCAGTTCATGTGATGAGAAAGGTGGCTGTCATGGAGACTGTTTCCTGGTTTTCATTTGGTCTGGTAACCATGGCGATTGCTGAAGAAATGTCTGTGCTAAAGAAGGTTCACGATACTCTGGTAGTGTTCATGTTGCCGCTCAATTCAGCCCTCAACCCTTTGTTGTACATGTGGGCTTTAGTAGCACAACATAGAGGACAAGCCCGAGAAGAAAAAATATTAGCAATATTTAAACTGAGGCTTAAAGTTCCTAAAAAGATATTATATGGATAAATAAAGAGATGAATAAAAAAAACCAAATAGATAAATAAGCAAGTACATACATACATACATACATACATACATACATACATACATACATACATACATACATACATACGTACATACGTACATGCATGCATGCATACGTTCAAACATACATACATGCATACATACACACACATACACACACACACATACACGCATACATACATACATACATGCATAAATGCATACATACATACATACATACATACATACATACATACATACATACATGTTGTTCGTCCGTCGAATCGACGAGGACCACTTCAGACATCTAGGGATACGCGGGTGGCTGATCAAGCCATTGCGTGCGCGGAATGTGCGGTGACAGCTTGGAAGGCAATGTGAAATCCTGCCCTTGATTGCAGGTGCGGGCTTTCCTTGCTTGTCTTTTTTTAATGCGCTGTAGCTGTCCTCCTTTCTTCACATAAACTGGCATCTTTGTGGATAAAGTAGCATCATCTAGCTTGATCCATAGCAGCTTGCTCCCATGTGTCACGAGTGATGTTAAACGCTATCAAGGATGTTTAGAAAGTGTCTCTGAAGCGTTTCTTCTGACCTCCAGGGAACGCTTTCTTTGTTCCTTGTGGTCTGTAATGCAAGATATTTGAACTGTCCATCGAAGCTGAGACAGCATCAGGATGGTGTGGATGCTCGGCAGGCCTGCTCGGTGGAGCAGCTGTGTGTCTGGGATATTGTTTTGCCATTTCATGTTGAACAATCTGAGGCAGATTGTGTGGAAGTGATTCAGCTTCTTGGCATGCCGTTGGTACACTGTCCACGTTTCACATCCATGGAGGATTGTGGGGAGAACAACTACTCTGTACACCTTCAGCTTGGTCTCGAGACTGATGCCTCTACTTTTCCAAACATTGGTGTGGACTGTGCCAAAGGTTGCACTTGATTTTGCAATTCTGATGCTCACTTCTTCGTCGACAATGGTGACGTTCTGGGACAGTGTGCTGCCACAAGCGGCTCAAAGTGAGTGCCAAAACACAGCCTTGCTTTACGTCAGGGAATGGTTTGATGCATCTCCATCGTCCTGGATAGGGCCTGTATGCCATCATAGAATTGCCACTACTCACTGCAGCTAGCCTCACACCATTGACTCTGACGTAAGCCGCAGTGTAGGGTCAGCCTGGCGCAGGTTGAGACAGAATTCCGTTTTCTTTGCATTCATGGTTAGATCGAAGTTGGTGCAGGATACGGAGAACTTGATACTGAATTGCATGTCGGTTTCTGAGCCTGTGTTGAGAGCACAGTCATAAGCAAACAGAAAGTCCCTGATGATGTCTGTCATAAACCTTTTTTTTATCTGGAGCCTCTTGAGGTTAGACAGCTTTTCATCTGTTCTGAATCTGATGCCGATGCCTACGTCTCCTTCTCTGAAGACATCGGTCAGCATTGCAGAGAACATAATGCTGAATAGAGTGAGTGCCAAAACACAGCCTTGTTTTACGCCATTTGTGACAGGGAATGGGTTTGATGTATCTCCATTGTCCTGGATGGGGGCCTGTTTGCCATCATGGAATGGGTTTGATGTATCTCCATTGTCCTGGATGGGGGCCTGTTTGCCATCATGGAATGGGTTTGATGTATCTCCATTGTCCTGGATGGGGGCCTGTTTGCCATCAGGGAATGGGTTTGATGTATCTCCATTGTCCTGGATGGGGGCCTGTTTGCCATCATGGAATGGGTTTGATGTATCTCCATTGTCCTGGATGGGGGCCTGTATGCCATCATGGAATGGGTTTGATGTATCTCCATTGTCCTGGATGGGGGCCTGTTTGCCATCATGGAATGGGTTTGATGTATCTCCATTGTCCTGGATGGGGGCCTGTTTGCCATCATGGAATGGGTTTGATGTATCTCCATTGTCCTGGATGGGGGCCTGTTTGCCATCATGGAATGGGTTTGATGTATCTCCATTGTCCTGGATGGGGGCCTGTATGCCATCATGGAATAGCTGCACTACAGAGATACGTTTCGGTGGACATCCGTATTTTGCCATGATCTTCCACAGGCCCTCTTTATTGACAGTGTTGAAGGCCTTAGTCAGGTCGACACAGGTGTGCAACAGGTCGGCATTTTTTCCTGACCTTTTTCCTAGAGCTGTCTAGCAGGAAATATCTTATCAATGGTTCCTCTATCTTTTCTGAAGCCACACTGGCTATCCGGAAAAAGCTCTTGCTCAAGGTGTTTATAATGCAGTTCAGCAGAATCCTAGCAAGTATCTTGCCTGCTACAACGAACGAACGAACGAATGATTTAATAAGTTAAGCTTACAAAGCCCATTCTCATGCAGGGGTTGCGGTGGGGGGAGGGCTGTTCGAAAATGAAGATAACAAATGCACACAAACCATAATGTCAGAAAAACAACATCGCGATGAGGAAACCAAATCACGGAAATGATTAACATAACAAACATCGAACACAGATGTGATTGTCATTGAGACTTTCAAAAAGTTCATCCACTGTCAACAAGATTTCCGTCCTCCACATCTGAATTGCCGCTTGAAGTCAGTTGCACATTCTCTCTGTCAACAGAATGAACGTTTTCCATGTGTCTTAACATTCCTTGTAAGTACGACATAATGTCACTGAGAGTCACGTTCTCTGGAGGGTCGTTCTGTTGGTCATTCGCTGGAGGCCTGTCCTGATCACAAACCACATCACAGCATTCGTCAACACAGTCTTGATCATCGCTTGGCTGCACTGAACCAAAATCCAAGACCGACACTTCATCGTGTGCAGCTGTCACATATTCTTTGTCGCACGGTTCCAAATCAATCTCTGTTTGCATGTCACTGTGCCGTGTTTCTTCTGCAGGCTGGGTTACAGACAGAGGGAGATGGTTGTCACTCTCGAAAATCTCATCACATAGAACACAACTTTCGCTGGTTCTGTCAACGTTGTAAAAATATACTAGGAGGTGTCGGCAAAAATAAACCGGACGGAGAACATAAACTTTCATTTGCCTTTTTCTTTTGATTGATTCTGTAAGTCTCTGCTCTCTGCCTATCCCTGTTCAGCTGTGACGGGCACTTGCGACGATACACCATGCTGTGGTCTTGAGTCTGCGTGGCAGGGGGCTGTTCGGTACTCGAAGTGAACCGCAGAACGACGACAGTTTGTTTTCCTCTGCCCTCTATTTTGAATGACGACATACCATTTCTTCCAGTGCAGCATTGAGTGTGGTTTCTACAGTGGATGGAAGACCTTGAACAGGCATGCTGGACGAAATACAATTGATACAAGTAGAAATTTACCGGAGCGGCTGAAATACGTCTTGACGGTTGCCGAACAGGGGAGGCCACTCCTCTTGCCTGCTATAGAAAGGAAGAAATTGCCTCGGTGGTTGTCACAAGCCTGGATGTTCCGTTTGCGTTTGTGCAAATGGATTATAGATGCATCTTTGAACTCCTGAGGGATCGTCTCCCGTTGCCACATCAGAAGAAACAAATGATGAAGTTTTTCAGTCAGAGCTGTGCCACCTTCGTAGACTTCAGCTGGTATGGAGTCTAAGCCTGGAGCTTTGCCACTGGACCACAAACAGTTGCTTTCTGGGTGTCCAAGAGGGTTGGTGGTTCATCCATTTTATTGTTGGTGGGCGCTTGAGAAAGCCAGTAGATGGTTTTGTCATTGATAGATGATGGGCGGTTTAGTAAGCCGTTGAAATGTTCTGCCCTGCGTTCCAAGATCTTCTTCTTGTCAGCGATTGGTGTGTTTCCATCAGTGATCAATGTGTTTCCATCAGTGTTCAATGTGTTTCCATCAGAGATCAATGTGTTTCCATCAGTGATCAAGGTGTTTCCATCAGTGATCAATGTGTTTCCATCAGTGGTCAATGTGTTTCCATCAGTGATCAATGTGTTTCCATCAGTGATCAAAGTGTTTCCATCAGTGATCAATGTGTTTCCATCGGTGGTCAGTGTGTTTCCATCAGTGATCAATGTGGTTCCATAAGCGTTGAGCAGAGGAATTGATCCCGATGACGCAGGCCCATAAATTTCTTTCAAGGCATCATAAAAGTTCTCTATATCATGCCAGTCAGCATTTCCTTGGATCTCATCAGCTTTGTTGCTAAGCCATGTGTCTTGCATCTTTCGTAGTACTTCTTGAACTGTTCTGTGTATGTTGTTGAACGCATCTTTTTTGGAGGTGGACTTGGTGTCACTGAGGTAAGCTTTGTGCAAAAAATCTTTCTCATCCAGTAGCTGCTGGGTGTCATCACAGTTCTCATCGAACCAGTCCTCGTTTTTCTTAGCTGCTGGTCCCAGTATCTCTGCAGCAGTGTTGTAGACCAGTTCTCTGAAAGTCGACCACTTGACCTCCACACTCTGATTGTCCAGACAGGTTGATTCCAATCATTCTTCCAGAGAGTCTACATACAACTGCATGATTATGGTGTTGTTCTGCTTGGTGAAATTAAGCCGTCTTCGAGCCTTCTTGCCTTACGGGCATCTCTTGCGTTGGATCCGGATGTTTACCTTGCTGACTATGAGATGGTGGACGGTACAACATTCCGCACCGCACATGGATTTGGTGACTCTTACATCCTGTCTATCCCTCTTCCTGACAATGGTGTAGTCAATGAGATGCGAATACTCGGAGCGCGGATGCATCCATGATGTCTTGTTTCGGGTAGAAAGGCAGAGGACTGTGTTGGTGATCAGCACGTCATTCTCAACACAGGTCTGGAGTAGTAGGAGACCATTGCTGTTGCAGCGTCTGTCTCCTTTTGCCCATGACACCTTCACAGGAGTCGCTGTCAGAACCGACTCTAGCGTTCAAATCACCAAGTATGGCTGACTTGTCTGCTTTCGGAACAGCACACGGATGATAGAGTGAAGATCCTCGTAGAACTTGTCCTTCACATCAGCTGGTTGGGCATAGTCGGCGCGTAGGCACTGATCATTGTCAGGTGCTTCCTTCCAAACGAAAGGGGCACTTTCATGGTCATCAGCCTGTCGTTCTCTCCCTTTGGAGGTTAAGCTAGCTTGCCAACAAGAGCTGTCTTTACTGCAAAGCCACCACCTACATACATACACACATGCATACATACACATATAAATACATGAATGCGAACATACATACATGCATGTATACATATACATACACACATACTTACATACAAGCATGCATACATACATACATGCATACACACACACATACATACGTACATACTTACAGGCTGGAGGCGAATTTGATATTATCATCAGGGAGACACAGCTGATTTTGTCTGTGCTCTTGGCGTCAAATAGCGACACACCACAGTCCGTAATTCTGTGGTGTTCTCGCCACCAAGAGTTACAAAAAATCCAACAGCACCCCCAAAGCAGCCAGTGAAAGGTAGCAGAATAAAACAAAAGGAAAGTGTGGAGAGGAAAGAGGTTGCTAAAAAACTAAAACATTATGCGAACAGTATAAAATGTAGGGGACAATCTTTGAGCCTATGCTTGAGGATCCATTTAAGGATGCAGGGGAGATCAAAAGATATGGAACAGTCTGAGTGGTCAGCTCTGCTGTTCAATAGCCTAAGCATTGTCAACGGCTAAGAATTGTGCAGAACAGCCTTTACTTGGATCTCCTAAGAGTTGCAATCGCCCACTGACTGACCAAACAATGTAATGCTGAACAGTTAAGCTGTGGAGGAAAAACAAGTGCAGGTTAACAATTCTTCATATATATATATATATATATAAATACATACTTACTTACTTTACTTAATCCTCTTCGCTCCATCGGGAGCATAGGGCCTTCACTGCAAATTTCCAGCGTGTGCGGTCTTGGCTGCCCGCTTTGCCTCACCCCAGGACAGCTTGATGGAACTCAGCTCGCTGTTCAGCGTCCTACGCCAAGTTGTCACTGGGCGGCCTCGCTTTCTCTTTCCTTGCGGGTTCCAATCCCGTGCCTGCCGTGCGATGTTGTCCGGGCCTCGGCGTAGGATGTGTCCGATCCACTTCCACTTTCGGATTCTGATGGTGTCTCCGATTGGTCTCTGATCTGTCTGGCGCCATAGCTCCTCATTTATAAATACATACATATATATATATATATATATATATATATATATATTATATATATATATATATATATATATATATATATATATATATATATATATATATATATATAACGAATGGTGTATTTAAACGAATGGTGTATTTTACCAAAATGTATCAAAGGTGTAGTTTTTGATACTAAACAATTAAAACAGATCGACACAAATGTGTGTTTGTGTGTGTGTGTGTGTGGTGTGTGCTGTGTTTGTGTGTGTGTGTGTGTGTGTGTGTGTGTGTGTGTGTGTGTGTGTGTGTGCGTGCGTGCGTGCGTTCGTGCGTGCGCGCGCGCGCGCTGCTGCTGCTTCTTCAGAGTGACTGCATACTGCAAACAACAGTGCCATTTGTATCCATATGACACAATAACACAATTCCATCATATCCAGCAGACTCAATTACAGTTTGGGCCAGTCCAAACTCGAATTCCAACATGGACTGAATTCCAGTTGTGAGTGGCTGTTAGTCCAAACTAGAATCTCAATATGACCTAGGCCGTATTAAGATTCTAGTTTGGACTAGTACGATCCGGAATCGGTCTAGTCAAAGCTGGAATCTTAATATGGCCTAGGCCGTATTAAGATTCTTGTGGGGACTAGTCCGATCCGGACTCGGTCTAGTCCAAACTAGAATCTTAATACGGCCTAGGCCATATTGAGTTTCCAGTTTGGACTATCCCGAATCCGGATTGGACTGGATTCCAGTCTGGACTGTGATATATATATATATATATATATATATATATATATATATATATATATATAATTTCTAAAATGAAGTGAAATAATTTTAACAGATGTTGCTCCCTAGACGGTTGAGCTCTTTTGGATTTTTAAAGGACATTTTTATGCTGTTCGTGTGATATATATATATATATATATATATATATATATATATATATATACAAAAAAAACTAATAAATTCCAAGGATAAGTACTGAGCACCATTCCAGCAACTTACAGAGCAGCTTGGTGTTGCAATGACTGCAAGAAATATTCAATTATAAACAAAGCTTGCTCTGATGTCTTAGATTGAAGAAATACGGGGAGATAAGCATTTATATCTGCAGTGGCAGTTAATACTGCCTAACTAACAGTATGTGCTAAAGTGGGTGGATGGGGAAAAATAAAAAATAAAATAAATGCTTCTCAAAATGAGCCTTCAGCAAGCTTATAATCTCCAATAGGGAGGAAACTCACTAACACCTAACTCCTGGTCATATACCGATATTTCGAAACCTGGTTGTTTCTCCTCAGTGACCGCGGAAAAGTGGTAATTTGACTCCTCTGCCTTTTCGGTTTTAAGAAGAATGCTATCCCAGAAAAGGCTGGTGCGCAATACCGTAGTATGTTTGTTGAGTTTTCAAAAAACCAACCAAAGGTGCCACCTAAGAAGCAAAAGAAAATCATGAAGGAACAAAACAAGCTACATTTTCTTGTGAAAAGTAGAAAATATAAAAAGATAACCTCTTAGACACAAGTGCTGAGGGCCAGTTCTTGGAATGAATCCGCAAGGGACTAAATCACAAAAAACTAATAAATTCCAAGGATAAGTACCGAGCACCATTCCAGCAACTTACAGAGCAGCTTGGTGTTGCAATGACTGCAAGAAATATTGAATTATAAACAAAGCTTGCTCTTATGTCTTAGATTGAAGAAATAGGGGGAATAAGCATTCATATCTGCAGTGGCAGTTAATACTGCCTAACTAACAGTATGTGCTCAAGTGGGTGGAGCACTTGAGCACATACTGTTAGTTAGGCAGTATTAACTGCCACTGCAGATATGAATGCTTATCTCTCCCTATTTCTTCAATCTAAGACATAAGAGCAAGCTTTGTTTATAATTGAGTATATATATATACCTGCACTTGTTTTCCCCCACTACTTAATTGTTCAGTATATATATATATATATATATATATATATATATATATATATATTATATATATATATATAACAAACTAATAAATTCCAAGGATAAGTACCGAGCACCGTTCCAGCAACTTACAGAGCAGCTTGGTGTTGCAATGACTACAAGAAATATTGAATTATAAACAAAGCTTGCTCTTATGTCTTAGATTGAAGAAATAGGGGGAGATACGCATTCATATCTGCAGTGGTAGATGATTCTGCCTAACTAACAGTATGTGCTTGAGTGGGTGAATGGGGAAAAATATAATAAATGCTTCTCAAAATGAGCCTTCAGCAAGCTTATATTCTCCAAGGGGGAGACATCCTCCAATAGGGAGGGAAACTCACTAACATATAACTCCTGGTCATATACCAATATTTCGAAACTTGGTTGTTTCTCCTCAGTGACCGCGGAAAGTGGTAATTTGACTCCTCTGCCTTTTCAGTTTTAAGAAGAATGCAATCCCAGAAAAGGCTGGTGCGCAATACCGTAGTATGTTTGTTGAGTTTTCAAAAAACCAACCAAAGGTGCCATCTAAGATGCAAAAGAAAATCATGAAAGAGCAAAACAAGCTACATTTTCAGTCATTGCAACACCAAGCTGCTCTGTAAGTTGCTGGAACGGTGCTCGGTACGTATCCTTGGAATTTATTAGTTTGTTGTATTTTAGTCCCTTGCGGATTCATTCCAAGAACTGGCCCTCAGCACTTGTGTCTTAGAGGATATCTTTTTATATTTTCTACTTTTCACTAGAAAATGTAGCTTGTTTTGCTCTTTCATGATTTTCTTTTGCTTCTTAGATGGCACCTTTGGTTGGTTTTTTGAAAACTCAACAAACATACTACGGTATTGCGCACCAGCCTTTTCTGGGATTGCATTCTTCTTAAAACTGAAAAGGCAGAGGAGTCATATTACCACTTTCAGCGGTCACTGAGGAGAAACAACCAAGTTTCGAAATATCAGTATATGACCAGGAGTTATATGTTAGTGAGTTTCCCTCCCTATTGGAGGATGTCTCCCCCTTGGAGAATAAAAGCTTGCTGAAGGCTCATTTTGAGAAGCATTTATTTTATTTTTCCCCCATTCACCCACTCAAGCACATACTGTTAGTTAGGCAGAATCATCTACCACTGCAGATATGAATGCGTATCTCCCCCTATTTCTTCAATCTAAGACATAAGAGCAAGCTTTGTTTATATATATATATATATATATATATATATAACACAAGCTTTTTGAAGCGGATCCTATTGACAATTTAGTTATGATTCAGGAGTTTGATGGAACTGGGAACAAAACTGTTTTTTGTTCTACTTGTCTTGAATTTTGACATTTGGAATCTTCGTCCAGAGGGAAGAACATTGTAGTTTTTTGAGAAAAAAAAACGCCATGAGAACTGTGGGCAGAAATGTTCAGTTTTTTGTGTGACTCGACATTCATACAATTTATCTAGCTGTTCTTGGTTTTTGCCATAATCTTTCGACATATATTCACAACTCTTCTTAAAATGTTTTTGATTTTCACGCTAAGATTTCCAAACCAGCATAAAAAGCCAAAGGACAATATTGATTCTACAAAACAACGATAAACATATTTAAGATGTTCTTTTCCACAGCGAGAGACCGAAGCTTCTGAAGACTATAATTTAGATTGCCATTTTGTGTAGATAAACCGAGTATTTGCATTAAATTCAGCTTATCATCTCAAATAGTACCCAGATACTTATATTCACTTACACGTTCTACTTTGGTGTTTTCAATATGCAAATGAGGGACAGGAGCTGGGCTTCTCCTAAAATCAGTTACCTTCTCCTTCGCTTCGTCTTACTAACATTTAAATCTAGACAGTTCTCTTTGCACCATGTAAAAAAAAAGTTCCACCTCTTGTAAATACATCGTATCTGAATTTGACAGGTCTTCTAAACCAGAATCATCTGAGCACTTTATGACAGGAGTGACAGATGAACCAGTACAATCATTTGTATAGAGAGTAAAGAATACAGGGGAGAGAACGGTGGCTTGAGGTGCACCAGTAAATGTGGTTCTAGCTGAAGAATACTTTCCATCAAAGCGTACACACTGTAACCTGTTGACTAGTGGGACGACCATCCCCAACCCAGCGGGTCGCAGCTGGCGGATGGCGAACGGCCACCAGATATGAAGGTGAGCTGTGAATCATCCATGCTCGCCTGGACGAAGAAGCAGCCCCGGACCAACTGGCGGTGTTCTTATCAGGATAGGGTGTTTCAGCAGATGGCACTGCTGTCCTCTTGAAATGCCCCAGGTGTCCACACGGGAACATCATGCGGTTAAGAGGCGCTCACAGGGTAGGTCCTCGGGCCATGAGCTAAGGGTGGGGTAGCCCAGAAGGTTGAAGACAGTGGTACCAGGCTAGAGTGCACCTTCGAACAAACCATGGTACCATGCATAATTCGCCGTTATGTCTACACGGCCAGCTGGTTCTACGAATGGTGTATCTATACCTACTGCTGGACAACAGAGTCAATTTTGAATTATTTATTACTATTGTCAGACAACATAGTCAGTCTGCTCTGTACCATTCATTCCTATTGTCAGACAAAAATTGTCCGATGTGTGTTGTTTGTTACTATTGTCAGACACAAATTGTCTGTCCGCTGTGTATTGTTTGTTACTATTGTCAGACACAAATTGTCTGTCCGCTGTGTATTGTTTGTTACTATTGTCAGACACAAATTGTCTGTCCGCTGTGTATTGTTTGTTACTATTGTCAGACACAAATTGTCTGTCCGCTGTGTATTGTTTGTTACTATTGTCAGACACAAATTGTCTGTCCGCGTGGTATTGTTTATTACTATTGTCAGACACAAATTGTCTGTCCGCTGTGTATTGTTTGTTACTATTGTCAGACAAAATTGTCGGTCCACTGTGCATTGATTTAAATTATTGTCGGACAGTATTGTCTGTGCATTGTGTATAATTTGTAGCTGTTGTCAAAAACGTTTATCTGTCCGCTGTATATTGATTGTTACTATTGCTAGACAAAAGGGTCTGTCGGCTGTGTATTGATTGCTACTATTGCCGGAAAAAATTGTTGGTCCGCTGTGTATTGATTGTTACTATTGTCGGACAAGAGGGTCTGTCCGCTGTATATTGATTGTTACTATTGTCGGACAAAAGGTCTGTCCGCTGTGTATTGATTGTCACTATTGTCGGACAAGAGGGTCTGTCTGCTGTGTATTGATTGTTACTATTGTCGGACAAAAGGTCTGTCCGCTGTGTATTGATTGTCACTATTGTCGGACAAAAGGTCTGTCCGCTGTATATTGATTGTTACTATTGTCGGACAAGAGGGTCTGTCCGCTGTGTATTGATTGTTACTATTGTCGGACAAAAGGTCTGTCCGCTGTGTATTGATTGTCACTATTGTCGGACAAGAGGGTCTGTCCGCTGTGTATTGATTGTCACTATTGTCGGACAAAAGGTCTGTCCGCTGTATATTGATTGTCACTATTGTCGGACAAGAGGGTCTGTCCGCTGTGTATTGATTGTTACTCTTGTCGGACAAAAGGTCTGTCCGCTGTGTATTGATTGTCACTATTGTCGGACAAAAGGTCTGTCCGCTGTATATTGATTGTCACTATTGTCGGACAAGAGGGTCTGTCCGCTGTGTATTGATTGTTACTATTGTCGGACAAAAGGTCTGTCCGCTGTGTATTGATTGTCACTATTGTCGGACAAAAGGTCTGTCCGCTGTATATTGATTGTTACTATTGTCGGACAAGAGGGTCTGTCCGCTGTGTATTGATTGTCACTATTGTCGGACAAAAGGTCTGTCCGCTGTGTATTGCTTGCTACTATTGTCGGACAAAAGGTCTGTCCGCTGTATAATAATCATCACTACCGTCAGACAACACAGTCGGTCTGCTGTGTAGTATTTATTACTGTAATCCGACAATAGAGGAAAACTGCTGTGCAGTATTCATTACCATTATCAGAAGACAAGAGTCCGTCTGCTGTACAGCATTTATTACTGCAGTCAGACGACAGAGTCTGTCCGCTGTATTTTTATTTGTTACTGTAGTCAGAAAAGAGAGTCAGACTACAGTGTTATTGATTGTTTTAATCTTGTCAGACAATGGAGTTGGCGCTGGCCTGTTCCACGTTAATTATTCCCTTTTTTAGACAGCAGGTGTAAGTCCGCTGTGTATCAAACAGTATTATTATCAGAGAAGACACCCAGCGTGCTGTGCATTATTTATTACTACTGTCAGACAATGGAAGGCAGTCTGCTATGTATACTCAGAGGCATAAAAAACGCGAAAACAAACTGTATAGAAATTTTGATGTAATTTGGCTACCGATTCCTTTGAACTGGTAATAGAAAGTGAGAAAAAGCAATCGAACACCGCAAAAGTGTCCTTTCAAAGTTCATTCTGGTAGAAAATAAGGTCACATGAACTTGACCTTGACCCTGTGTTAACAGCAGAATGTCAGTATCTGGTGTGACCACCTCGAGCATTGATCACAGCTGTGCACCTGCGGTACATCGAGCGCACCAGAGTGTTGGTCTGCCTCTGGGGGACTTGACACCACACCTGGCCCACAGCAACAGCAAGCTGAGCTGCTGTCTGGGGTCTGGGGTTGAGCTGGTTCAACTGCCTCTGAAGGGCATCCCAGAAATGCTCTATTGGGTTAAGGTCGGGAGAACGGGCTGGGTGAGGCAGCAGATTGATGTTGTTCTGCCTCAGGAAGTTCTGCGTAGCACGGGCAGTGTGCGGCCTTGCGTTGTCCTGCTGAAACAGGTTCTGTGGATGCCGCTGGAAATGCGGCAGGATGTGGGGCCTCAGGACTTGGTCGATGTAATGAACAGCAGTGACCCCGTTACCACGTCCTGGACCCACATTCTGGAAGATGACTGGCCCAATACGACGATTTATGCCGATAGCTCCCCAGATCATGATGCTTTCACCACCCCATGGGTCCCTTTCGGTGATGTTGGCATCCGTGAAGCGTTCCCCCGCTCTTCTCCAGATCCGGATGCGGCCATCGCCTGGGTCGACGCAGAACCGGCTTTCATCACTGAAGAGGACTCGGCCCCAGTCCCGATGGCGCCAATGCACGTGGATCTGTGCCCACTGCAGACGGTTCTGGCGATGCTGGAGTGTCAGGATAGGTCGCCGGGCTGGACGCCTGCATTGGAGACCAACTGTGTTCAGTCGGCGACGCACGGTCCTGTTGCTGATTGGCCTGCCATGGTTGCCGACGGTGTTCCTGGCTGTGTTGGCAGCGGTTTGGTAAGGCTCCCGTCGATGCTGACGAAGAAGATGGCGGTCTTGGGCTGCTGTGGTGACCCTCGGTCTGCCGCTCCTCGGTCTGTCATCAGTGGTGTTTCTTGCTTGAAAGCGGTCCAGAAGGCGATAGACGGTGGAAATGTGGACTCCGAATGCGATAGCGACCTGCCTCATTGGAACCCCGGCCTGCAGTTGCCCCATTGCTATGCAACGATCTTGACGAGAAAGTCTCGGCATTATGTTGGCGCCTCTGGAAGGGATGATTTGAACTTTTTGGGGTTTGGAAATTTATAGCCCCACAATGGGGGCCACATTGAGTTGCAATTCACATTGATGCACGTGGCGTAGGTAGTCCACATGGCAAATGCACTCCTCGTGCCAAAAACGCTGACCCGGCAACATTCACCCACTGTTACGAGGTTACAACCGGCCAAGACACCACGTACTGCTAATGTTGCACGTGCCAACGACATTGCTTACGTCCTGTTCACAATGTGAACAATCGTGCACTGTCTCTATTTTTTCGCGTTTTTTATGCCTCTGAGTATATTATTCGTTCTTATTTCCAGACATCACATTCAGTGTGTTGTTTATCATGTATGACTGGTAGCCATGACAGATGATTGTAGGGAGCCGTGGCGGACATTTTGGGCGATCCGGGTCCCCTACAACCATCTGTCATATGCAATATGAAGGAGGCATTGTTACCAAGTATGTGATTTACTTCTATCTTAGTTTTGCTGAGTCTTAATTAATGAGGGGCCAAGTCATGCAATATAAATGAATCTATTTATGAAAAGGGAATTCGATAGTTACAAGGTGCTGCTAGTGAAGGGTATCATATTCACATTCTAGTCCCCCCCCCCCCTTTTTTTTTTTTTTGACGTCTTAGTTGATATTCTCATTGGTATGGTTGTTTCTTTTTTCGTGACTAGTGATTTTGTTTCTTACATAAAATGTGAATGATTGTGCTCATTCCCTTTCAAATGGGCCAATTGCCTTACTGAAATATAAGTCTGAAGTCTGAAGTCTGAAGTCTGAAATCTGAACTCTCTCCTCTCTCTCTCTCTCTCTCTCTCTCTCTCTCTCTCTCTCTCTCTCTCTCTCTCTCTCTCTCTCTCTCTTGTCAGTCCATCATTCCATCCATCCATCTGTCTGTCTTTCTGTTCATCTATCTGTCTGTTTGTCTTCTGTCCGTCACCAACCAAAACAACACAAGGACTGGTTTGATGAGAACTGCGATTTGATTCTGCAGCTATTGGTTGAGAAACATCTTCTGTACAAGGCTTACCTCAGTGACACCAAGTCCACTGTTTGTCTTCTGTCTGTCACCAACCATAACAACACAAGGACTGGTTTGATGAGAACTGCGATTACATCCTGCAGCTATTGGTTGAGAAACATCTTCTGCACAAGGCTCACCTCAGTGACACCAAGTCCACCTCCAAACAAGATGCATTTAACAATATACGCAGAACAGTTCCAGAAAAAAAACTCTATAAAATGCTAGGCATGTGGCTGAGCAACAAAGCTGACGAGACCCAAGGATATGTTGACAGGCATGATATGAAAAACTTTGATGATGCCTTGAAAGACATTTATGGACTTACATCATCAGGATCATCCCCTCTGCTCAGCGCTGAGGGAAACATTGATCACAGACAAGGAAAAGATCTTGGAACGCTGAACAGAACACTTCAACAGCGTAACTAAGCCGGCTGTCATCCATCATTAGTAATTATTGTTGTTCTTGTTATCACTATTGTCATAATTATTATCAGTAGTAGTAGTAGTAGTAGTAGTAGTAGTGTTTATTATTATTATTATTATTATTATTATTATTATTATTATTATTGTAATGATTGTTATGATCATCATCATTATAATCATCATCATCATCATCATCATCATCATCATCATCATCATCATCATCGTTATTATTATTATTATCATTATGGTTATTGTTGTTGTCATTATTGTTGTTGTTATTGTTATTATTATCATTATTGTTATTATCATTATTGTTATCATTATCATCATCATCATCATCATCATTATTATCATTATCATTATCAGTGGCAGTAGTAATAGTCATAGTAGTAGTAGTAGTAGTAGTAGTAGTAGTGTGGTTATCACTTTGATGATCATAATGAGGATGGCGACGCCGTCACCAACCATGACGACAATAACGACAACGACGACAACGACAACGAC
>CM031600.1:83102327-83227327 GCA_018398815.1 Conus ventricosus
AGTCCTCAGCATCCCAACAGCGCGGTTTCGCCGTGGCATTTTCTTGCAGTGTAATAAAAATCATTCTGGTTGCGGCATTTTATGGGGTTAAACTGTGTGTTTATCACGTGAAAAGAAAGCGACGCAATATTCACTCTGCACTGAGTTGTCGCCCAGTTTGGGAGGTACCTTTAGGTCTATTCCCTTTAGGTCTATTCCCTTTAGGTCTATTCCCTTTAAGTCTATTCCTTCCAGGTCTATTCTCGTTAAGTCTTAGGGATAGGGTTAGTACCTAACCCTATCCCTATCCCTAACCCTATCCCTAACCCTAACCCTAACCCTAACCCTATCCCTAACCCTAACCCTATCCCTAACCCTATCCCTAACCCTATCCCGATCCCTAACCCTATCCCTAACCCTATCCCTATCCCTAACCCTAACCCTATCCCTAACCCTATCCCGATCCCTAACCCTAACCCTATCCCTATCCCTAACCCTAACCCTATCCCTAACCCTATCCCCATCCCTAACCCTAACCCTAACCCTAACCCTATCCCTAACCCTATCCCTAAGACTTAACGAGAATAGACCTGGAAGGAATAGACTTAAAGGGAATAGACCTAAAGGGAATAGACCTAAAGGGAATAGACCTAAAGGGCCGCCCCAGGTTTGGCTTTTTGCTTCTGGCGCTATTGTCTGTTCGCTGGCACGTGCTGCACGAGAAACGTCGCTGTGGAAAGGTGGGTCACACTCCCACCAACTGAGGAATGGGTCATAAAAAGAGCAACAAATCAAACTTTTCCCGTGGAACTTGTGTGCATGATGTGCGGAATTTATGCCTCTCAGTATATGTTTGCCCCGAAGTCTTTGTGGTTCAATGATGTAAACATCCCAGGAGGAACTGGGCTGTGGGAGGAGGGTAGTGTGTACGAATTCGGTGGCAGTGGCAGTTTGTGCACGTGAGTTTCGCACGGGACAGTACTTGTTGCCATGGCACGTGCGGTACCCACTGCGTACTCCTTGTGGCATCTGCACGTCTCAGTGGTGATGTTTATATAGGCAAACCCTGGACCTGACCTTAAGTCACAAGGGATGGAGACATGAGCAACAGTGGTCGTAGCGGAATCAGACAACTGAGTGAAGATTGTGCAGTATCTGTGGCAACACTTTAAAAAAAAAAGATATCACCACACAGTTTCAATATTTCATGAAAATACCACACTTTGCAGACAGTTATCAATTCGGAAAAGAAACTTCTCAGTGTTCCTGCTCAATGGAATCTTTATGATAATCTAGTGAATGGAGACTGGATCTGTTCTATGTTCTGAATCTGCATCTCAGATCCACATCATTTTTTTTCTTTTTGTTTATTTTTCTTCTTTGTTTTTTCTTTGGTCTTCCAACCTCCAATTTTTTCCACCTTTTTCTTTTGCTTTTTTTTTTTCACATGGGGCCTCCATCCTCCTATTTCCCGTCAGTTGAGATATGAACCACGTGACAGACGTGCCTTCCGCACTGTCGCCACCAGCCTTTAAGTTATGTATATGATTAACATTCAACCATTCCAGAAAAAAAATCCTTAACATATATACGAGAGTCGCCATCAAAGACGAAGAAGGCTGGGATTTGAACATAACCTTTAGCACAAGAGACAGATTTGGCACAATTTTACAGACGTATCTCAAACTGCATAGTTCATATTGGATACCAATCTGTAATTTGGAGGAGAGAGAGAGAGAGAGAGAGGAGAGAGAGAGAGAGAGAGAGAGAGAGAGAGAGAGAGAGCGAGAGAGAGAGAGAATAAACACACGCATGCACGCACACACACTTGTGCGTGATAGGATGCTTATGAAAAAATTGCTAGGTTTTGTTGTCGGCAGAAAAATTGTTCATAGTCTTCTCTGACTCAGTTTTTCTTGATAGTGATCCCTAGATACTCACACTGATGGCAATCACCAAACCATGTTCATGTGGTTGTAGTCATACTAACCAAAGTTCGTATTACCAGATTGCTGCCAGAGTAGGCAACTTCTCTTCTTGGACAGACATCTTCCCTCTCACCCGCCTGTTTCTATCTTTGTGTCCTCCGAGGAATTCTGGGGGGGGGGGGGGGGGGGGGGGGGGGGGTTAATCTAAGATGTATTTCAATATCATGTTTGAAATGTTTTTATGACGTGTGAATTATTGTTATTGGACATGATTTCGAACTGTCATGCATTGATGTTGAAAATTCATGTGCTTGCTATATGTATGATATTGTTGAGACTGTTTGCTTACGATGTGTTTCACTTACTGAAATCTGACTGGTGTAGTGTTAATGCTTTTTGTCTGAACATAATTTGGAAAGTTTGAAACCTTTTTGGGGAAAAGTTGGTTTTTTTGTTGTTGTTTTTTTTTAGGAGAAGGGGGTTCTCAGAAATTGTGCCCAGGCCTCTGGTGGTTTATATGTTTATTTGTTAGGGGAGAATGTTGAGGAAAGCATGGGTCGTCTGTACGGTCTATTAAAAAAATGCAGGATTTTAGAGCTTTGTGCGTGCGCTCAGCTCATCTGTCCAAGAAAAACGTACAGCATGCATGTATGCAGAGCGGTGAACAGGAAGCTCTTGACTGTCATGAAATGAAGAATGGCAAATGTCTGATGAATATAAAAAAGAAGACGATTCCAGTTCGAAATCTTATGGGACACTTGACCTGACAACAACAAAGAATTACGAGACTGTCTGCCGTGACAAGAGTCAGTGCCTCCAAATTTGTAAGGATAAAAAGGCTGTGCTACTTGACCTTACTGGAAACAATTGTAATGTCAAGCAGAAGTATGCTTCCTGTTTCCAAGTAGCTTTACAATGTTTCCAAAGGCGTGCTGCTCGCTGCAAACAGTCTCACATAGTTTCCAAAATGACGCGTCACGATGGTCCTAGTCAGGATGTGATCTAGCACTTTGCAGCGCACACTTGTCATGGACCGTATATGGCGTGATCATAGTGTTCACTGTACTGTTTGTTCACTGCACATCGGAGTGATAGCTCAATTTTTCTTTCAGGAGTTTCTGTAATTATCGCGCATTTGAAATTCATACTGAGGCTTGATACATGGCCTGACAGCTCCTTTAACGTTTTTTGAACTGGTATAGGGCACGTCTGATTCAGCTTTGCCATGCCACATCGCTGATGCGTGTGCGATTATTTAACTAAGTCGTCATGAACCAGTCTGGAAACTATTATGACTTTCAAATTCCTTGTGTGTCACTGAGCCAGTTCCCACAACACAGCCGTGAGGATCTCTGGGCATTCCTATGATTTCTGCCTTTTGTCAGGTTTGAGCTTGGATTTCCCGCAGTGGTATTGCTCGCTGCATTGTCTGCCGTCTCCGGGTCTTGTCATTACCTCTCAAGGAGGACATTTATGTTTTGTTGGTGGTGTAATTTCTGCCCTCTTATGACTTCAGCCCTATGTTATGGTGTGTTGATTTAACTAAATATCATTCAATTTTAATCAAATAATGCTGTAATAGATTGCATAGTATTGCACACCATGAGGTGGGGGAGTTTGTTGATTTTTTTTTTAATGGACATACAGTATTAACATAAATACTGACGCATGTTTTTTTTTGGTTTTGTTTTAAGCATACTTAGCTGATATCAGCATTTTGTACATTAATTTAAACTCGCGTTTTTGAAATGTCATTCTTTCAAAGTTATAGGGGGCTTGTTTTGTGCTAACACAGCCTTTTGTCAAATCCTGGTTAAAAATTATTCAAACTGGCGTATTATTGAATTTACCTGTTGAAAACATATTTTACATTTTAAATGTTTTCCATCATCTTGATGTCTTAACAGTGAGTCTGGTAGCCCTTCTGACATGCAGAAAAACCACACACGTCTTTGCAGAAAATTTTTAAAACAATTTTAAAAGGTTTACAAAATGGATATCTCTTCCATGCTATTGTGAATTCATAATTGAAAACTCAAAAAGAAAGGACACATTTGCGTACTGTAAAGATCTTACAAATACTTTAATCAGATTTCTTTCCTCATGGATAATACATTATTCAATGAAAATTTGAACTATCAAGTTATTAGAGAAAAAGTGTTGTCGGCCATGTAAACTCCCAAAGTACTCCCTTATCTCACTGTGGGATTACTTCACGGACATGAACTACCGTGTTCTCGTGTCAGCGTTCTGTGGTGTGGTGTTCCTACTGTCGGTGAAGTGTTGTCTGTTCCAAACTCGGTCAACATGGATTTCCGATCAGACACAGCATTTCCTAGAAAGCGTTTTATTGGCAAAACTTTTCAGTAGTGATTCTTGCTGTTGTGACACAGTTCTCCTGACACACAGGTCAGTACCCTTTCCTTACAACTATCCCAAGCAGCCATCGCTCCTTACAGAACTTGTTTTTGACACGTCGATCAATCACACTGGTCTTCCCAACTCCCTGCTTCTCATTCTCTGCGGAGTTGTAGAATTAAACCAAGGTTCCCATTCTGAAACCAACCAACAGGAAAACATGAGGTGGTATATCTATGACACTTTTGAAAGAGTCAAAATAAATCAGCACAATATAAACGAACTCTTTCAGGAACAACAACGAGCAATGGAAAGAGAAAGGATACTGGTGTCAAAGATAGATTTTCTGAATGGTGAAGTCGACCGTCTTGAAAAGGTCATCAGAAAGGACAATCTCAGATTTTATGGCGTTGAGGAATCTGAAAATGAAACGGAGGAGGAAAGTTCAAAGAAAGTGATCGATATCATCAATGAGAGATGCAGCCCAAATGTCCCCTTTTCAACCGTCGACATACGACACGCACACAGAGTGAAAGCGGGTACAAGACGCAACGAACCCGCCCAATCCTTACCACATTCGCACATTGGACAGATAAATGGCTCTATTAAAATTGCGGAGCGTGCGCGAAAGCTTGAGAGAAGCTGGTTACAGCGTCTCCAACGACCTTACCAGAAAACAGTCGGCACAACTGGCAGACCTCCGACGTCAAGGACAAACAAGTTATTTCTACAACGGGAAACTAGTTGTCTCTGGGCCACACAGTTATAACCAAGCTGTACACAATCCTACTGAATCATACAACAATAGGCAATCAAAAAAGTCTTTCTGTTATGATGTCCATCCAACCCAGTCCAACACACACACCAGCAGAAATACTCGTGACAGTCACTCAGTCAACAAAGGGAAGAGAAACTACCACAGACAAAATGAGGACGACCCAGGGCCCGGCATAGAGAACTGCTCTCGACGGAACAATGCACGGTATCGTTCCCATGAACCAGACCATATAAACAACTCACCTATATCAGAACGGACCAGTCACTACTCAAGTGACCAAGAAGGTATGATCCCAGTGCAAAGGACATTTTCCAAGCGGACCAAGCGGACCAGGCACCTTTATTGACCTCACTGACCGAGCAGACCAGGTACAGGCCCAGTACAACGACTCACCCTGTCCCGATGATCCGGAAGCTCCACCTGACACACTAGAGAAGGTAGAGGCCATGTTCAGCGACTCACCCTATCCTGGTGACCCCCAAGTATCACCTGACACAGCGACCAGTTCTTTCAAGTCGTTGATCACTTTGGATAGGACGGGACATGGTGAAGAGCTGAATGACCAAAAAATTAATAATTCAGCCAGAAATGACGCTGGAAACAAGGACAACACTGAGAGCTGTCAACTTCATGTCCAGTGTGAAGTCCACAGGAGCAGGGTGGTCCAGCACTGACACCAGTCACCAGGTCTTTGGAACCACTGCAGGGAAACAGGCTGTGCTTGCCGCACTTTCTGATGATGTCATCACATCAAACGAAACAACTGCACCTGTTTTGGCGACACCCACTCTTTTCAGGCCCACATGAAAAGATGTTCGTATATTAACCAGGAAGAAAAATGCTTCAGCTGACAACAGTGACAAAGACCTCGACCCAAAGTAACCGTTCCTTCTTCTGAGAAACAAACTCTTAGTACCTTGACAGAACACCCAGCTGGAGAATCCAATCGAGGTCAACCACCATTTAACTGAAACAGGAACTTTGGATTGTTCTGACCGATCTGGTCATATTCAGCGGGCCAAGACGTAATTTGCAAGAACCACCACCACTCCAGTGCCGAAGAAGATAACACCAGGAGAGCTGCTGTACAGCGAGGCAGTGGCAACCTCCAGTCCACTGCTTGGAGGCGCTTCCAGACGCACTCCGACTCGACCCGAAACACCCAAAGAAACGAGGACTCTAGAAGATCTACATCCCAGCCATCCAGACAGACCAGGGACACTTCTGCTGCACGGAACAAAAATTCAAAACCCACCGTGAATACCATTCGGTCATGGGTATCCAAACAGCCACGCAATTTTGGACCAAAGAAGGCCCAAACAACCGGTACACGGTTTTCAACCCGAATTAAAGGGACGAACAAAACTGGACAATAGGGATTCGGCCAAAGCCCAGGCACGTTTCATACAACTGAAACTCTTAACATTTCTTTCTTATAATGTTTGTGGCATCACCTCCAAGCTAAATGATTCTAACTTTATTTTGTATATTAGCAGATTTAATTTTGTTTGTCTTCTAGAAACCTTTACTGCAGAAATCTTTACAGTTGATGTTTTAACCAAGTTTACTCAGTCCAGCAGTCCAGCAGTTAGTTCAGGTTCAGGTTCAGGTTTAGAGGCGATGATTATTCCTCATAGCCTCGCGGCTTCATATGCCCTTCTTGGTGTGCTTTTTCATTTGTCAGGTCCACAGCGAGCCCAGTTTTTATTTTCGACCATCAAAGTCGAACATGATGTCAGTAATTGTTTTATGCTTATCGATAAGATTTTTAAAAGAGTTAGTATTTGGTGCACGTTTGATGTTCGGAGTTAGTTTATTCCAAATTGATGCTATCCTCTGGCTGAAGGAATGTTTCCTTATATTAGTATTAAATTGCTGTATTTGTACTTTGTCACAACCGTTACGGGTTATATTGGTTAGTGCACGTTAAAAAAACAAAACATGCTTTATCAATATCATCTAGATTATTGAAAATTTTAAAAGTTTGGATCAGGTTCCTCTTATCCTTCTGGCTCTGAGGGATGGCAACCTTAGGTATCTTAATCTATCTTCATATGAATAATCACAAATGTTCGGTATTAGCTTAGTTCAACTAATGACATTAGCATTACTAGAAACAGAAGAGCCAACTCTAACATTCTGATTTCTATCTCTCAGGAAGTCTTCAATCCAATCTAAAACTTTTCCCAGTATACCATACGATTTAAGTTTACTAAGTAGTCTGGCATGTGGGACCGAATCGAAGGCTTTACGAAAGTCCGATACAAAACGTCAATGCTATCTCCACTATCAATTAACTTAGTAAAGTCTTCCATTACCTCAAGCAACTGCGTATACAAGATCTACTTTGACGAAAACCGTGTTGACATTTGGCATACAGCTCATTATTCATCATATGATCAACAATAACATCTCTTACGATTGACTCCAGTATCTTACAAGTCACACTTGTCAAGCTTACAGGCCTGTAGTTTCTAGGGTCAGTTCTTGTTCCATTATTGAAAATGGGTATTACTGTTGCAGTTTTCCAGTCTCGAGGTAGAGTTCCTTGCTCCATATATTTATTAAAAAGGATACTAACAGGCTTTGCTAGTTCTGTGCTTAGTTCCTTTAAAACGCGAGATGGAATATCATCTGGTCCTTGCGCTTTATTTTGGATTTAGATTATCAAGTTTCTTTTTAACCAGTTCCGGGGTAATAATTACATCATAAACAGCTTTACCATTAGATTTACATTTTGGTATTACATCTAGTATGTCCCTTTTATCCTCTCGTGTAAACACACTGGCAAAAAAAGTGTTTAGAATCTCGGCGTTGTCCTCATCCTTTGTCTCTATATTTCCTTCTTGTGATTTCAAAGGACTGATTCCTATACTACTCTTGCCTTTGTTTTTGACTGCACATATTTCCAAAAAGCTTTTGGATTAGTTTTGCATTCTCTTGCTAACTTTTGCTCGATTTCCTTTTTACTTTTTCTGATTTGTCGACCACACACATTTCTTACTTTTATGTATGCTTGGTAATCTCTGCCTTTTTTTGTTCTCAAAAATCTCTGAAACAAGTTGTATTTCTTTTTAATAATTTTCAACGATTTTCTATTCTTCCATTTTGGTTTCAATTTTTGTTTTTATTTATTTTACATTTAGGAATGTTTTTTTCCCCATAGCTTCATGAATTTTCTCTTTTATCCATCCCCAGCCTGTTTCACATTTAATTCTGACAGTACAGACCAGTCTGTTTTGTTAAGATCATAGCTTCATGAATTTTCTCTTTTATCCATCCCCCGCCTGTTTCAACATTTAATTCTGACAGTACAGACCAGTCTGTTTTGTTAAGATCAGCCCTCATCGGACAAAAGTTATCATTTTTCATATCAAATTTTATGTCTTCTGTCTTAGTTTCTAGTTTATCAGCCAAGTATAATTTAAAATATAAAAACTTCATGGTCACTTTTACCCAAGAGGGGTTAAGTGCTCTACTTCTGAAATAAGGTCTTCATTATTAATGATCACCAGATCAAGAATATTTGCTTTCTGTCCTTCTCTTCTTCTGGTAGGCTGTGTCACTACTTCCGTCAAAAATGCATCTCGAAGACTTTCGATAAATTCCTGTCCTCTCTCACCAGCCCATCTCCCTTTCCAATCTATGTTTGGAAAGTTAAAATCCCAGTTATGCACACACAGTCAAAGTTTTTTTAATTTTCCCTTTTCAATAGTTTTAATCAGCTTATTTTCATTTTCTATTGTACCATGGGACTCTTGTAGATGCAACCAAATATGACTTTCTGTCCATCCCTGTAACAAACTGAATCCAGGCACTTTCTTCGAAATCGTTTTCATTCATTTCAGTACACATTTGTGAATTTAAAGACTCTTTTACAAATAACACTACGCCTCTCTTTGGGTTTGGGTTGAAAAAATGTATCATACCCTGGTAAAGAATATTCCACAAGGTTAACGTTTCTTTGATTTTTAGCTATCGCCTCTGTTATTGCTACAATGCTTGGGTTAGGCTTTCTAAAGTAGGCCGCATATCAGGTGGAGTGACGCTACTTGTTGGGAAAGATCTAGATCAGCAAGTTACAAGAATTGACTGTGAAACCGAAAACATTGTTTTGTTAAAACTGTCCAAATGTTTATTTAAGTCAACAACAGATGTTTTTCTGATTGCTGCTTATGCAGCGCCGCCACAGTCCCCTATATATAATATTTTACGTTTTGATAACGGCATTTCAGCTGTAGAATCATGCATGTTGAATGTATCAGAAAAATTTGGAGACGTTCCGTTCATCATATGTGGTGATCTAAATGCCCGAACTGGAAATTATTATTATATTATTATATTGGGTATTTATATAGCGCCTACCCTCGGCCACAGACCAAGCTCTAAGCGCTTTACAATAAACACACTACCTCACTCACTCAACGGGCTGCCTACCCAGGTAGAGCCGGCCAAAGAGCAGCCTACTGGCGCTCATTCAGTCGTTTCCCGTACCATTCAAATATCAGTCACTCATTTTCATTTATCTCATTTATTCTTCCAGTTTCTCACATAGGATGCATACGATGTTTTATACATGTCCTCCCATTTCCACCGGTACACGATGGCACACGATAATAGTAAGTGACAATTTTTGTGGCTTGGTAAGAAATACCAGGTGGCTATCTTCAATTTACATCAATTTTGCCAGGGCAGCGGGGAACCCCCCTGCTCTTTTCGATTTTCAACTCCCGTGGGTTCTTTAACGTGTGCAGGGGGCCAGGAAGGCACACGGGTCCGACTCGCTTATAGTCCCCATCCGATGGACTTCACGTTCAGTTCGATTTGACATTCAAACTGGGAAAGAAAGGACGAGAAAAGCAGGGCTCGAACCCACGCACTTCTCACACGTTGGATTGGCAGGCGAACGTCTTAACCACTCTGCCACCTTTCTTCCTTACAACTCTACCATGTAAACGATGTTCAATATTCTCTAGAAACGCATCAAGATTCCAACTATGTAGAGTCAGCTACGAGAAGTTCAGAAGACAGAGAACTTCAGTATCATGGTAGACTTTTCCTTAATTGGGTGCACAATTCAATCTATTCATTGTAAACGGCACTGCTAAAGGGGATAGGTCGGGTAAATTCACGTTCATCTCAAATAATGGTCGTAGTGTGATAGATTATTTTGTCATCTCCACATCACTTATGTATGCCATACAAGACATGTCCGTTGATGAAAGAATTGATTCTCAACATATGCCCATTGTTTTAACTTTGAGGTGTAATGTTTATGGAAAGATAGAAAGAAAAGACGGTTTATGTGTACAAAAACTTGTTTGGAATCCTGACTACTACGATATGTTTAACGTGTTAAGGAAATTTTGGATTTCATGATACTAATGTCATACACTTTTACAAGTTTTAATGGCGAAAATACTTATGTTTATGTTTTATTGATATATAAAAGAAAGAGTGGAATCTGTCATACACACTGTAATAGGCAATCACAAGTGTTTTATTAATATACAAAAGAAAGAGTAGAATCCCTCATACACACTGTAATAGGCAATCCAAACTTTAACGGGTTCTTCTTGAGTTCACATTCTATTGTTCCACCAAATTTCTTCTTGTGATTACGGTCAGTTTTAGAGTTTTATGTAATCTTTCTGATAGACAGCAGACAAAGCATCAGGTGCTGTTGAAACAACCTTTTGGCGGAGGTCATGATTCAGATTGGGACGGCATGTAGGTCATGACAAAAAGAAAAAAAAAAAAAGAAATTACATACTCTGGGAACTTTTTTTCTTTCTGTTGTCGCACATCTTCTAGTTTGACCGACTTGTCCTCGAAGAGAAAAGGTGAGGTAGAGAAAGCCAAAATAACAAAATCCAAACAAGTTTGTATTGAACTGTGGACATCCTGCAGTTAGTCTCTGTCTTAACAAAAACTAGTGGTAAGCACCAGGGTTGAAGTTTCAAGAATCCTTGCATGATCAGTGCTTGCCTTAAAAGTTTCAGTTTCAGTTTCATCAAAGTGTCACTACGCGCAGACTAGTCCATATACGCTATACCACATCCACTAAGTTTTGAGACCACACTGCGCATGATTTAAAGTTGATGGATAAATGAATTAATAACTAAGATGAGAGAATTTGAGAAGTAGAAGTGGGTCTCATGGCTACAACGTGGCAGATGTCTGACCTATGCATTAGACCAATGTACTGGTCAGACCTTGATATGTTTGACCTAACGACATGCTATACTTCTTTTCTCACCTCCTGCCCCTCTTTCCCGCACACCACCGACGCAGAAAGCTGGATTTTGAGACATAGGCCTACACCTGGTTATGTAGTTTTCTGCCTTTCTTCATCTCTGACTCATAGATCTGTTGTAAAACAACAATTTTGGTCAATACTAACATCTGAAATGACAGTGGCTTGTTATTACGTCCATCAAGTAGATGATGTTTTTTATCATCCTCTGTTAGTTGGCCTTTCAGCAAGAGTATGCCAACACCGCTGAACAGATTTTAACGTAAGTTACTGAAAAATAAATTTGTTGCGCAAGGACAATCCAATGAATTTTTTCTGCCTCTTTTTCCGAGCCATCTCACTGTAGGAAAAAATAAATGCACACTCGCCACTCAAGTAAAACTTGCGCTCCAAAATATGCAGGAATCAATACAAACTGCCCAACATACAAACGTCAGTGTTATGTATTTTAAAAGGGATGCAAGTCATGCTGCACCCTAAGACATTTACTGTTTAAAACTTTAATACACAAACTTGTGACCAATCAGAAGCAAGGTCAGTGGCGTGAAGTTGTCTCGCGTCAGGAGCAATGCGTTATGTGTCTCTTTGGTGCTGGGTCACCACTTGAGGACCTGATATTGATAGATTTCACTGGGACAGTGAAAGAACACAAAAACCTGGGTGTGGCTACGTTTGGTAGAGTGTAATGAACAGCATGGGAGAAATCAAACTACCTTTCGCCCACTAGACTCCGAGCTGTAATCTGAATCCATCCCAAATTTCACAAGTTAAGAGCATACACATATTTTATAAGCTAAGAGTGTGGATCGAAGTTGGGACGTCAGATAATAACGGCAGATGTGTGGATCATTCAGAATTATCCGTAGAGACATAGCCTGGTTGGTTTAGTGACTAAGGGTTTGTTCTCTTGATCCATGGTCATATTCAATCCTTGCTTGAGACAGTCATCCTAACAGAGGGACACAGAAGAGAAACGTCTCGCACCAATAACTGACACGACAAACAGAATGATGGAAGTACAGGGATCTTCCAATGGGCTGCTAGGAAAGTGGAACCAAGTTGAACTACAGGCGTGGACTGCTGCAGGGTGATTTTTCTCCCTGGAACCGTTTCACTCCAAACCACTTTGGATACCAATGACATAAAACAGCTGATCATTCAGACCCAACCCATAACAATGCGGTAACAACTTGTGCCAGTATGACACATGCTCATATCTGCTTACTGCGCAGTTTGTCTCAATGTTGTGTCGGAGTGATGTTCGTGTTGTGGGTGTACAAGGTTATGCTGGCATGGCAAGGAAGTGCTCCACAAATGTTCATTTCACGTTTCTGACTCACGAAAAAGGTTTCTGAACAACTTTATTTTTAAGGGACAGTTCATATGCCCATGCTCATTCAGACAGTTCATTAATAATTGCTGTTTGAAATAATTATGGTCAGATGTCTCAGTACCTTTTTTCTCTCTCTTTCTCTAATTAAGGGCGGTTATTCCGACTCACAGTAAGATTTATTTCAGCTGAATCTAGAATCACTTAAGTGTGTGTGTTGTGTGTGTGGGGGGGGGGGGGGGGGGGGGGGATTCTGGTTAGAGAGTTGAAATGTCACAATGTTTATGGTTATATTTTACATATCAAAACAACTTGATGTTTTCCTAAGGTGACAAATCACACATCAGCAGATGTAACACAAGTGCATGATTTGTCATCGGCAGAGAAATTGTTTTGGGTGTTTAAACAATTTCACAAATGTTGACACGATTTTGTCTCTGTTGACAAATTACTCCAGAATGACAAATACTTGCTTAACAGGGGACTGAAGATCTTGGAAAACTTGATATGGAGCAGCAGAAAGGGGAAGATATCACCAGTTTAATAGTCACACGGTTTTCCTTCTGGAAAAAAAGTAGATCGCTGCACATCAGTGACAGACGCTGGAGCCTGAGACTAGTGAGAGGGATTTGTCTATATTGTCTACACACATTCTTTACTATTACTATTACATGAAAGAGAGAGAAGACAAATTCTTATTTATTAGGATAAAATAACTAATGAGGTTAAAAAAATTTTTTTTACTACAGTTTCTGTCCTGAGTCTAAGCTACAATGGAATAAAAAAAAATAAATAAATAAAAAGAAGAAAATAAGGGACAGAAACAGATAAAACATTAAATATAACGCCACAAGGCAAGGGAGAGAAATGTGTTATGGGCTGGACAGACTAAAAAGGTTAATCAGTTTCTCCATTTCCATCATGCAGATCACAGAGTATCTCAGGGACATCTGTTGAAGCAAACCCAGTCAGAAGAACTTTTTTTTCCACTTGGATGTGAAAACAAAGTGAGAATATATAATCATCATGAAACGCGCTAGCGCACGTGTGTGTGTGTGTGTGTGTGTGTGTGTGTGTGTGTGTGTGTGTGTGTGTGTGTGTGGTGTGTGGTGAGATCTCTTTTTAACGCACCCTTATAGACAAAAATAATTATTGAGTCTTTATCATAAACCTGGAGAGAGAGAGAGAGAGAGAGAGAGAGAGAGAGGAGAGAGAGAGAGAGAGAGAGAGAGAGTGTGTGTGTGTGTGTGTGTGTGTGTGTGTGTGTGTGTGTGTGCGCGCGCCGCCGCGCGCGCGCGTGTGCGTGCATATGTGTTCATAGAAAACATTAACTGTGGTATTTTGTCAACAATTACACTCATCTCTGATTCTCACTTTGCCTCAGAGAGAGCGAGAGAGAGAGAGAGAGAGAGGGGGAATTTTACGGACTCTGGAGTAAAAGAAAGTAGTAGTAGTAGTAGTAGTAGTAGTAGTAGTAGTAGTTGAGGGCTGGCTCAAAGCCTAGGCTTTTTAACACCCCATCTTTCATGTGTTTAGCTTTTCTTTGGGGTCTGAAAAATACCTTATTATTTATACTTTGAGCAAATATGCTTCAGTCAATTTGGTGAAATAAAATTTTGAGTTCTGAGTCAATGTCCAGGAAATTTTTGAATTTGTTAATGTTTTTAGTCAATTTAATTTCAAAAGGAATTGCATTCTACAATCTAACAGAAAACCAAACGCTCTTTTGTTAGTATTTTTTTGTTTAACAAAGATTTTACCTTCGGAATTCCTTGTTATACTAGCTTGTGGAAAGGAAAAAAAACAACGTTTCAACTAATGAATTATCCATCCCATTCATTATTTTGTACACCTGTATTAAATCCCCCGTAACCCTCCTACCTTTCTGAGAGTGAAGTTTTAAGAACTTAAGCCTTTCTTCGTAACTCAAATTTTTATATTCTATAAGTAACCTAGTTGCCTAGTAACCTAGTAACCTTTGTATATTCTCAGTCATTTTTGATCGTCTTATTAAATAAGGATTCCAAACAGCATTTGCATATTCTGAATAAGGTCTAACAAAAGCCATAGGCCTATGTAGTATGTATGTAAATGTATGTTTATCCATGTATGAAAATGTTCTTTTACTAATTCCTATAATTTGATTAGTCTTAACTACTATTCTTTTGATGTGCGGGTCAAAGGAAAGTTCACTGTCAAATGTTATCACCAAATCTTTTTCGGTTTCGCACACACTAATTTTCTGTACATCATTTCAAATTTTCATGCATTACTCACGTCTAACATTCTTCTTACCAACATGCATTACGTGACATTTTGAAACATTAAAACATAAATTCCAAGTGAATGGCGACAAAGCGGGCCGGCTTCATAATGGGTTTCTTTCCCGTTCTCATACTTTAACCCCCCATCCCCCCCCCCCCCCCCCCCCCCCCCCCCCCCCCCAACAAACATAGTGGTGAGAGTGTTCAGAATGGCATAAAAGTAAGCACAAGCAAAACAGGTGACAAGGGACATAATAGTAAATAACAGAGAGAGAGAGGAGGGGGGGGGGGGGGGGAGATGGCAGGAAGATGAGTTTAGATGACGGGCGTGGGAGGAAAGTGAGAAAGAGAGGGGTGGGGAAGAGGTGTGAGCGTCGAACGTTTTAAAAGCGGGTAATAACAAAATCATGTTCTGATGTGAAGAAAGTGTCGCAGAGAAGAACTGCTGCGGACGACGGAAACGCATCGAGTTTCGGCACCCATTTTCTGCGGGACTGTTGTGTACCCAAGAAAAGATAAATTTTCGCGTCAAGTTTTGTTTTCACGGATTGCTCTCAGAATTCCTGACTCTGTGACAGTTTCGACTCATAGCATGTCACAGAATCCACATTTTGACCCGAGGAAATTGCATTCCAAGTCAGATGCCGACAAGACACAGCAACCTCGGCCTCCGAAGCCCGAAACCGAAGCACGTTTGCTTGCACATGGGCATGGGGAGACTAAGGCAGCATTGCCATCAGGTTAGTTTGAAACCACAATACATTTGATTTTGAGTTTGCAAATTTAATACAACAGACAGCGATTGTGCACCCATATTGTGGAATAATCGTCTGTTTCAGAGAATCGCTTGGCCTAAGTGTGTTTGATTCCTGTGTTCAGTTTAATATTGTGTAGTACAGTGAGTGTAATCAGGTGACACGTGAAAGCCTATTATATAGGCTATATAATAGGGCACCATCAGAATGTTCAGTGAGTAAACATGATCACGTTCTCATCCCAAGACAATTTCAGCCAGCTTCTGAAATGCGCATTTTGAAAATTGACCACAAGCACCGCAGCTGAGTTTTGCTAAGATCATCAGAATCAAAGAGTGGCCATCTGTTACTTGGTGTTAGAACGAGCTTTACACTGTAGTGTAAGTATTTTCAGAATTATTGTTTCAATGCTTGGCAGTTTAGTCAGAGCAGCAAGTATCTGATAATTAATGGATTTTCAGATTGCAGGTATATGTCTTTTTGACATATTTTAACTGAACATTGCAGGTATAAGTCTTTTTGACATATATTTTAACTGAACATTTTAAATTTGATGATGTGGCTGACACTGTCACTAGTGTCAGGTAATGCTACTTAAAAGTACTGGTGTGTTCTTTTCATTTGATATTATGACAGCCTCATCAGATGTAGTGCATGCATTTCTTTTGGACTGGACAGGCCTTGTTTGGCCTTAAAGAAAAAAATAAATGATATCAGATTTAGCTCTATAATCAGATGTGAACAAGGATTTCCTTTGGATAGCATTGAACGTCTTTAGTTTAAGTGTGACTAGTAGCAAGCTGCCAAAAGGTCTTGTGGCCTTTTCTACTTTCTATCCTATCCATATTATAAACTCTTTGCACAATTTTGTTCAAAAGAGTTGAAATGTTGATATTAAGATTTGTGATGACTGGTAATCACCAGTATTTTACAGGTTCAGATACAAAATACCAACAAAAATATGGGCCACTGATAATGTTCATATTGTGTAGTAAATTTTTATTTATTGTTTGTAGGCACTGAGAAAAATGGACCATTTAATTACACATACTATACCGTGGCTCACTAATGCGTGAGCCACGGTAAGTATGTTAGATTAAATGTAATTTTAAAATATAAATTTCCTTTTAATCTAACATACTTACCGTGGCTCACGCATTAGTGAGCCACGGTAAGTATGTTAGATTAAAAGTAATTTTAGAATAAAAATTTCCTTTCATAGTTCTTTCACATTGCTGTGATCAGGTCATTGGTTTTCTTTGACTCATTTTCCTCTGCCTAGTTTGTTGCAATAATTGTAAATCACTGGATATAAATTATGATTTACTTTTTCAAAACAAAGAGGCATTTTCTCTAGCTGTAGTCACACTTTTCTTTCTGTCTTTTTTATTTTTTTTTACTTTGAAAATATAACTAATGGTGTAATGCACAAAATCTTTCTTTGTGTGTGTACTTGTTTTAAAAAAAATATTTTTTATAACTAATGCGGATGCTGTTACTGCAGAGCTAGGATTTGTTTCAGTCTGCTGTCAATGTCTTGTCTTCTTTAGTTCTCAATACATCTGTACTGAATGATGGTTAGTTTTACATCAGTCTCTTGGCTTGTTTTCCATGGCTTGTTTTTTTTCTCTCCTGTTACTTCACAATTGAACCCCTCCCCCCTGTATGTATTACTACTAGTTTCAGTTTTAGAAGTGAATATTTTCTCTCCATGTCAGTGTCTTATAATCTGTCAATAGTGTCATGACCACATCCCTCCCCCCCACTCTGATTCTCCTCTCTCACTCTCTCCTCCTCTCTCTCTCTCTCTCTCTTTCCTTCCTACCTCCATCACACTCTCTTCGTCGCTTACCGCCTGGTATTTTATATCTTGTTTCGTGCTGGCTGAGGAATGGTTCAGTTCAATGACAACAACAGGATGATGCAACATTTTTAAAGCCTTGTCTGCATCCCCCCCCCCCCCCCCCCCCCCCCCCCCCCTGCCCCCTTTGTGTGATGACAGGCTAGACAATCATACACTTACAACTTTCATGGTCTTTAGTTTATTTATTGCTTTCTCTGCCCCCTTCCCTTCCCCTTCTTCTCCTCTGTTTCTCTTCTCTTTCTCTCTGTCTCTCTCTAGCTTTACACGAGTCAAGGATGGGAAAGGGGTGGATCCATAGGGAGGACAGCAAAGAATTAAATATATACATGTATGAATATTGAATTCATATTCATGAATGATTATTTTGCTGCATTTTATTCTTTATTTGAATCACTTGAATTTTGATTGCAGCTTTTGTGTTTGATTTATATGCATCAACTCAAGATCAGTTTCAAACATGAAAGACAGATTACATCCTTTGTGCAATTATAAAATCTGACAGAAGTATAATTTTGAAACTGAGCTGTGTCAGATCTTATGACCTGGATCAGATTTCCATTCTTACCCTCAAGCCTTCTGCCATCCACAAACCCCCTCTCCCCTTCCCCCCTTCCATTCCCATTTATCATCCTCACCTGTCTAACCCTGTCCCATTGTAAGACAACCTGAGCTTGTTAAATTGCCTTCTATCTCAGTTAAAACAATTAAATGTTGGTTTTAAGAAATTTAAATATTATTTGTAAATCGATGGCACCACTAGCAATAGCCAGAGAGTGCAAAATTTATGTTATTAAAAAACAATTTGAAAACTAGGGAATTTCTGCTCATTTGAATGTCAAGTATGAAATGCTGTGATTTTATTTATGGGACGCACAAGGGAAGTGACTCTCAGAAGTGAGGCCTACTGTGTGCGTATTTCACACCCCTTCCCCCCCTCCCCTCCCCTTCTATTTTATTGTTGTTTTTTTATTTGTGTGTGTATACTGTATAATATAATGTATATATAAGATTAATCATTTCAGATTTTGAATTGTGGGTTTGATCAAACTTTAAGAGTACAACAAGAATGTTTACGAAAAGAAAAGTGTGTGGCGAAGTTGGAAGGTTCCAGAAAAGGAGAGTTTCCGATAAATCATTTTAAGGTATCAGGGGTCAAAGAGCCCATTACAGATAAAATGAACTGTCAGTTTTGTCTTTTGAAATATGATGGGCTGAATTTGTTTCACGATCGGGGGATGGTAGGTTGGGGGGAGAGGAGGGGGGGGGGGGGGGGGGGGTGGCTGTGGTTGAACTCAACCTTTACCAAATCTGAAAGGGAGGCTGGGAAACTTCACCTACGTTGAAACTGGAAGTGGTATTCAGTGGAAAAGAATTCTGTTTTTGTTTGATTTTACAAATTTTTAAGAACTAACTAGGGATCCCTTCTTTCTGCCTCTGCCAACTGACACTGTATCTTAGGCTGCTTTACTGAAGACATTAAGCCGGCATGTGACATAATTCAAATAACCAATAAGAACTTACAGTTCTGCATACTTGGGTGACTTATTAGTTGAAAAGACCACTGTACTGTGAATCATTTTGTATGCTCTTTTTTAGCGCCATTTTTAGGGGAATTCATGTGCGACACGGTTCTGTAGTGATATAAGTCAATGTTGATGGGCCATCATTACAGTTTACAACAACCAGCTGAAACATATGATGGAATGTATTGGAAATTTTCCTTTCAATTTTATAACCTCTGACTTCATCCCCATGGTCTGACAGAAGTTGATCAGTATGCACACAGGTACATCTGATCGAAATGCCACTCATCGTTTCAATTATCATTATTTTTGTTAGTTTATTTATTTTGTGTGTCTTGTGTATGTGCTGATGGTGTGGGTGCATCTACAATCTGACACTCTGATTATAGTAGCTTTTGAACTGTTTGATTTTTTTCCCCAGTTAACAGGAATAGTGTAGTAACAGTACATTCTGTCTTCTTCATCAGGTTTGCCACCAACCACCAAACCCATGTCTGTGCTGTCGGTTAATGCACCGGAGTTCAGGCCCAAAGTGTACTCTTCGTACCATGGAGGTTCCAGTTCTGTAGCACAGGTGAGGCAATTGTTTGAACAGTCTTTTGTCTGCAGTTTGACTGACATTATTATCAACGCTTAGCAGTCATAATTTGTTAATATTCTGGATGTGAATCGATCTAATGTATGCTTTAAAGTGAGTTTGTTTGAGATCAAAAAGAAAGCTTATTCATCTTATGAATTATGATAGAGATAAAAGATTAAAAAAAAAAAAAATGTTTCGTTGCCCTTAACAAGCACTATTCTCAGCTTCTGGAAGTTTGGCATATCTGTTTCATTATAGTCAGTTGTTTATAGCTTGTGGCTATGCATTTTCTTTTTGATTTACTCATTTAGCATTTGTGGGATAGCTGTCGCTGATATCTTTTGAAAGGTGTATATATATATGTATGTGTGCGTGAAGAAAAGGTCTAGTCTCATGCTTTGCTGATATGCCATTGATTGTGACATTGTCCTGTGACTGTGACATTGTCCTGTGACTGTGACATTGTCCTGTGATTGTGACATTGTCCTGTGACTGTGACATTGTCCTGTGACTGTGACATTGTCCTGTGATTGTGACATTGTCCTGTGATTGTGACATTGTCCTGTGATTGTGACATTGTCCTGTGATTGTGACATTGTCCTGTGACTGTGACATTGTCCTGTGATTGTGACATTGTCCTGTGACTGTGACATTGTCCTCACCTATTACGCCAGTTAGACAGACAACTATACCTAGTCATTTTTTTCTAATTCTGTGGTTGACACCAAGTTTCAGAGTGAAATTGTAAAAGTGATGCATAGTTTTGGAGGAAGCACAGAAGTGGTCACAGATAATAATCCCCCCTCCCCACTCCCCTTTGCTCTTACCAGGCCTTGTTGGTACCAGTTCGTGGAGTGTTCCAAAGTCTAGGTTTTGATACTCACTCGATATTGTCAGGTTGTTAGAGATCTTCTCTTTGGGTTGACGTCTGTACAGATCCAATCTCCTCAACCATAAGTACTACTGCAGAAGTTCAAGAGAAAAGAAAGAAAGAAATCAATATCAGTAAGCAGATTTTATAAATTGTCACAAATGTATACATATCTGTATTAGAACAGCAACAAAAAAGAAGGTATTAGATAGTTCTCTGAATATCTACAGTTCTTCCGTTGTAAAACTAAAGTTACTTATTGATTAGATAGTTCTCTGAATATTTACTGCTCTTCCGTTTTAAAACTAATGTTAAGATTGTTTTTGCTTTCTTTGGTCAGTGTATTGAAGTATTTTTTCTCCATTTTACTCATTTTTACAGATTTTTGCTTGTGCTTGAATTGTTTGAAGAGTTTGTGTTTGTTTGTGAAGCCATCTCCGGCTCTGTCGGTGGGCGCTGCGGAGTTTGTCCCTCGCACAGACTTTGTCCCCTTTCCGATGGGTGTTCCGCCCAGTGTGGGACCACCTATACAGGTAGTCGTCTAGCTGTCATGTCATCTTCTGTGTAGCCCCTTGAATCATGGGAGTGAATCGTGCGGTGTGTGTCGCACTCGTGACTTGACACTAGCAGCTTGCTGCATGCTTTATGTGTGTGGGTTCTTTTCTTCTTTTTTTTGTTTTGAATTCTCTCCTGCAGTGTGTGTTGCTTAGATCTGCACTTGCGTGATACTTGTACTCATATTGTATTTGTGGAATTTTTTTTTTTCCTTCATGTTTTGGGATATGTGGAACCTCCCTTTATTGGACTCAGTGGTGTCACAGCCTGTGGATGTTAATGCTGGTTATTGTGACTGAAGGGGAAAAAAACGTGTTGGGACTGTGTTGTTCCTGGGCCTGGCATGGGATCAGCAGATAGATCGTGTGTGCATAAGTGTGTAGGTCTCTGTGTGTGCATGCTTGTGTACAGGGTTTGTGAGATGGTGAAATGCTTCCTTGATTTGCTTGAATAAAACACATTCAGACACATTCAGCGATGTCTGTTTCCTTTGATCCTGTTGTTGGGAGCCGGAATAGCTCAGTTGGTAGAGCGCCAGACTCGTAATCTTAGTGATCCTGGGGTTGCGGGTTCGAACCTCCGCCGGGGCATTTTCGGTACAGGGGGATTTTTCCCTCGGAGTTAACATTGGTTCTGACTCCATTTCCCATACAGTCCTTCGAATGAGACTATAAACCGAGGTTCCGTGTGTGAACGCACGCATAACATCTTGCACACACGTAAAATCCCATCACCAACTTTGGGAAGAGTAGGCCAGTTTGGCCGTTGGTATGGATGACACGTTACACATAGCATGCACCCTGCGTGAGAAATGGAAAGAATGAAGGAAGTAAGGAAAATGAGTGTTCGATATTGAACGATACTGACTGGATGACACGGGAAACGACTGAATGAAGCGCCAGCTGGCAGCTCTTCAGTGGGCACTACCCAGGTAGGCAGCCCGTTGTGTAAACGAGTGTTGATTGTCAAGCGCTTAGAGCTTGGCCTCTAGCCGAGAATAGGCGCTATATAAGTATTCATTATTATTATTATTATTATTGTAGGGGTTGGGGGATGATAACGCTGAGCTCATTGTCATAGAAAAAGAAAAGAAATAAATGCCCCTCCACCTGCATACACACAGAGATTGCAGTGCTCAGAAGGTTTGAAGATTATTTTCAAGTGTGTCAAGTAATACATCATATTTATACAGGCAAATTCTGCAGACATTTAAACAAAGATATACTTAACAAACTGCGCAGAGGGCTATTTTGGCAGTCAGACACAAATGGACTTCATCGTGATTACTTACTTCATTCATACTGTAATCTCTGCATATTCATTTTTCTCTAACAGTCCTTATTGTGGTCCTTTGTGTAATTAAAGATTATTGTTGTTGCAGCTACAATATTTCATTAATGCGGTACTTAAGATTGTTTTTAGAGGTCAGTTGACCTATTGCTAGCAAAACTGAGGGGGTCAGTTTTGACAGTTTTTTGTCCAGTTTAGATGACTTCACGTGCTGGTGTATTTGTGAAAAAAAAGTGTGTGGCACTCAAGTTACTGAACAAAAATTCCATTGCCCTAAAGCTAGCATTTTTAGGAAAATAAAAATGTATACCTCCAGATCCTATCTGAAGTATCTATTCTTCATGTTGTCAGTGATCTCCATTGCCTTGAGAAAAAGGTGTATCTCAGAAAAGATTCGCCTGGAAATATGCATGCCAGTTGCTCACAGTACTTACTCTGAGGCGTGTTCAAATTATTTCCAGCAACACTATTCATTAACAAGGGAAGTCAGTGCTGATTGGCTATTAGAACTTCCATTGGTCAGCTAGTTGAAACAGATGATGCAGATTTTACTGCATTTCCACACAAAAGGTTTTGATCATGACCTTCAGCTAGGTAAAATGGTGACAGTGACTTTACAATAGTCTGTCACTAGTGTCAGCTGATTGAAGTGTGTCCGATGGGTGCACCTAATCAAAGTACTGCACGTCACTGAAAAAGTGTTTTCACTAATAATGCAGGTGCACCATCAGCCTGGATCTTGTCTGTTTCAAATGTCCATCAAAGACTGCAAGACATTTACTACACTTTTGAGTGCATCCTGCCACACATGCATGAATGAGTTTTTTTGTTGGTTTTTTAGTTTGTTTCTACTTTCCCTCTCTCTCTCTCTCTCTCTCTCTCTCTCTCTCTCTCTCTCTCTCTCTCTCTCTCTCTCTCTCTCTCTCTCTCTCTCTCTCTCTCTCCAGCCCTGATGTGGCCCTTTGCGGTCGGCTGGGCTATAAGCAACATTATCTTATCTTCTCTTCTCTCTCTCTCTCTCCTCTCTCTCTCTCTCTCTCTCTCTCTCTCTCTCTCTCTCTCTCTCCCCTCCCTCTCTCTCTCTCTCTCTCACTTTCTCTCTCTCCACACACACACACACACACACACACACACACACACACACACACACACACACACAACACAGAGATTAAAAAGAATACCTATATTTTATATAAATTACACATGGTAATTTTTTTTGTTCAGTCTTGAAGTGGTTTTTAAGTTTTTTAAGACAGATCAGTATATTTCATCATATACCATCAGATGTAAATGAGAATGAATGTTTCTAGCTTATTAGGTTTAAAACCATGATTAGTTTACGTGTGCAGTCTTATTTCTCCATTTGCATTGTATTGATAGCTCTGATAGGACGTGTGTGATTGGGTGGACCCTAAACATGAATTGAACTGAATCGTTCATCAGCTCGTTGAAGGAGTTGGCTGGCTGTTTTGTGTGCTTACAATCACCCTGCAAGATAATGGGTTGTTCATCTTGCTCTGTATCCCCCCCCACCCCCCCCCCATCCCCTCGCAACCCCATTCCATCCCCTCTACAACACCCTTGCCTCCCCCTCCCCTCCGGGGGTTGCGACCTTGTCGTGGTCGGAGGGCTTGCGCGGTCCAGTGATCCCTTAGGCTTTGCTGGCGGGGGGCATCAATACTTGGAGATAGGCTGGTGTTTTCAAACTGCTTCTAGGTCCGAGAAGCTAAGATGCTGTCTGGCCTAAGCGTAACGTGGTAAGGAGTTGATGCCCCTGGTAGGGCTTCCCATATCAGATAGGCTAAGGGTGAGGATCCTGACTAAGAGTAACGTGCCTTTCTCCTTTTCTTGTTTTCTGCCTTTCTTATTTGGCCCTTTTCTATCTTCGTCTCCCCTTCAAGTCTTCTTTTCCACACTCCTTTTCTCTCTGTGGTCTCCTTAAGATCCGCCGTGTTTGCCGTGCGGTGCGACCTGTGTCGGAGGGGAATGAGATCCTGGTGATTGAGAGGGCCAGCGCTCTCAACACATCACTTTGGCTCGGACCTCTCCTAGACAGGGAGTACACTTTGGCCCGGGTGTACTAATCGGCTCCCCTTCTTGGGGCTGGGTCAAGACAGACAGTTCCCCTGCTGGCCAAGTAAACCCCTGCAGTGCTCAGCTCTCTGTTCCCGGGAGTTGAGCATGATCAGGGGGGATAGGGTTGGTGGTTTCTGTTTGTCGTATGTCTCTCCCGAAGCCTGGAAGGGGTCAAGACATTGGTTTCTTGGCCCTGGCCCCTTAGTTGGACTCCAAGGTGGGTGGGTAAGGGAGAGATGAAACATAATAAAATAAATATGGCTTTTTCAAAACACACATCCCCCCAAAAAGAAGAGGAAGGCAGCATCCCCTATTTCAGGGGATCTTTATTCTGATAGCGATTCTGATACAGAGGTAAGACAGAGGACAGGATTCTGGGCTTCCTGGCTCGTGATGGAAGGGACGGAGCAGGAAAGACCCCTTTCAGCTCTGAGTCCTTTTGCTATCAGAAAGGCTTTCAGGGTTTAGCAGGTGACCCTCAGTCCATTAAACGATTGTGGAATGGCTCATTTCTGTTCAATGCAGATCAAAAAAACAATCTGAACACCTGCTGAGGGCGACAAAGCTTGTGGACAGGGAGGTCAAGGTGACTCCCCATAAACAGTTGAATTCGTCAAAAGGAGTCGTTCGCTGCCGAGATTTAACAGGTGTCTCAGAGGCAGAGATCAAAACGGAACTGGCGTCCCAGGGTGTGACGGAGGTGCGCAGGGTGACGGTTAAAAAAGGTGCGGAGAGAGTGGCCACCAACCACCCTCTTTCTGACATTCTGCAACCCTGTGCTACCTCCGGTCATCAAAGTTGGTTACCTGAATGTCAGAGTTCAGCTGTATGTTCCATCCCCGTTGAGGTGCTTCAGATGCCAGAGGTTTGGCCATGTCAGAGACCGCTGTTCTGGGCAGGAGGTGTGCGGTGTTTGCTGCAAGGCAACTCATGATGGGCCGTGTAAAGATCCGGCACATTGTGCTAACTGCGGTGGCGACCATCCCTCCTCTTCAAGAAACTGTCCTCTTTGGATTCAGGAATCCACAATACAAAGAGTTAAAACAGAAAAGAAGATCTCCTTTTTTGAGGCCCGGAAACAGGTTTGTGGGCAGTCAGACGCCAACAGCTTCATATGCTTCGGCCGTAAAGACAGTTCCCACAGTTCCCACTCGGTCAGTCTGCTGCCAGACTGATGAATTCATGTTTTCAAAGACATTGCAAGGAAGAATCGTCAACTCTGGTGGAAGCAGGTCCACCACCTCCCAACCCAAAGTGAATGTCCCTGGTGGAGGCAAAAAATCCGCCACCCCTCAGACTGCCCAGCAGTCTACAACATCTGCTGCTGGGCAGATTAAAAAACCAGCAATCCCGCCCTCGAACTCCTCTGTCCAGTGCCCGTGCGGGCAAGGGAGTTCAATCCAGTGTGGAGATGGTGGAGATGAGGAAGAAACCTCCACCGTCTCCCAAATCCAGACCTTCTTCACCTGTTGGCAAGTCTGCCAGCAGGTCTGAAGACCAACACAGTCCAGTGAAACTAAGCAATAAATTTACACCTTTAGACGCAGATGTTGATGAGGAGATGACCTGAACTCTCTCCTTTTCGCCCTCTGCACCATGGATAGTACAGTATTCCATTGGAATATCCGTGGACTAAATTCCAACTTCGAGGAGCTGCAGCTTCTGTGTCAATCTATAAAACCTTCCGTCGTGGCTCTTCAGGAAACTCAAATTCAAAGCCAGAAGACCTTCACTCTTTCTGGCTTTAATATTCTTTCAAAACCTGCACAACCATCCATGTTGGGACTGTCGGGCGGTGTTGCCCTTCTCATACACAAAACTCTGCTGTATAGTCCTGTCGCTCTGTCTACCTCCCTTCAGGCTGTAGCTGCGAGAGTCACTCTCCACAAGACTGTGACAATCTGTTCTCTTTATCTACCTCCTTCAGTCCCGGTTTGTCGTCAGGACCTTGTCAGTCTGATAGGAGAACTTCCTCGACCTTTTTTGCTGTTGGGTGACTTTAACGGTCACAATCCTCTTTGGGGTAGTGTCAGTACGTCATCCAGGGGTCTGCTTATTGAGGATGTCCTTTCGGATTTGGATTTGTGTTGTCTGAACGACGGATCTGCAACTTACCTCCACTCTTCCACAGGTTCACTTTCATGTTTAGATTTGTCGATTTGTGACCCCTCGCTGGTCCTGGACTATGAGTGGTCTGTCCATGATGATCTGCACGGAAGTGACCATTTCCCTGTCTTTTTTACAACCCGTAATAACTGAACACGTCTCTGTCTCTCTCAACATCTAAATTATAAGAAAGCAAACTGGGATCTATTTGCAGCCACTATTTCTAAGGAATTCCAGGACACTGATTTTCTTCAGAGTCCGGACCCAGCAGAATCTCTGACCAACACTGTGATCAAATGTGCTAAAGCCTGTATTCCAGTGTCTTCCGTTAAACTTCAAATGCCAAAAACGCCCTGGTTCGATTCAGACTGCCAACAAATTTCCAAAGTTCGAAAACGGGCTCAGCGTCGGGTATACCAACGACCTCGGGTCCCAACGCTCGAGCCCATCAGAAACTCCGTGCTAATCAAGACACACTTTTTAAATCAGTAAACGTCGGTCCTGGAGAAGCTTCTGCTCCAGGCTGACATCGAAAACTTCCAAGAAAAAAGTGTGGAACAACATTAAGAAAATCAAAGGGGAAGAACCCTATCCCACTGTGAACCTCTTAAGTTTCGGACTCTTTAATAACGGAGAAAAAAGCAGTTGCTAATCTGCTTGCTTCAACCATTGAAAAGAATTCCTCCTCTTCTAACAAAATCAGCCACTTTTGTCAAAAACAAAGCCCTTAAGGAAAAATCACCCTGCAACTTTTCGTTCAGACAACATGGAAGACTACAATCTTTCTTTCACGTTAAACGAACTGAAATCTGCCTTACTTTCTTGCAGCGATTCCTCTCCAGGTATAGATGAAATCCATTATCAACTGTTGAAACATCTTCCGCACAGAGGGTCTGAACATACTGCTACAGGTATACAACCATGTGTGGACTACAGGTTGCTTTCCACCCTCTTGGCGAAAAGCCCTCATTATTCCCATCCCCAAACCTGGAAAAGATCTTTCTAATCCATCAAACTACCATCCCATAGCTTTGACCAGCTGTGTCTATAAATTGATGGAGAAAATGGTCAATGCTAGGCTCATGTGGAAATGGAAACCGATGGCCTTTTGGCGAAAGAACAGTGTGGTTTCCGCAAACATCGGACTACAGTTGACCATTTGATTCGTCTGGAATCTACACTTCCGAACGCCTTTTTGAACAGACAGCATGCAGTGGCAATTTTCTTTGATTGGAGAAGGCCTACGATACCACCTGGAAGTCGGGGATACTTCATGATCCCATGATCTGGGTTTTCGAGGTCATCTTCCGCTTTTCATTCAAAATTTTTTTGGCAGAACGACAGTTTCAGGTCCGGGTTGGCACCACTCTCACTGATGTCCCGAGCAGGAGTTGGGTGTTCCACAGGGGAGCATACTGTCTCCTGCCCTCTTTAGCATATAAGATCAACAACATTGTTCAATCAGTTCAGCAGGGTTCAGACTGCTCATTGTTTGTGGATGATTTCGCTGTCTACGCAACTGGAAGCCTGTACCCGAGTGTCCAGCGCAGGCTCCAGCTTTGCGTGGATAAAATCCATCAGTGGGCGGATGAAAATGGTTTCTCCTTTTCTGCTACAAAAACACAGTGTATTCACTTTCATAATTTCCGTCAATTTTTTCCAGATCCTGAACTTCAAGTCGGGAAATCTCCCATTCCAGCTGTCAAAGAGGCCAAATTTCTTGGGGTTATTTTTGACCAGAAACTTAACTTTCTCAGCCACATCAAAAACCTCAAAACTGCTTGCCAGAAAGCACTGAATATTCTGCGGGTCGTAGCGCACACCGACTGGGGCGCTGATAAGAAAACTTTGCTGCACCTCTACAGAGCCTTGGTTCCGTTCCAAAGGACTACGGTTGTGCTGTGTACGGCTCTGCAAGATCGTCTTACCTCAAACTCTTGGACCCTATCCACCATCAAGGGCTTCGTCTCTGTCTTGGAGCGTTCCGCACCACCTGTGTACAGCCTGTACGCAGAGGCGGGTGAACCTTCACTGTCCAACCGCAGGCTGAAACTGTCTTTGAATTATTATATCCGACTGTTCTCAGAACAGAAAACCCTGCCTATGACTGTGTCTTTGACCCTCCGTTCCAAAGTAAGTTTGAAAACAACCCTAAATGTATTCCGCCGTTTGGTCTTCGTATGCAGCCTCACGTGCGGAATGCAGGTCTAGACCTAGGAGTAGTAATCCGATTTTTCCAAGTTTCCGGAATCAACCTCCGTGGACCTTTTTCACACCAGAGATTCATTTTGATCTTGCAGCTTTTCGCAAAGAGTCTACCAGCTCTCTGGCGTACAAGGCATTGTATGCTGACCTCTGTTCGAAATTCCCATCCTGTCAAAAAGTTTTCACTGACGGTTCCAAGTCTGCAGATGGAGTGGCTGTGCGCCTATTGCCCTGGGGCTCCTTCTCAGATACTGTTGGAACATATCATTCAGATGCTTCTGTCTATTCCACTGAATTTACCGCTCTGGTTCTGGCTTTGAAGATAATCTCACAATCTTCGAAGAGAGACTTTCTGGTTCTGTCGGATTCACTGTCAGCTTTGGAGGCCATTGCTGGCCGCAACCTTCAGCATCCAGAACTTTTACATTTTTAAAAACTTTTTAGCACGTTGAAAGCGGACGGTTACAACATCACTCTTGCTTGGGTTCCTGGTCATGTTGGCTTCGGCGGGAACGAAATGGTTGATCGTTTAGCCAAGAACGCCACAAGGGAGAAACTGTCCAATATTTATATCCCCTGCTCAGATGTGAAACCCAAAATTACGATTATGTGAGAGACCTCTGGCAGGAGGATTGGAACACACAGATGAATAACAAACTCTTTCAGATCCGTCCAAACTTAAGGACTTCCTCCCATCTACGTCGGGAGGTCGTAAAGAGGAAACGGTTCTGTGCCGGCTGCACACCGGCCATTCGTATTTTACCCATTCTTACCTTTTAAAGAGTGAAGAAGCTCCGTGGTGTATTCCATGTCATGCGCCACTCACAATGAAACATGTTCTTTTAGAGTGTTGGGACTTGCACGATGTGAGACACAAACATTTTACAGCGGAGTCCATGAAGATCCTGTTCAGGGATGTCCGCCTGATGTGATCCTTGAGTTTTTGAGAGAGATTAACATTTTTCATCTGATTTAAGATTTTACGGAAGAAAGATTTTTAACGAAGTTTCTGGTGCGTTTCTAGATGATGTCATTTAATGAGATGTGTGAAAGGGTTTTTTTTTTTTTTTTTTTTTTTCCTTTCAAATGACTGGTGAGTTGATTTTAACGTGGTGACAGCCCTGATGTGCCCTTTGCGGTCGGCTGGGCTAATAAGCAACATTATCTTATCTTATCTTGGCTCCCCCTCGCCCATCCTCTCCCCTCCTACACCTTCCTCCTCTTCACTTTCTCTCCCTCTTTTTTTTCCTTGTCAATTTTGGATGAAGGACATATGAATGTAATTGTATGTTTGGTGGTGGGTGCAAAAAATATGCTGCTCTTTAGATACCCTTTGAGTGTGGGTGTAGAAATACCCTGTTGTGAATTATTTGCACAGTATAGAATATTGGTGGTATGTATATGGTTAAAATATGTGTTTGTATAGCTCAGTGATATGTGCATATGTGTAAAGTGTAAATTAATCATGCTAAAGTGTGCATGTGCTGGAACATGTAGAACAGTGCCACGTAACTGTTTATACTCGGACGTTGTTATTATGTAGCCGAGACTTTCAGAGTTTATTCCATGCATGTGTCAATTACTGATGACAACAGTGTATATACCTGGTTTGCCACATAGTTTCTAACCTGCATGTTTTTAAGTGGCAGCAGACATCATTCCTAGACTTGTGTAGTCTATAGCAGATGAATTATAGTTCCAGAAGCATTTTGCCATGCATACATATTAAAATAATTCCACCAAGTAAGTATCCAGGTACTGATTGCTGATTAGGCACAGTGGCAAGGTATCAAACTTTTCAAACGCTATCATGCAAGGAAGAATGGTCAATGTTCAGATCTTGGATCCCATCAAAGAGTAACTTATTTGTAAACAGATTTTAAATAAATGTTTGTGAACCACCAAAAAATACGTGGACAAACGAATCACAAGACAAAACACAACGCGTTTCGACTTCTTAGGTCTTCTTCAGACAAGATACAAAACAATTAGGACAACGAAAATGAACGAGCAATCACTTCGACATTTATGTGTTAAATAAACACATAATATTTGTAAATTATGTCTTATTTTCTACGATATTTTTAGAAACATGAAGTATATTCAAAGAAAAGGTAAAACGTGTAGTTCATGTTTTGACCAGTGTACATACTTGCGAAATGATGGAAGTGGCCTCCTGCATATTTTTTTGCCCATCATATTTTCAGGACAAATTTTGGTAGAAAATAAGAAACACTGTCAGTTACGGTACTATGGAAGTATGATGATGTGCTGTTCAGAAAAGCTGCTAATGTGTTTAGCTTGATTGTACCTTTTGTGACTGGTTTAATCATAATTCCTTTTACTGTTCATATTAATTCGGTGCTGCTATATTCAGGACCAGCTTGCCATGCCCCATGCCTGCTGTAGGGCTCTTGTCTGTTAAGCTAACCTCATTGCAGACCAAGGACTAACAGTCCATAGCTCTGATGGGTAGCTCTAACGTCAGCTGCCAGGGTAGATCCTGCATAGCTGCTGAGTCGTATCTGTAGAGTGTGCTTGTGGTTGTTTAGCATATCCCACACAACCACCAGCTAAGCCTTAGACTGGTAGCGATAGCCCTTTAGAATGGTGCCACACGGCATGAGAGTTGTTAAGGATACTCTTCAGCTGTTTTACCAATGTGTGATTCACTGAAGGTACTGACTTTGAGTCGGCGGACATTTTGGGACCAAGATCATGTGAAAGCAGGTACAGCAGGGTTTGAGATGGTGTTCATTGAACAAAGTTTGGTGAGCTTGATAGTGCGATGAAAATGCGCATTTATGGTGAAAAAGACACATCCTTTCTATGATTTCAGTCTACTTGCCCAAGTCCTTTGGGCTTAGCAGGCCAAGGCTATGTGAAAGTGATTGTGGAAGTGTTTCAGTGATTGTGGAAGTGTTTCACTTTCAGTGATTGTGGAAGCATTTCAGTCTCCCCAGTGCGTGTAGACAACCCCATATAGAACTTCATATTTGCTACGTCACAAGACCTAGAGTGCAAACATATAACAGAAACATGTGACAAAGATGGAAAGAGGGTGGAGATTGGGGGTCATGGACTAGACTGAACAATTGTTGAACCTTTGGATTTACTTAACAAGCTCTGAGTTCCTACTGGATAATAGTCTAAAGCTACAGTGTTCGTGGGAATGTGTATGCAAAAATGCCTGTATATTATAGAGTACGTTGTTAGTTATTTGGATAACATGTATGAATTTGGATGGGTAGATTTTTTTCCCTGTTGGGATAAGAACAAAATATCCCATAATGTCATATAACATTCTAATGATGTTCAGATTGTACCTTTATTATTGCCCACATCTTAATTAGATTTTTCTTGCAGATAAAGCTCCCCCCCCCCCCCCCTTTCCTTTTTTTGAAACTTTTACTTACTTTTTCTGGCATATTTTTTACATATCTGTGCGAGATAAACCTCCCAATAAAGACAACTGGTTTGAAACACATTTTCCTTGATCGTTTTTTTTTCTCACACATCTTACGCATTGACCTCCTAAAAGAAACACGTCCATCCTGGAAAGACCAGTGTTGAGAGCTGTAAAGATGTCGATATTTAAAGGTTCTGTAGTTTGTCATAGCCAGGGATGAAAGAATGTTTCTTCTGAAGTCAAGAGAGCTGTCATTTAGTGTGATGTTGTCCCCTCTGTTGTTGGATGCTTTTGTTCGACATTCAGTTTGAAACATTGTGTGTAATGTATATGTGTTTGATGTTTCCCTGACTTCGGAAATTCTTTAGGTTATGTGTATGTTTGTGTGTGCACGTGCATGTGAGTAAGATAAGATAATGTTGCTTATAGCCCAGCCGACCGCAGAGGGCCACATCAGGGCTGTGTGCATGTGAGTGTGTGTGTGTGTATACATGTGTGTGTGTGCGTGTGTGTGGTGTGCGTGTGTGTATGTCTGTGTATGCATGTGTGGTGTGTGTGTGTGAGATACTGACAGAAAGAAAAAGATAGAAAAATGGGGAGGGGAGGCTGGCAAATAGACCACATTTGTTTAAAAAAGCAGACTTGTTAAAGTCTAGGCCTATTTCTTTTTATTATTGGGTCATTTGAAAACTTATGGCGTTATGCTTCATGTTTTCTTCTGAGCATAGGCGTGCATGACCTTGCCTGTTTATATTTTCAGGCATGTGTGTTTGCTATAACTGAGGCAGGCATTCCTTTTGTCAGCAAGCCGCCAATGCATGGACATTTGTAGGAAAGGGAATTTAATTCTTAAAACATCACATAAACAGAAGATGATTTACATTTGTGTGTCTGACTAGGTGTGCATGTGCATTTTCCGTGCGCACGAGTGTGTGTGTGTGTGTGTATGTGTGTGTGTGTGTGTGTGTGTGTGTGTGTGTGTTTAAACACACACAAACCTGATAGTGTGTGTGTGTACATTCAAACATACACACACTTGATAGTGTGTGTATGTGTGTTTATATATTCAAACACACACAAACCTGATAGTGTGTGTGTGTGTGAGAGAGAGAGAGAGAGAGAGTGCGTGCGTGTGTGCATACATTCAAACACACAAACCTGATACCCAAATTTACTCACTCCACGTCTGTTTGGTGACTGACAGATGCCACCCCCCACCTTCCCGCCTCCGGGTCCAGTGATGGAGGACCATTTCATCAACGACTTCGGACAGATGAACCTCAGGGGAGGAAGAGGGTCTGAGATGGAGGTGCTGCTCGCCGAGTTCACTCAGACCATGCTCATCCTCACTACCCACCCGGCCAATGTACGCGACTTCCTCAAACCTCTCTGTGACAAGCTGCGGCAGACGCAATCCCCTGAAGTGCTCAATGAGGTCATCAGTATCTTGTATGATCAGGTGAGCATTGGGGCGGAGTAGTGCTGGCGATGGCGTGTGGGTAATATCTTGAAATTATTCATTTAGAGGTTTTTAAAAATAAAAATTTGTTTGCTGTTTTTTCAAAAATAGATTGTGTCTTGCAGAATTTGTTGTTTTTTTTAATGGGGGGAGAGGGGGCGGGGAAAGGAATAATCCTCAGTTTGTGGAAGAGAATGTGATAGTGGATTGCAGGGTTTAAAATCCATCGCCTTTACATGGAAACACATTGTCTGCTGTTCACACACACACACACACACACACACACACACACACACACACACACACACACACTCTCTCTCTCTCTTCTCTCTCTCTCTCTCTCTCTCTCTAACTCCAAAAATGTCCCGTAATTATTGAGGGAAGTCCACAAAGAGCAGAATGCAGTTCTGTGAATTGTCCAGGAAGAAGACTATGGCAGGTGAATGGTTGCCTTGCAGAGCTTAATGATGCGCCCCTCCTAAATTGTTGAGCCCCTATGCACAGCCCCATGCCAACTCTCCCTTCCTCACCGCTATCCAGCCTCCTTATGAGCCTTGGGAAGAAAAACATCAATTGCAAAACTGCTCTGTCTTCTTCCAGGGTATCGATTTTCCGTCTGTATGCCTGACCATTTTAAGCCCTGGAGGTGGATGTTCGTTTAAATCTGCAGTTCTTTCCCTTTGTTTTTCGATCACTGGTGATCACTAGTTTTCTTGTTTGTTGTTTTTATAATTATCACGTCTGAAAACATATTTTTTGTTGTTAAAGCAATAGTTTACTAACGCAAACCTAAACAAATACAATTACCAAGAAAAACATTTAAGAAATTTCAGGTGTTGTTGCGTAGGTTTTGCTCAAAAAGAGTGAAAAGATGATAAATTGTTTAGAGTTAAATGGGTCGTATGTGCTCTCGATTTAGAATGATTAATGCATTTTTATAGCAACAAACTGACAAAGCAAAGCAGAACAAGTAACAACAAAAAAGAAATGTTTCAGTTTCAGTTTCATCAAGGAGGTGTCACTATGTGCAGACTAGTTCGTATGTGCTACACCACATCCGCAAAGTTTCAAGACCATACTACGCATGATTTAAAGCTGATGGGATAAATGAATTGATGACTAAGATGAGAGAATTTAAGGAGAGGATCTCATAGCTGTAGAAATATGACTAATGAAAACAAGTGTCCATGACCTAACAAAGTTTATTGCCAATGAATTTTATCATCTTTTGTTGTTTTGCTTCATGTTCTTTTGCTTCTGGTTGGGTTTTGAGTGTGCAACTTCACAGCTGAGGTATGTTTAATTCATGTGGCTCATAAACGAGAGCTCATTTAAATCTGTAGAAAAGAGAAAAGATAATCAACACCATAGATGCTGTGAACAGAAAAATGTCATTTGAAATGGCTTTTGCTGTATTTTGAATGGTTCTGTTTTTCTTTAGTTTAGCAGTGTCCCACTGTTTCTTGCTTTTAAGTCGTCACTTGACCTCCAGAGCAGAATGCTAAAGGTCATCGTTGAGCCTCTTAATCATTTTATTGACGTGTCTGCCATGTTTACAATTTCACCATTTTGCCTTTTTCTGGTGCATCGTTTAGCTCATGCACACCACCGTCAGCTTGCCTCGCATGAGATTTTTGTGTGTGCAGGTCATCTGTGTTCGAATGTGACAAGAAATAAAGGACGTATAAAGTGGAGAAAAAAACCCACACATTTTTATTTTCTTATTAGGTCGTCACTTTTGTTCAAGTCTAATTTTCTCCATGATTTTTATATGTGTTGGTAAGTAGGAAAAAGTCTCTAATTTTCTGAATGATTTTTATACATGTTTATAACGGGGCGAAAAACAGGTCTTTAACTGGTGTCTTTTTACAATGTTTGTTTCTGCAGAGTATATTCGAGCCCAATTTTCGCTACACCGGAGCCCGCGTGGTGCACTTCCTGGGTCAGGAGCTGAAAGATCACAATCTCTTTGGCAACTTCAAAATGAATTTTTTGCAGAAGTCAGTGTCTGCATGGTTCTGTTTTCCTTTCCTTTTCTTTCTTTTCTTACAATTCCTCAAGCAGATGTTAGGTACAAAGTGATGATGAAAGGTTGAGATAAGTGATGTCCAGAAAGCAAAGAAATGACATTCTGTGGTCCTGAATTTCCTTTTATTTGTTGTTGTTGCATTATCTTTCACATGCCTTTTCCGGCATCCCTTTCAGATTGCTTATTTTGGCTACCCTGTACTCAGCACTTCTCAAGTTTCTCCGATCTCAATTTCTGTACTGACGGTCCACAGGAAGCATTCAATCAGATCATCACAGGCAACCCGCAAAAGGAGACGCTGCACTGCGTAGTGAGATGCTTTGACTGTAAAGACACTGTGCCCAAAAAATACCAGCAACAGAACAGTTAATTGAAGTACATTGATTGGTATTGACAGATCATATTCATCTGAAGATAACCTGTGAAAAGTGGTGATAACTGCACGCAGATTCCTTTTTTAAAAGACGATACTTTTGCACACACATGGTGTTGGACAGAGCTGTACTCGAGCATCACTGCCAACAGTCTTTTTTTTTCCTTTTTCAACCTCAGTATGAATTGTTTTCTCTATGTTATATTAGTGTAAAATAGATAGGGGTAAAAAGGAAATAAATTGGAGAAAGAAAAATAGGAATTAAAAATGTGCTTCTCATTGCTGATATGTTGTAATAATACAGTATTGTCTGCATTCATTTGACTGTTTTAGTAAAAGAAAGTTGCAGTTCAAACTATCACTGGCCATCCAGTGGTGGTTTTATAGTTATTATGACAGGGCATTTCGGGCCAGAAGACACTGGACTCATTTGACACAAAGTGCCACAGAGCTGAGAGTCGAGTGTAATGTGTGTGTGTGCGCATGTGTGTGTGTGTGCGTTCGCATGTGTGAGGTTGTGTGTGTGTGTGTGCATGCATGGGTGTGTGCACACTCATGTATTTGTGTATGCATGCATATATGCAAGTTGTTAATAAAGGAGTATACACTTGCATGTCATTGCCATGAATGTAGCACTTTCCTCGAAAGAATCTGATTAGATTTGAGGCGTGACTGCTGTGCGCTCTGTTCAGGTGTCAGTTGGACTATGTGCGCCGAGAGGACCTGGTCAAATCGGGAGAAGAAGGCCTGGGCACTCTGTGCGGACTGACCATGTTCATGGGAGAGCTGTTCCTCAACGTCACAGTGAGTTGATCTTTTCACACAACGCCCTGTGCCCATGGGGTTTGTTTGATCATTTGTTTTTTTTAATTTTTAGTATGCTTTAGGAGGTAAGGTAAGGTAATGTTGCTTCTAGCCCAGCCGACCGCAAAGGGCCATATCAGGGCTGTCACACAAAGGGCCATATCAGGGCTGTGACCACAAAGGGCCATATCAGGGCTGTCACCACAAAGGGCCATATCAGGGCTGTCACCACAAAGGGCCATATCAGGGCTGTCACCACAGAGGGCCATATCAGGGCTGTGACCACAAAGGGCCATATCAGGGCTGTGACCACAAAGGGCCATATCAGGGCTGTCACCACATAGGGCCATATCAGGGCTGTGACCACAAAGGGCCATATCAGGGCTGTGACCACAGAGGGCCATATCAGGGCTGTCACCATAAAGGGCCATATCAGGGCTGTGACCACAAAGGGCCATATCAGGGCTGTGACCACAAAGGGCCATATCAGGGCTGTGACCACAAAGGGCCATATCAGGGCTGTGACTGCCTTGAAGTCAACTCACAAGTCATTAAAACAGAAAAAAAGGTCACAGAACCCTTTAAAACACATCTTGCTTCTAAAAATACACTGGGAATTTTGTTAAGAAGCTTAGATGAAAAATGTTAATTTCTTTTAGAAATTCATAGATTATATCAGGTCTTTACACCAGGGTTGTAAACCAGGTGCTCTGAACAAGGTTTTCATGAAGACTGCTGTAAAGTGTTTCTGTCTCACATCAAGCAAGTCCCAACACTCTAAGAGAATGTTTGACTGTGGGTGGTACATGACATGGAATGCACCACGGAACTTCTTCACCGTTTAAAAGATAAGAATGGGTGTAAAAGGAGTGGCCTGTATGCAAACGGCACAAGACTTGTTTCTTCTTCACGGCCGCTTTGGGAACATGGTTAAAAACTCTCAGGTTTGGACGGATTTTTAGATAGTTTGTTATCCATCTGTGAGTTCCGTTCGTCTTGCCAGAGTACTTTGACATAGGCCTGGGTTTGGGGTTTCAGATCAGTGTGAGGGATAGATTATCAGCTCAGCTCTGTCTTTGTGGCACTCTTGGCAAGTTCATCAACCACTTTGTTGCCTTGAATGCCCACATGGCTGGGAACCCAAGCGAAAACTTTTGAAGTAATTCAGTGCTTGTTGCCAGGACAAAGTGGCTATCATGCAATCTCCTATACTGTTCGTTGGGACTTCAGAAACTGGGTCCTGAACTGGGTGGAGTCCATGTTAGGAAGTAAATGTATTAAGAGATTGAAAAAGTCGTTCTGAGAAGGTTGTCATGAAAAGGATGGAGTCTTGTAAATGAAGGCGTGCTTGCTGAAAGGGTGCGTTTGCTTGGAAGATGTCTTAACTCAAAGTTTCAAAAGCGTTATGGACTAGATGTTCTATTCAATCATGGGGAAATACAGAATATCTTGTGATGGGAAGCCTTCAGCTGTTTTAGAAGGAACTGTAGAGAATATAAGTTTTTCCCCAAATACCACTCTTCATGATGCCCTTTTCTTTTCTTTTTTTTTGTTTTTTGTTGTGAAAATATTCCCTTGAACAAATTTTAGGTGCATGGGCCTAGATTCGGATACGTCATAGACATTTATGGCGGTGAGCATTTGGCTGGTCATGTACATTGCAGGTAGACGCCAGTGGTCAGACGGAACGACTGGAATTCCTGCCCTCTGTGCTCACTGATCTGTTGCTGACCCTGCTGTCCCAACCCTCCGACACCTGCATCAAGACGGTGTGTCAGCTGCTGAAGGTGAGGTCTTTTCATGGTGTACATCACAGCACTGCCTCATGATGGGCGGCATCCCTACTGTTGGCTCGCTTTCACGGCACCCCAAGACACTCTCTGATAATTGACAATGTTGCTATGTTTGGCTCACTTTTAACAGTACCTCACAGCACTGCCTCATAATTGACAGCATCACTATCTTTGGCTCACTTTTCAGTCTGTACTGTATGCAAGGAAATCTTAAATGAAGCAGAGAACAGTAAACAATAATCAAAGAACAAGTAGGATAACTCTTGCTCCCTTGATGAAATGAATTCACACCCATAACTCCAAACGAACGCTGCTTACCACATCCCATTCGTCTCGCAAAAATAACAAGAGAGAGTACACAGAACGAACAAGGAGACGATGTGTAGAGTTACCCTACTTGTTCTTAATATACTGTATGCTGTTTTAACCAGTTTGGATGTAGTTGACTGGAAAGTCAAATGACACTAACCAAGGAGAGAGAACTTCCAACAAAATCTTTACAGCACTGGTGTAAAGACAGCCTGTCAGGTGCTCTGAGAGGGGTCTTTTCATGCTGGTTTAAAACCCTGGTGTAAAGACAGCCTCTCAGGTGCTCTGGGTGGGGTCTTTTCATGCTGGTTTACAACCCTGGTGTAAAGACAGCCTGTCAGGTGCTCTGGGTGGTGTCTTTTCATGCTGGTTTACAACCCTGGTGTAAAGACAGCCTGTCAGGTGCTCTGGGTGGGGTCTTTTCATGCTGGTTTACAACCCTGGTGTAAAGACAGCCTGTCAGGTGCTCTGGGTGGGGTCATGCTGGTTTACAACCCTGGTGTAAAGACAGCCTGTCAGGTGCTCTGGGTGGGGTCATGCTGGTTTACAACACTGGTGTAAAGACAGCCTGTCAGGTGCTCTGGGTGGGGTCATGCTGGTTTACAACCCTGGTGTAAAGACAGCCTGTCAGGTGCTCTGGGTGGGGTCATGCTGGTTTACAACCCTGGTGTAAAGACAGCCTGTCAGGTGCTCTGAGAGGGGTCTTTTCATGCTGGTTTACAACCCTGGTGTAAAGACAGCCTGTCGGGTGCTCTGGGGGTGTCTTTTCATGCTGGTTTACAACACTGGTGTAAAGACAGCCTGTCAGGTGCTCTGGGAGGGGTCTTTTCATGCTGGTTTACAACCCTGGTGTAAAGACAGCCTGTAAGGTGCACTGGGTGGGGTCTTTTCATGCTGGTTTACAACCCTGGTGTAAAGACAGCCTCTCAGGTGCTCTGGGTGGAGTCGTGCTGGTTTACAACCCTGGTGTAAAGACAGCCTGTCAGGTGCTCTGGGCGGGGTCTTTTCATGCTGGTTTACAACCCTGGTGTAAAGACAGCCTGTCAGGTGCTCTGAGAGGGGTCTTTTCATGCTGGTTTACAACCCTGGTGTAAAGACAGCCTGTCAGGTGCTCTGGGTGGAGTCTTTTCATGCTGGTTTACAACCCTGGTGTAAAGACAGCCTGTCAGGTGCTCTGGGGGGGGTCATGCTGGTTTACAACCCTGGTGTAAAGACAGCCTGTCAGGTGCTGTGAGTGGAGTCTTTTCATGCTGGTTTACAACCCTGGTGTAAAGACAGCCTGTCAGGTGCTCTGGGTGGGTTCATGCTGGTTTACAACCCTGGTGTAAAGACAGCCTGTCAGGTGCTCTGAGAGGGGTCTTTTCATGCTGGTTTACAACCCTGTGTGTAAAGACAGCCTGTCAGGTGCTCTGGGTGGGTCATGCTGGTTTACAACCCTGGTGTAAAGACAGCCTGTCAGGTGCTCTGAGAGGGGTCTTTTCATGCTGGTTTACAACCCTGGTGTAAAGACAGCCTGTCAGGTGCTCTGGGTGGGGTCATGCTGGTTTACAACCCTGGTGTAAAGACAGCCTGTCAGGTGCTCTGAGAGGGGTCTTTTCATGCTGGTTTACAACCCTGGTGTAAAGACAGCCTGTCAGGTGCTCTGGGTGGGTCATGCTGGTTTACAACCCTGGTGTAAAGACAGCCTGTCAGGTGCTCTGAGAGGGGTCTTTTCATGCTGGTTTACAACCCTGGTGTAAAGACAGCCTGTCAGGTGCTCTTGGTGGGGTCTTTTCATGCTGGTTTACAACCCTGGTGTAAAGACAGCCTCTCAGGTGCTCTGGGTGGGGTCTTTTCATGCAGGGCCTGTATGCACGTTGATCCGGATAGAGGGCTATCCGCGAATAGCGCCTATTCGGTGGATAGGCAGCAGATTTTGGTATGCACGTCAGACCGCATAAGCTATCCGACTCGGCTAAACGCGGATAAAGTTATCGGTGCCTCAGGGGTCCGATAGCGAGCCTAAACGCGGATAAATATGGCTGCATTGATGTTTTTCCAAGTGAGACAGCGACGGCAATTGCGAAGAAACCGCATCTTTCGTGACAGAAAGAACCCGTTTGACCTGTACGATGACCTAGAACTGTTCCGAAAGTTCAGGTTTAGGCGGCAACATATTTTGGAGCTGACAAACGAGGTGGAAGGTGAGATACGGTTGGAGAATCGTGGGTTTACCTTGACACCCTTGCAGCAGGTGCTTGTTACACTGCGGTACCTGGCGACTTCAAGCTTTCAAGACGTGTGTGGCGAGTTGGTTGGGGTTGACCAGTCCACGGTGAGCCGGGCGGTGTCTCGTGTGACAAATGCTCTATTCCGTCGCTCGAGGCAATACATCACTTTTCCGGACCAAGCCACAGCAAACCGGACAAAGAGAACCATTTTCCAGAACTATGGTTTTCCCAATGTTGTGGGGTGCATTGACGGGACTCAGGTGCGAATCCAACGACCACAGGACCAAGAACATGAGTTCGTCAACCGGAAAGGCTACCACTCCATCAATGCACAGGTGTGGACCGAATATAGTACACAAACAATAAAAACTTGGACTGGCGAAAACCAACGAAGCACGTACCAGCGGAAGTTCCACGAGGGAGGGTATGACTAAACCGAAAGCAGTGCCTGCTGCACCCCGGTTTTGCCAAGAATCTATAAATAGAGCGCTGTTTCCTGCCCTGTAAATGCGGAGAGCTATTCAATCGCGAATAGGCCGTCGTGCATACCAAAACCGGAGAGGGGTTATCCGCGTTTAAGCTCCGAATAACTAACCGCGTTTAAGCCCTAAACGCGAATAAGCTAATCGGGTTTGACGTGCATACCAGTCCTGGTTTACAACCCTGGTGTAAAGACAGCCTGTCAGGTGCTCTGTGTGGGGTCATTTCATGCTGGTTTACAGCACTGGTGTAAAGACAGCCTGTCAGGTGCTCTGGGCGGGGTCTTTTCATGCTGGTTTACAACCCTGGTGTAAAGACAGCCTGTCAGGTGCTCTGGGTGGAGTCTTTTCATGCTGGTTTACAACCCTGGTGTAAAGACAGCCTGTCAGGTGCTCTGGGTGGGGTCATGCTGGTTTACAACCCTGGTGTAAAGACAGCCTGTCAGGTGCTCTGGGTGGGGGTCATGCTGGTTTACAACCCTGGTGTAAAGACAGCCTGTCAGGTGCTCTGGGTGGGGGTCATGCTGGTTTACAACACTGGTGTAAAGACAGCCTGTCAGGTGCTCTGGGCGGGGTCATGCTGGTTTACAACCCTGGTGTAAAGACAGCCTGTCGGGTGCTCTGGGTGGGGTCATGCTGGTTTACAACCCTGGTGTAAAGACAGCCTGTCGGGTGCTCTGGGTGGGGTCTTTTCATGCTGGTTTACAACCCTGGTGTAAAGACAGCCTGTCAGGTGCTCTGGGTGGGGTCTTTTCATGCTGGTTTACAACCCTGGTGTACAGACAGCCTGTCAGGTGCTCTGGGCGGGGTCTTTTCATGCTGGTTTACAACCCTGGTGTAAAGACAGCCTGTCAGGTGCTCTGGGTGGGGTCATGCTGGTTTACAACCCTGGTGTAAAGACAGCCTGTCAGGTGCTCTGGGTGGGGTCATGCTGGTTTACAACCCTGGTGTAAAGACAGCCTCTCGGGTGCTCTGGGCGGGCTCTTTTCATGCTGGTTTACAACACGGTGCCAGAGTTGACTGTCTTCTCCACATTTTCGCTTGAACTCCATCCCATAGGAAGGTTGAGATATCAAAATTTCAGCATTTGGACTTTGAAAGCTGTATTTTTGTGTCTTGTTAAACATGGCTTGTCAAACAGTTTTCTCAGATCGTGAAGCCTTGCACGAAATTGCTGTTTTGTTCGGTGTTTCTCTAATTTTCAACAAGAAAAGTAGCAAGTTTAAAAAAAAGAAGAAGAAATAGAAAAAAAAAACCTGTAGGATTTAGATCCTGATCTTTGTATGTTAAAAAATGACTGTAATATTCTCTGCACATGGACTGCACTGTTGTCCTGTCACGAATGTGTGTAAGCTTCTTGAAGGTCTCTGTGCCTCTCAGTCGCCAAGGAAATGATCTTGGGTGGGAGGAGCACCATTCCACGACACCAGTGATGTGTTTAAGAGGCTAGCAGCTATATAGTTAAAAAGTTAATACTGTCTAGCCGAGAGCGGCGCGTGCAGCACAATTCCCTGCTGCCGCGCGCTCGCGCATGACACACAGTCCCTTCCGACGCGCATATTTCGTCACTTTTTTATTTATTTTTACGGTAGCTAGACAACTGACAGTGTTGTGTTAGGTGTCATAGGAAAGAACAAACACTCAACTAATCGAACATAGTAATTTTGAATCATTTACTTTCAATGTGTAGACACGACTATGCGTTGAAAAACATGTCTGACAAATAAAAAAAATTCTTTGTTTACATTCTATTCTGTTCTTTTACAACACCCAATCAGAAGATGAAGGGATGGCTGCATCTTCGAACAATTCACTTTCCTCTTCTCTTTCATAGTTTTCTATCTATCACTTCCCTCATCACCAGATCCACTTTGTAATATGATTTCAAGTATTTCATTGAGCGAGAAATCGCTACCACCCCTTCGTCTGACCGACATTTTTTCGCGCGCGCTTAGCGGTAAGCCCGGTGCCATCAGTTCCTTTGTTTCAAAGCTGCTGGGATCAACCAAGTTCACAATAGAGCACATAAAGTAAGGTCTACAACTCGCTACTGCATCCACAAGACTAGTTACAGAGCTTATTTCCCTTGGATCATTTTATAGAATGTGTAGGAATTTTTTATGTTCCAGTCACCCGATAGTGGGGGACACGGCAGAATGTACTGTCTGTCCGTCACCCAGCATTTGGTGACTCGGCTCGAGGGAAAGAGATCCCGTCAGCCACTATTAGGTGACACGGCTTGTAAAGGTTAAAAGTCCCAGAGCCTCATGGCCTTAGAGGCAATGAACTGTTGGAAGTTGACTGTGTTTAGGAAACAGCGTTGTGGAAGGCGGAGACCAGCCCTTTCCTTTCCATCTCTTCACCTCTCTGCATTGAACCGGGTATCCTTTTACTGTAAGGCCCACAGAGATGGCTTTTAAGGTATAAAAATAGACTGACAGCTCTGCCACTGAAGGCTCTAACCCTACTTGGGGCCATAATGCATATGCGGTAGCTCATCAGTAAACCTGTTGGTTATGCATCATCGTGTGCCTGTGCTTGATGTTTTGTGTGTTGATACGATTGAAAATCATATGGCACTAGGAGGATTGTACAGCTTTGTGTGTGTGCGTGCACGCCTGCTTGCGTGTGTGTGTGCATGTGCGTGTGTGTGTATGTGTGTGTGCATCTCAGCTGGCTGGAGGTCCCACAGAAGACTCCATAGCACAAAAACCGCCCATGGAGATGCAGAAGTTCAACAACGTCTTCAGCTCCTTACAGGCCCTGCAGTCGTCTCCCCACATTTCAGGGTGAGGAAGATCTAAAGTTGAAGCCATACAGCAACCATGAATTAGCTGCAATATTTAAACAAATATGAAAAATTATTCATTAGGCTCCACTGAAAAACATAGACAAACGAATCACAAGACAAAACATAACGCATTTTGACCTCTTAGGACGTCCTGAGGCAGGATTCACAACACTCAGGACAAGGAAAATGAATGAGCAATCACTTTTCTTCGTCCCATTCAGTGCAGGATGGACGTTGAATCAACGACAGAGCCTTATGAATAATTTTTCAGTTTATTGAGATTTGTGCCTGCAGTCACCTCACTTTGCAACGAGATGCAGTATTTCGGTTTAGCGCAACCTTTTCCAAGCAACACGGGCCAGCTGACGAAACGAGACAGCACAGAATTCTATGGTTGTGGACTGAAAAGAGTTCGCTGGAGAAAAAGTTCACAGGAAAAAGAGTTCAGTGGAGGATGGAGGGGAAATTGTGGGAAGGCATGGAGAGAAGGGAGAAGTTAGGAGGGGGGGTGAAGGCGTAAAGGGTGGAAAGCAGAGAGTGGGAGCTGGAGAGAAGGGAGAAGTTAGGAGGGAGGGATGAAGGCGTAAAGGGTGGAAAGTATAGAGTGGGAGGTGGAGAGAAGTTAGGAGGGAGGGGTGAAGGCGTAAAAGGTGGAAAGCAGAGAGTGGGAGCTGGAGAGAAGTTAGGAGGGAGGGGTGAAGGCGTAAAGGGTGGAAAGCAGAGAGTAGGAGGTGGAGAGAAGTTAGGAGGGAGGGTGAAGGCGTAAAGGGTGGAAAGCAGAGAGTGGGAGCTGGAGAGAAGGGAGAAGTTAGGAGGGAGGGGTGAAGGCGTAAAGGGTGGAAAGCAGAGAGTGGGAGCTGGAGAGAAGTTAGGAGGGAGGGGTGAAGGCGTAAAGGGTGGAAAGCAGAGAGTGGGAGGTGGAGAGAAGTTAGGAGGGAGGGGTGAAGGCGTAAAGGGGGAAAGCAGAGAGTGGGAGCTGGAGAGAAGGTGAGTCGTTTTGATTCTTCAGGTCTGTTGAAGTATGTTGCTTAGTTTCCACTTTTCTGTGCATCTCTGCCTTTGTTGTGTTTTGGCATATTGTATACATGGTTGGTTTGATGAAACAATACAGTTAACACTCCGAACATTACTCTCCAAAATATGCCAAATCAAAGAAGTTGTGCAATGTACTCAAACGTTTTGTGTAACACAACAGCCAGTTTCTTGGTTTTGTATGAGAAACTGTCATCCTCCCCAGCAGTATAAAATGAAGGTCAACAAGCATGGGATTTCATTTGCCACTGACAGTTTCAGTGCTGCCAATCCTCGTCTGGAAAGTTTCAGCCAACATTAGTTTTGTTTGTTTTGTTTTAATCTTACAAATGTATGTAACTTCCAAACTGATTTTATGGAATTTCAGACAGACTTATGAAACTGGAGCACTATTTTGAAAAAAAAGTACTCTCCCCCCTCCCCCAGTTCCACCCTCCACCCCTGTCTTCTTCCCAGGGTAAAAAAAGAAGAAAAGCAAGTCCAAAGTGCAAGAAATTTGGTATGGAAATTAAGTAATGGATGTAGTTTACTGTGCATATGTGGTCTGTGTGTAGTTGAAGGTTACTCCCCTTCATTCAGAAAATCCCGAATCGGTTGACATCAAAAACCAGTTTCCCACATGTTGGTCATCACCTGCGCTGCCACTTAAGTCTGACGTGACTGTGAACATACCTGTACAGTCACATCCGTTTTCTGAGCTGTCGTCATCCATTCAGCAGCATTGTGACTGTTGAATTGTCCACAATCATGGCAAGTGGACAGTCCTGAGCTCCTGTCACTCTTTGTCAAACTTGATACAAGCTGGGAAAAAAAAAAAACTTCTTTGGCTCAGATTGAAACAGATGGCAAACGCCAGCCACAAATGCTTTCACAGATGCTCCCAAATGCTACTTCTTAATGCTCAGGCAAGCCTTCCAAAATAACCAGTATGGAACATCATGTATGATCATCCTCAACAGGTAGATCAGTTGTAGAGTGCTACATTTAGACAGTTGGACTGGTTATTTGTAATCATGCTCAAATCAGATCATCTTCTGATGGGTGGTAGAAACTGTTAAGAAGGGGAAAAAAAGTTCAAAGTGTACGGGTATTCCAGAAAGTGCTCTCATGGGAAAAAAAAGCCTAACATTGATTTCATTTACCCCATAACATCCATTTTTTTTTCTCGCCCTTTCAGGAACATGAAAATGCTGATGATGTCGGTGCTCAACTTGAGGCAGAACAACTGGGGACGTGCTGACAGTCAGAGCTCGGGGTCGGGGGAGAACTACCACAAGAACCCCATGCCCCAGGGCGAGTTTGCTCAGGTCAGAAACCTGTCTGTGTGATTGTTATACTTTGGTTGTTGTTTTTTTTTTATTAGAAAGTTCAGTGCCCTGTGTCATTTTGGCTTTAATATGTAAACAAAATTTGCGTCCCAAGACACGTTTTATGGATTTTTGAAATTAAGTGGTAACAGGTTCTGGTGGTACATTTATTTTTGTCATTGTTTATCATGGCATTACTGTGTGGCAGTGGGAAAAGCTTGTGACTCCCATCTCCTTAAAGTATCCTTGTGCGTTCTGGGTGTTTTGTGTTCCTGATTCCCATCTCCTTGTGCGTTCTGGGTGTTTTGTGTTCCTGACTCCCATCTCCTCCAAGTATCCTTGTGCGTTCTGGGTGTTTTGTGTTCCTGATTCCCATCTCCTCCAAGTGTCCTTGTGCATTCTGGGTGTTTTGTGTTCCTGATTCCCATCTCCTTGTGCGTTCTGGGTGTTTTGTGTTCCTGACACCCATCTCCTCCAAGTATCTTTGTGCGTTCTGGGTGTTTTGTGTTCCTGATTCCCATCTCCTTGTGCGTTCTGGGTGTTTTGTGTTCCTGACTCCCATCTCCTCCAAGTGTCCTTGTGCATTCTGGGTGTTTTGTGTTCCTGACTCCCATCTCCTCCAAGTGTCCTTGTGCGTTCTGGGTGTTTTGTGTTCCTGACACCCATCTCCTCCAAGTGTCCTTGTGCGTTCTGGGTGTTTTGTGTTCCTGACACCCATCTCCTCCAAGTGTCCTTGTGCGTTCTGGGTGTTTTGTGTTCCTGACACCCATCTCCTCCAAGTGTCCTTGTGCGTTCTGGGTGTTTTGTGTTCCTGATTCCCATCTCCTCCAAGTGTCCTTGTGCATTCTGGGTGTTTTGTGTTCCTGATTCCCATCTCCTCCAAGTGTCCTTGTGCGTTCTGGGTGTTTTGTGTTCCTGACACCCATCTCCTCCAAGTGTCCTTGTGCATTCTGGGTGTTTTGTGTTCCTGATTCCCATCTCCTCCAAGTGTCCTTGTGCGTTCTGGGTGTTTTGTGTTCCTGATTCCCATCTCCTTGTGCGTTCTGGGTGTTTTGTGTTCCTGACACCCATCTCCTCCAAGTGTCCTTGTGCGTTCTGGGTGTTTTGTGTTCCTGACACCCATCTCCTCCAAGTGTCCTTGTGCATTCTGGGTGTTTTGTGTTCCTATAACCCACACCAAATGCAGATATGAGTTACAAGATCCTTAACATGTGTATCTGATTTTGTAAGGTGTGGAGTAGAGGGAGGTGGTGGTGGTGGTAGGGAATGGTGGGGGTTAGGTTGGGGTTTAGCCTCAAGCAGGTATGTTGCTTTGCATAATTATGTTTGCGTAGATGATCATAGAAATCCTAGGCCCCACTGTCGGCTGGGCTGTAGGCTTGAACCTGTGACACACAGAAAAAAGTGACGGACCCAGGATTGAAAGCCAAATATTCTAACCACTTTGCCTGGTGTAGAAAGGAAAAGAAAACAATCCAAGTATGAACAGATTGTAGACGCCAGGCTGACTTTGCAAAGTAGACCCTGATCCCCATGGTGACGCCATGGGATATCTCAGTAGATAGAAACTGTGTCCCTGCTGTCAGGTATTTCTGCGTTCAAAATTTTTCCTTTTTTGTCTTTCTCTTTGACTGCATTACTTTTTTTAACGTTTTACTATATGTCCGTGTGCTGTTTCTATGCATTCATGTCCTATTTGCCTGTCGTTGTTCTACACATTTTTTTTCTCTCACTCTCTTTGCGATTGCTGTAATTCTAGCTACACTGTTGTAATCTGACTAATCAGTGGTAAGATTGGAAACCCTGTGGTGAGCACTGGATGCCACTCAGACACTGGTTACCTACCATCAGTATTATTAATCTTTAATCAGACAACCGGTTACCCTAGATGTATTTTCCGACAGAGGCCAGACCCCAAGCACTGAGTAGCACCCTTGGTGTTATTTTTAGTCCAGAAATGGTTATCCTTTGTATTACTTCAATTACACCAATGATCAGTATCATTTTTTTTTTGAGTCATGAGATGATGCTGATTGCCATCAGTCTTTCTTTTTTTTTTTCTTCAGTGAAACAAAGTGGTGATGAGTCTTTTTTTTTTTTAATTTTCAGTTAAAGAAAGTGGTGATGACCCCATTTATTTTTCCTTTTAAAGGGCAGTGTTGTTTGTTGTGTTGAGACAGAAAGATAAATCCCTGTTACTTGTAGTATTACGATATTTGCCCAAAGTGTTTGTGTTGAGACAGAAAGATAATCCATTGTTGCCTGTGGTATTACGCCACTTGTCCCAAGTGTTTGTGCTGAGACAAGAGGGATAAAGCCTTTTCACCTGTAGTATTATTTCCAGTCGGAACCAGTGTTCTATGACCAGAACGGCAAACAAATCACACGTGAGGAGGCTGGCTTTCATGAAGAAGCAGACGAGGAAGAATATGATGACTACGAACTAACAGAGGAGGAGGAGCAAGATTTCTTGCTTTGGCAGAAGGAGTCTGTTCGCAATGATGTGAGTGGGAGTTGTACTGAAGTTCATGAAGGTCTTGCATGCTTAAAGTGTTGCGAGTATTTGTATGTGTGAATGCCTGATAAATTGTGTGTGTACTTGTGATGCTGTAAGTTTTCATTGGCAAGAAAGGTTGGGAGACAGAATGTGGAAAGAAGTAACATTTTTTATGTGCATTTTCGTGCCAAGGACAAAAGAAAGTGACAAACAGAACCCTGGAGTCCAAAAACTAGAAACTCTGGTGATGGAGAGAGAATAGTGGGTTTCATGTGTTCAGAGCAGTTTTATACCATTGCATTTCTGTATCTTTTTACAAAGTTAAGACTTCGAATTGCATGACACACGCATGTGTGCACACACACACACACTCAAGCATGCACGCACACATGCATATGCAAGCCAACACACACACACAAATGGAAGTACACACACAGTTTGAAGCAAGCACGCACATATTCTTTAAAAATACACATGCAGTGTGCATGCCTGCTCACTCATGTTCTCATGTATGTGTGCTTACGCATGCACACGTGTATGGAAGTGTACATTTTCAAGAAAGCACACATGCGTACATACTTATTCTTGTTTCAAAATTTTGCGGGGTCTCTGACTGATATTCAATTGTATCGATATTTACAGATATGTGGACACAAAAGCACGCACACACACACACACACACACACACACACACACACACACACACACACACACACACACACACACACACACACACACACCCTCCTTGTATGGCATCCTTTGAGTACACACTGCTGCACACTGTCTCATTCAGAATGCCTTATGAGGACATGAAAATGAAGATAGTATGAACTGACATGATTTCATCAGTATGTAGGAGAAAGGTGTCAAAGGTTTGAAATTTGGCTTTTTCTGTCAAAATATCCATAGTGTCACTTGGAGACTGAAATGTGTATGAATTAATTCATTTTCAATGTCTTCTCAAGACACAAGATCTGCTGAGAACACCATTTACTGAACAGGGACTGTGTAACTGGATATAGAACCGAGTACACCCCCCACACTTTTACTCACAGGGAGTGCGCTAACGCAAAAATCACACGTATTTCACGCATTTCACTGACATGCGTACGCAATTTTTGACTTGCAATGCGTAAGTCGTACGCAAAAAGCCTCGGTCTACAGGCAGTGCACCGAAATAAAGAAACAGGCGTCAGCGTCTGAAGCAGTGACTCACCTGCCTCACTATGTCCCGTTTCATTTTCTGCGTTTTTGCTCCCGCTGGCAAAGAAGAATCTGGATATTGCAACAGCTAATAATGCGCTGTAGCGATCATAAAACGGACCATAGATAGTGTCGGACGTGCAGGCTGTGATGTCACGCTTGTCGTCAGTTTAGATCCCACGAATCTGCCATCATTCTTTCCCGCCATTGCCCCAGTTTATGGAAACAACGGCAGAGAAAAAGCAGCAATCCCTTTCGTGTTTCTTTTCGCTGAAAAGGCCACTGGATCAGAGTGTTTCAGAATCATCAACTCCTTCCTCAGAAGTCGAACCTTATACGTCTACAGCAGAAGTGCAGGGATTAATCCAATTTCATCTTTGGAGGTGGAAAGAACAGATAGTATTAGAAACACCTTGTTTGACCTTGGTGAGATTGGGGTTTTTTTCAGTTCACGTATCTCTATGACTTGTGCAAACGCAAAATCAGGCCAGTCGTACGCATTTTTTCAGCCGGTCTGCGTATGACGTACGCAACCGACAAAAACCTAGCGCAATCCATGACACATACACACATTCACATTCAGACACACGCACATGCGCATGCTTGCATATATGCATGCTCGCTCTCTTGCTTGCTTACTCATTCATGCACATCCACACAAACCAAGAGGCTAAGGTTGAAGTTGGCACAGATGCATAATGACTACCTAGAAAGCAAGATAATCACAGGCAGGACAGTGGTTTGAGTCTTGCCTAACACATGTTTTTTTCATTTCCTTCTCTGAACCTTTCGTGACTGCTTGTGTGCTAGTCTTACAGTGGGTTTTTTTTCCACTTTGCATCCACCATTGATGTAACTGATGGTAAAGTATGCAGACCCAGAAATAGGTAGAAAGAGACTTCTATAACGCTTCACCAGAACAACAACATGGGTAGACACAACATTGAAAATGTCATTTTTTAGGCTTGGTGCCGGTAGAGTTTGAACTTGCCTTGCTTGTCTGCGAGTTGGATGCTTGTGCCTCTGAGCCTGTATAGGTCAAGGTTTTGGATTCAGCATGCACAGAAGAGTGAAAGCTCACAGCAACAAGACAGGTGTTCTTGACAAAAGTATACATGGAAAAAATCCCAAAAAATCCACTGCAAACAGCAAATTTGTAAAACTTTTTAAGGCCCTGTAAACTGTATTTGTATTGGAATATACTTAATTCCAGTTTCTTCAATTTTAATTTTGTCCATTGGTGCATATGTAAAAGCTAAGAACTAGTTATCTTTTAGTATATTTACTTTCTGCTAAATGTTTCACATTGCTTTTTTGTTATGAGTAGGCCCAGTTTGTTTCTGTTGTATCCAAAAGGAGCAGAAGGACTAATGTTCTTGAATCTTTATAATTGAACAGAAGTGACATATATTTTTTTTTTTTAAAGGCTGGTACCTCTGGTAATGGCATTGAGCTTTGCCTTCGGGGAGTAGGCTGAATTCAAGTGGTAAACCTGTGATGATATGAATTCAAGTCAACATCGGACAATCCCATTACTATGCAAGAAGATATAATTACAAAGCTTTCAAAAAAATAATGCAACTCATCACATTTCCAACAGGACGCAGTTCTACCTAATTACAGTGTAATGAAATATAATGTCACCATACAGTGGCTATGCAGTGTAACGCAACACTATTGCCCATCACACTTCCAACACAACGCAGTTCAACCTAATTACACTGCAATGAAATGCAATGTAGTTATGATATGCAATATAATGCTACACTGTTATAGAGTGATACAACTTGATGACAGTGCGACACAACATATTTGCAGTACAGAGCAGTGCAGTACAGCACTGTTATGATTCAACACAATTGCGATGGATTGCAGTTACGTTGCAACGCAGTGGAGTGTAACTCACCAGACTTCTGATGCGGTGGAGTGCAAAATAACACAGTGTGATGCTATATAACACAATGAAATGGAGCAACGCAACAGACCACATTACAACTCATTGTGATAAATATGATTCATTGAAATGCAACAGACCACATTACACTTCATTGTGGTAAGAAGTTTGAATTCATTGCATTGCGGTACCTGGCAGGATAATGCTTGGTACAACCGTGCAGTGCTGTGGGATACATCATGGTCCAGTGCATGGAATGCAGTTCAGTAAAATACATTGCGGGGGCTGGAATAGCTCAGTTGGTAGAGTGCCGGACTCGTGATCCTGGGGTTGTGGGTTCGAATTTTGGTACAGGGGGATTTTTCCCTCGGAGTTAACATTGGTTCTGACTCCATTTCCCATACAGTCCTTCGAATGAGACTATAAACCGAGGTTCCGTGTGTGAACGCACGCACATCTTGCACACACGTAAAATCCCATCACCAACTTTCGGAAGAGAAGGCCAGTTTGGCCGTTGGTATGGATGACATGTTGTTACCGGGGATGAAATTCGTTCGCCTAAGGCGGATTTTCCGCCCTTTTTTTTCATCTGCGACCCCCCCCCCCCCCCCCCCCCAAAAAAAAGTGCCGCCCCCCCCCCCCCCCCAAAAAAAAAAAAAATCCTGAAATAAACTTTCGTTCGATGCTATTCCCATTTGGACAATTTGCAACTCTGTTATTCTCAAAAGAGTCAACCAGTCACTTCCGCCGTTAATCAACATCCGGTCTTTTCGCGCCTGTCGAACGTCTGACATCGTTAAATTGGTGAAGTTTGTCAAGCGCGCCGCGATTTCACGGCAAAAAAAAAGGGATGAGAAACGATTGGAGGTGGGACTGGCTAGACCAGGAAGTGGACGATGTTCAAGTTGGTGATGTGTTTCGCAAATTAGACGAAAAAGGCGCTGCATTTTGTGTTCCATGTGGAAAGATTGATTGACTGAATCAATGTTGTGATGAAGGCTGTCTCATTGTTTTGAATTTGAGTGAATGAGTCAGTATGCACATATAAAAGTATATACATGGGTGAAACTTCTTCCGTCTGAGGACAGAATCCGTTTTATGAAATTATTCGAGACGGAATTTTCCGTTTTTCCTAAATCTGAAAAAAACAAACAAAAAAAAACATTTTCAAAACAGTCTCTAAAATTGTGCAAATTACGTATTGAGTGCGCTTACCATAAAACGGAAGTGCCGATTCGGTAGTACTCTTTATTTTAGGGAACAAAGATAAAGCACCATTTGCCGAAATCTAGATTTTGAGTTTGGAGTTCGTTGGAAACCGTGACAATGTCCTATCTTAAAGAAGGTGATTCTGTTGAGGAGATCGACGCTGGCTTTACTAATAAGTGGCTGAACGAAATAGATGATGAAAAACGACAACATCGTGTTTGGTGTTTGAAAACGAACAAACCTGGTGTAGTGTTTTGCCGCGTGTGTAACTCGGACCTCGAGTATGGATCCAATGGAAAATCTCGGCTAGCAAAGCATGTCAGAAGTCCGGACCATATTAAAAGAATGATGGTGAGAATTTCAGTAAAATCTTTTTCAGCAGCCCTCCATGCCTCCACCCCAGTGACACACACACACACACACACACACACACACTCACACACACGCACAGAGAGTGAGAGACATAATAGTATGAAAAAATATTTAAAGAAAGAAAAAAAAACATGAAAGAAAAATAAACATGAGGGTTAGTTTTCTGGAAAAAGGATGGGGAAAACTATTAAAGGTTTTATTTCTCCGTGTAATAAAATGGTTTAGTTTTGGAAGTACAGTGGAAACTCTCTATTAAGACCTTAGAAAATGCACAGATTTGCGATCTTGATACCCTTACTGCCCATCTATGTCCAAGGCACCAACCAAGCTGTTTTTTTGGGGGGTAAGTTTTTTTCTTTCTTTTTTTTTTTGAATTCAAAATGACGACTTTTGTTTACATATAAGCAATAAATATGTGTTTTAAACAAGGCCTCGGTTCCAAATTTCCTTTCACCAGAGGCCACGAAAACTGTCTGAATTTTTCAAATATTAATTTTGGCCCCTGGACCTCGAACTTTCAGTTTTTCAATTTTTTTTTAGATCTAGTTTCACCCATGTATATATGATCTTTTGAAGTATTATTTTCATTACTGAAAGCATGAAAATGTGGCTTATTTGCCCTTCTTAACAGCGCCGGAATAGGGGTTTATTTGCAGTTTTAGGCCTTTTATTTCATAAAAAAAGCTTCAGCTTCAGGGGCCTCTGTCCCCTGACCCCGGCCGGGGCGTTGCCCCTGGACCCCACTGGGGGCCTACGGCGGCCCCCATACCCCCGCCAATTTTTCAGCCTTTTTTACTGCTGGTTACTTTCATGCCTGGTTACACATAGCATGCACCTTGCACCTTCCCCAAAGATGGAGTATGGCTGCCTTAATGGCGTGATAAAAAACAGTCATACACACAAAACTCCACAGGCAGTGTTCGCAGGAGTATCAGCCTGCCTACGCAGAAAGAAAGAAAGAAAGTAAAATACAACAGAATGTGATGCCACAGTGCAATGCTGTGCGACACAGTGTGGTACAGTAGACTGAGGTGTGCAATACAATGGGTAAAGGTCAGATGGTATAGTTGATGTTGTATGCTCTGTGTGTGTGTGTGTGTGTGTGTGTGTGTGTCTTCAGTTAGGAATGGCTGCTCCAGGCCACATGGAGAACCCCAGTGCGCCGTCCCCTGTGTATCGGCAGTGGTCCACGGCAGAGTCGGACTACCGCAATTCCAATTACTATGCCGACTACCCTCAAAATTATGACTAGTAAGTCCTCATTTGTTTCATGTACTGTGGTATCTGGCATCAGGTGAGCGTTCTGCTACAGTTCCTGAAGTGTGCAGGCATCATTTAGTCTTTGAAAAGAAGGTTTCGTTTGTTATTGTTGCTGTTGTTGTTGTCTGAGCAAATGTGTGTGAACTGGTAATGTGATGCATTCACGATTGTATGAAAGGAAAAAAAAGTGGATACGGTTTTAGTGTCGCACGTTTTGCCAGCCAGTCGTGCCCACGAGTTCCACGTAAGTATTGAGAGGGCAAAGGGCATCTGCAAATATTTTTTAATTTGTCACACTGTAATGATGACACTTCAATGAGTAGTGCTCAGACAGCTTTAGGAATTAGCAGATTTCAGAGAAGAGAAACTGGGGGGTGAGGTGGGGGGGGGGGGGGGGGGGATGAGGGTGGTGGGGAGAGGAGGTGAAGGTGCCTCAGCTGGACGTGAAGAAGAAAGAAAATGGGGAAATCTGCAAGCGATGGTCAGAGTTTTAGTATGCTAGCTGACGAACCTGATATCGTCATGTTTTGTGTAATCTTGGCTAGAGCGGCCAGTTTTGTCACTGTTTGTGCCTTCACCACACTGAAAAACCTCACCAAGACGCAGCAAAACAGATCGTCAGTCATCGAGGATACCTCAGGCGAGCTGCTGACAGAAAGCTCCGCTGTTTTGAACAGATGGACACAGTACTGCCAAGAACTTTACAACTACCCTATACAGCCAGACGACAGTCTGTTTGAGGGGGACTCAACACCATCAAGGGAATCCTCACCACTACCAGTGATGAGAGAAGAAGTGGAAGAAGCCATCGGCAGCCTTCCGGCAGGGAAATCACCTGGAGCAGACAATATTCCAGCAGAGCTGCTCAAACATGGAGGGAAGGAATTGGTCACTCTAGTAACATCGATTTGTCAGAAGATCTGGGAGACAAAACAGTGGCCCACAGAATGGACTCAATCACTCATCATCCCCCTGCCCAAAAAGGGAAATCTACGCCAATGCCAGAACTACAGAACAATAAGTCTCATTAGCCACACCAGTAAAATCATGCTCAGAGTCATCTTGAATCGACTGAAGAAAGAGGCGGAAGAACACCTGGCGGAAGAACAAGCTGGATTCAGGGCAGGCAGAAGCACAGTAGAACAGATCTTCACCTGCCGGATACTGATGGAGAAACATCTGCAACATCAGAGAGACCTGTTCCACAACTTCATTGACTTTAGGAAAGCGTTTGACAGGGTGTGGCACAAGGGTCTGTGGCAGGTGCTCAGAAAGTTTGGCATAGAGGAGGGTCTCGTCCAAACCATCCAGGCGCTGTATAACACCGCCAGCAGCGCAGTCCTCCTCAACAACCAGATAGGGGACTACTTCAAGACCACAGTTGGAGTCCGTCAAGGCTGCCTGCTATCTCCCGTACTGTTCAATCTCTTCCTGGAAAACATCATGCGTGAAACCCTCCATGACTTCCACTCCACTGTCTCCATCGGAGGAAGAATCATCAATAATCTGAGGTTCGCAGATGACATCGACCTGATGGGAGGCAGCAACGAAGAACTACAAGACCTGACAAAGAGACTGGAAGAAAGGGCAGGTGCATATGGAATGGAAGTGAGAACAGAAAAAAGCAAAGTCCTGGTCAACAGCACAACCAACACCCATGCTGAAATCTACATGAACGGACAACAGCTTGAAGAAGTGGGCGCTTTCAAATACCTTGGCGCCACTCTCACCAAAGACGGTCGCTCTACAACAGAAATCAAGACCAGACTAGCGATCGCAACAGCAGCAATGGCAAAGCTAAACAAGATCTGGAAGAGCAAGGAGATCAGCTTTCCTACAAAGATGAAGCTGTACAAGTCCCTGGTGCTGTCCATCCTGCTGTATGGCTGCGAAAGCTGGACCATGACAGCAGAGACCACCAAGAGAATCCAGACGTTTGAAACTAAATGCTTCAGGCACTTGCTCGGGATCTCTTGGCAAGACCGGAAGACAAACGACCTTGTGAGGAGCCAAATAACATCACTTGCAGGCCCCAAGAACCCCTCTTGGCAACAGTCAAGAAGAGGAAGCTGTCGTGGTTCGGGCATGTCATACGCCACAATTCACTGCCCAAAACAGTCATCCAGGGCACGCTGGAAGGCGGCAGACGAAGGGGACGACAAGCCAAATGCTGGATGGACAACATCAAAGAATGGACCAGGATGGATGGCCCTACGCTGATGCGACAGGCAGAGGACAGGGCCGGATGGCGGTGCCTGGCTTCGAGAGTGTCTCTCATCTCTCCTCTACGCCCATCATGGGCAAGAGAATGATGATGATGATGATGATGTCTGCGTGGTTAAAGGCAGAATAATGTCGTGCTCTGATGTCATGCGCTGGTGGCATGCTGCAAAAGTGAAAGAGATCAACAGAAACTGTACAGATAAGTGGTTCTTGTCATTGTTGGACGGAAATGTGAAAGATGCCATACTCGACTCTGAGGTTTGGGTCAGATTGCAACATTTTGAGTGCAAGTTAAACTTTTTTTTGTTGAAGGGGATGAGGGAAGAGAACCTGCCCACATACCCCCTCTTCCAACACCCCAAGAACTTACGTGATTTGGGCTTTTTGTTAGCTGGTGCCCTGAGTGTGAGGAGAGAAAATAATTCTTTTGTTTTTGGAGTAGGTATATGAATGCCAGGTCACGAAGAATTTCTGTGACCTTGACACATGCACACACTGGAGAGATTGAGAGAAAAGCAGGTCATGAATGGATTGACAACTAAGTAGATTGTATCTAGTGCATTCCAGAAAAGGAATAAGATGGGAGGAGGGTGGGAGGTAAAAAAAAAAGTTTTGTGCTTGCCAATCTTATTAAAATCCAAGTAGCGATCTGTTCTGGCTGTTTGATTGCATTTGGAATTTAGGTTATCAACAAACATCTTTTTATTGGCTATGACCAGTTACAGCATTTACTGTTTGATTCCTGAACCAGTAGTGTGGCAGACAACAACAACAACAGAGATAAAAATGACAGAAATAGGCATGAACATTTGGACAGAAATAAGCGTGAAAATTTAGTTTCTAGGCAGAGACAAAGCCTGTGAAACCTTCATCTATCTTTAAAAGAAAAATATGTTGTTACTTCTTTAATGCTAAATGTTCATAGTTACTTCTTTAGTTACTTTTTTAATGCTGAATGTTCATAGTTTCTTCTTTAATGCTAAATGTTCATAGTTGCTTCTTTAATGCTAAATGTTCATAGAGCTTGAAAGCATTTTGTGTTGGAGGGTTCCTTTGAAAGTTTCCATCCAAAGAGACGACTGTTTCTTTGTCTTTTTTCTTTTCATTTACTTTTCTTTTTATAATTCATATTATTGATGACAAAAATGAAGATTTTTTAAGTTCTGTTCTGTGGTTTCCTGACAGGCCTGTACTCTACGCTTTTCTTTCTCAAAATGTCCTGACTTGAACATGGCCCAAGAGAGATAGTCGGTCACCAGCAGGTTTGCTCAGGAAATGAGAGCAACACCTTTTCAGATACCTCCATTAAATGAATGAAACTCTGCTGTGTGGTTCAGGTCTGTCCATTGAAGTCCATAGACCTCATCTCTGGATAGGAGTTGGTACGGCCCAAAATCTCATAAATGAATGGCTAGAATGGCACTCGTACCCATAAGCTCCCAACCTCTGACACTAACCACTGCACCCCCAGCAGCTTTCTGTTTACTAGTCTTTTCAGTGAGAAATGATTGATGTACATATAGCACATTTTGAAAAATTCTTTCCTTATTTGATCTTATTATTGTGTATATTGGTAGTCTTTTTTTTCTTTTCCTCTCCCCAAGTAAAACTAGTTAATGCAGTTTTATGTCCTATTCCAATCGAAACTTTTTTTTTCTCTGCCAATTTTTGTGAAAAATGTTGACCCCATTTTTGATTTGGCACTTTTCCATCCAGTCATGAACATGCTTTCTTTAGATGAATTCCTTTTTGGTTGACACTTTTTTTTCCCCCGAGTAGTTTTTACTTATGGCAGTTGTCCTATGTTTCAGCAATGCTTATACTCCATACATTGAGGATGAAGGCTTGAACGATGAAATGGAGAAGGCCTATGAAGAATTTCTGTCATCACAACGAGGACCCCCCATGGGGAAATAACGACCCGGGACGTCTCCAGAGAAACTGTAGACTGACCTAGCGACTTGTGGTAGGCGTTACTGTCGCTAGATGGAGAACCGACTGTCACTACACATGGTTGATAACTGCCACCACTTTTCCCCCTCCTTGTTTCGCTTTCATTATTGATCCGTTTGTGTCAGTTGGTTTAATCTTCAGGATGTGCGATTTATTGTGATGATTTTTTTTTTCCCCTGTGTAAATGTGTTTTTTGTGTGTATATGTGTCCCATTCCATCCTTCAGTACGGAAAGCATGCATATTTTTCTTCGTTGTGTGGGGCAGGTGAAAGATTTGAGAGAAGGAGGGGTAATTTCAAAAGATAAATGTATGAGTGTGAACTGTGAAAGAGTGTGAAATTGGTTGGTGGCAAATCAGGTTTGTGATAGAAGATACAGTAACTCCACAACAGTTTTGACGTTGAAGAATGAATTGGAAAAGAGAATGGTGGAAAACTTTATAATTTTTTTCTTCTTCTTTCTTTCATGACTTTTGTTCAACATTTCAAGGTTCAGTGTGTTTCTGAAATGAAAGTCTGTCGTATGTATGTCAGTATTTTGTGGATGAAAAAAAAAGAAAAAAAGACGGCGATATAGTGTCTTTAGGTTGGAATGGGAGCTAATCTCATTAGAAAAAAAAATGTGTCCATGTACGCTTTAGTACAGTGTTTAAGTTTGCATGCACATTCATGTTTGCTTGTACAAAACATTCCCATTGTATTAACGGTCATCAGCTCCAATCCATATGACACCCCATGTACACACATCATGTCTATGCGTACATTTCATGTGTATTAATTGCTCTCTCGTGCTGTAATGCATCGAAATAAGAAAGTTTGTATTTTCGTTGCTGATGATGTTGCGAGCAAAGTGCAGAGAAATTTTCAGTGTTGGCGTTTCTCACATGTTGGCCCTCCTTAAAACCTTCCTCTCACCTACGCCCACATTACACAAAAGAACGTGTAAGAAATTCCTTCCAGTGTTGTTTCAGGAGTGTGCTGTAGATCATTACATGTAATGGGGGAGTCCTGGTGGATGGTGGGTAGAATAGCTTGTTCTCTTTAGGGACAACAGTCACCACCTGAAGAGTTCGGCCTGCGGTAATGTTTGAAACATTCAGCTCTGTGTGTGTGTGGGTGTGGGTGTAAAGTATCATGTAGGCTGCACATGTGGGCATTATGAAGATAAATAATCCTTAGGCTTTTCAGAAATGCAATAAGTATGGATTCTGTTTGAGATGTGTGGTGATAACAGTGCGCGCGTATGTTTTGAATAAGCATGCTAAGTGTGATTGCACTCCAGTCTGCACATGTGCATGTACAGTTTGCGCATCCACACACACACACACACATTCACTCTCTCTCTCTTTCTCTCTCTCTCTCTCTCTGTCTGTCACACACATACACATACACACACACACGCACACACACACACACACACACACACACACACACACACACACACACGCCCCCTCATCTTTATCCCAGCCCCTCACAAGTCAATTCTGCCTAGCTTCAGTCAACGTGTATGTGTGTTATTGAAAATGGACTTCTCAGCTGATTTGAATGTGCACTTATGGTCGTTCTCTTTAAGATTTTTGTTGTATTAAATTGAAAATTTGAGAGTGAGTGTTACTTATACTGCAGGTGTTGGCCTATTTGACTTGATTAAAAAAAAACTCAACAGCAGAATCAATACGAATGAATCCGGTAACAATACTGTCTTCTATTGATTAAAAAAAAAAAGAAAAAGAAAATGTGCTCTTTATTTAAAAACTTACTTTCTCCCCCAAAGATACATTTTTTTTTTTTTTTGTGACATGCTTATGAGAATGTGTGCCTTTTTGTGTGTGTCTGAAGATTAAAAAAAAAAACAAATGATGAAAACTCTCAAAGAAATGGCTGATTTTCTGCATTTGTGTCTTTCTGTGTTTGATGTCTACCTTGTTTTGTCGTCACATATCTTGAGATGTGTTCAAATGGTTTTTGGCTGTGCTACTGCTGAGGAAAAGAAGTTTCAGGATGTTGTTCAAATTTCTTAATGGTACAGTTTCTTGTGTTTAGAAAGTATATGTGAAAGTGATCCCAACAATATGAAATAGTGTCTGAGAGAGCGGATAGATCATTTTAAATGTTCGTTTTACAGCAGAAGAGTGGTTGAGCATACTGGTTGCAAAGCGGTTTGGATGTTCACAATTAAAAAAGTAATGTTCACATGCAAATATGGCTTCACGTTTACCTTCACTCTTGTGATTTGAAAAGATATAGCTGGATGAGCTACTTTTGGAGTGAGAGTTCATTTAATTTATATTTCATTACAGAATTATTTCTGTCTTTAATCTTTGCTGACATACTCCTTCATGTATGTACATGCACCATGCATGCAACACTCACATATACACACACAAACATGCATGCACAGTCTCTCTCTCGCTGTCAAAATTTGCTCCGTCTCTCCCCCAGCCCCCAGCCCTCTCTCTCCCTCAAAATTTGAAAAAGAAGCCTTAAATAACATAATCTGTTAAGAAAATGTTGTCCAACTTATTTTGAAATAAATAAAAACTATTCGGTTGTGTTTGGGAGAGGCATTTTATCAAAGAAATGGGTTTTTTAAGAAGTTTCCCATTTCTTTTTTTTTTTCCATCAGGTATTTCATGTCTTGAAAAAAAAAAAGGGGGGGGGGGTGTAGGACAACAAATATGTTGTGTGGTTTGATACGAATCTTGCATATCACACCCCACCAGCTCCTCCAACTCCTTCCTTTAAACTGAACTTGCCGAAAGTGTGTGTGTGTGGGCATAAATTTCTCAGTACAGCCTCAGTTTAATGAAACAAAAAATGAGTGAAGATAAACGTGGAGCCATATTTGCATGTGAACATTGCCTTTTTAATTGTGAGCCTTTCCCTCCTCCCCGGACATGCACCCACACACATGTGTTCACGCATATATGCCTGCATATACATGTATGCCACACTGCGCGTGCACACATGAACTAGCTAAATGAAACTAGTTTATTGTTTCATTAAACTGAGGCTGTACTGAGAAATTTATGCCCACATACACACACACACACACACACACACACACTTTCAGCAAGTTCAGTTCATAGATAGTTTCCCTGGACATTTATTCATGGGAATGAACCAAAATCAAAGATAAAAAAATGATGAAAGGGAAGCAAGTTTTAATGGTTAAGATTACCTATTCTGAAAATTGGGAATAAATGAAACTTTTGGGTCCCAGCCCCTCCAATATCCTGTGTCTCATCCTCCCTCCCAAGATTAACCTTGCCAGAAACTGACTTATTTCCCTAATGGTCTCATCTTTGAAAGTTCATCCTTCTCTCTCTTTGTGTATCCGAGTGATGATGTAAGTTTGTACCTAAGTTGACAGTATTATTTTTATGTTTAATTCCCTGTTACTCTGCTGTCGCAGCAGAAATAGCCAGGTAGGTTTGAAAGCTTGGAGAGATTTTTGAAGTTGATTGTAGTGTTAGTTCATGACACTAGATCCCAGACTCGGGGTGTGGGTAATCTTGTGTTTCTTATTAGCTCGGTGATTCGGGGTTCTGTTGTCGTATATGTTTTTTATCTCAGGATAATTTCTATGTTGTGTCTTCCCTTTGCAGGAATCCAAACACTGGTGAGAATGTTAAGTGGTCTCCTTTCTTCCAATAAGTGTGAATGCAGAATTCTGTGTAATGCAGCAAACTTGCATTGCAGCTAAAAGATTGCATAATCAAGAATGAAGTCGAAGATTGTTGAAAGCATATTATCAGTTCTAGTTTTGCGGTCTAAAAGTTTGTTAAAATGAAGAATGGCCTTGAGCTTCTACAGTGTGACCTTCAGATTAGGATTCCATATCGAAACCCCCACTTAAAGAACATTTTAAGAACATTTTGTCATCTGTGTTTGTTATATATATTTCCCATTATAGGCACCCTGTATTATAAAAGACCCAGTTTTTTTTTTAAAGCTGATGTTTGACTTAATCCATTGTGAGTTATTACAGAATTATTCTTTTCAGTCAGTGACAACTAAAAGAATGCATGATCCAGTTTGGGACGAGTCGTTTTCTCTCAGGTGTTCAGTATCAAAACATATTTTTTGTGTGGAATCTTGATTCCTTGTGCAATGTGAAACTGCATGTGTACTTTAATTCTGTTTCGAGTAAGAGTGTTTGAATGTGTTCTGGTCCAGCTCCATGTTCAAACTTGCTGACAGAAACTTATCACACGAAGTTTTGACAGGATGGTACACTGAAATTTAAAAACGGTCACCCATGCAGCGAATCTGCTTTGAGGGATTTGAGGTTTTGATTTTCACTTCATTGCAACATGAGGGTGTCATTGCTCGCAGATTCTCAGGTCATAGTGACGTCCATAAGAACAGCAATTCCCATTTGGTGAAAAGAACTTTTTTTGGTGTTATTTGGAGGGATTATCAGAACTGATGGAGAGGGAAATTCAGAAATGCTGTTCTAGATGGTATCTGTGGCTGTTGTTCCCAAATATGTACACTTTTTTTTTTATCCCTGATATATCAGGGAAATTTTTTTATTACTTGTGTTTATGCAGGTAACACACCTACCTAAGGAAAAAGATTTCGTAGGTTTTTGGTTCAAGTGTTGTTTGGGATAGGGTTTTTTCTTTTCCTTTGCACCCAAAGTGCAATTAATAGTCTGAGTACTATTCTTTTACACAAAATGATAATTAGCAGACCCAGGTGCAGGATGTGCTTAAACATGTGTGAAAGAACTGGTGGCAACTAGGGAATTATTTCTGGAAATATTCTGTAGGAAAATCCATTTTGATTGGTCAACAAAAACATGCAAAAAACAATAACAAAAAAGAGGGGAAAAAAACAATGGTGGCACAGTTCTGGGTGGGATAATATGGTCTCCCTTGGGAGAGCCGCTTCTATTACACATACGAAATTCGTTTACGATGATGACATCAAACGAGATACGAGAACCGAAAGAGTACTTGACAGAGTGCAGACACCAAGGTCAAACATATCCTGTTAGGGCAAATAAGGATAAATATGGAATGAAAGAGTTATTTCCCATGTACGTTTTAAGTATGACACGGAAAATATGAAATGCCATCATTTATGTCACTAGAAAGTTCTAATATTTCATGAAAATATGTTACTTATAGATGGTTAACACTGTGTAAATCATAACTTCACAGTGTTGATACCTGGTGAAAGTTTTGAAATAATTTTTCAAAACGGATCCTGAATCCTGGTTTAATCAGGCTCAGCTCCTTGGATCAGCACCAGAATTTCACGTGTCCTGTCTTTTGCCCCTTTCCATAATTATTTTCACCAAGTTTGGTTAAAATTGATTCAGAATTCAATGGGTTCAGTTGTGTCTGTGTAATTTTGTTGCAAATATATTGATGTCTTCAAAACCACTTTCTTTTTATTAAAAAAAAGATATTTTTTCTATGTTGTAAACAATTTTCATGAGAGGAAGGGGAAGGTTTTTTTCAGACTTTTGTCAAGAATTTTGTTTTTCTTTCATCATCAACTACAAGAAAGAAAAAAAAGCACTTAACGGACACTTAATTCCTCCATGGATTGATGATGACAATTCATCCATCTAATGAGAATTATTCATCCTCTGGTAACAGGAAATAACATCTTGTGCCAGTTCTTGTTCTTACTTTAGAGTTCGGGACTGCCTCCCTTTGTTGTAAAGGGTCCCTCAAAGCAGGTTCCTGCTGTTACATATTATGTTTGTATATGTACAGTAAAAACCTGTCGGTTTCATTCAGCGCGTGGTAGCCAAATTCTCTTGTCTTTGTGTAAAAGACACAGTCACTGTGATGACCTTTCATGACTTTGTTCTGTGTCCTTCACCTTTCTCTGAAGGTGAAGGATGAAGAGAGATAAATAAAGTGCGGAAAATGTGTGCGTTGAATGTTGGTTATTTGTGAAGAATAGGTTGTGTGTGTGTGATTGTGTACACTTGTGTGTTTGATAGTAGTCTGTGTTCATGTGTCTGTACATGTGCAGGATTGGAGAATGTGCAGGAAAAGAATGAAATCTTTATGAAATAAAAACTTTTGAACTCTGCAGATTCTTATGTTGATGAACAGTAAACAAGTAGGGTAACTCTTGCTCCCATAAGAAAACCTAACACAGAGTATCTTTTATTCAAGAATGGCACAGCCTTTTAAACTTGAATAAAGTCAGACAAATACAAAGATGAACAGTCTAATAGTGGGGAAAAACAAGCGCAGGCCAACAACCCCTCCGTCATCACAGTAATGACTTGGCAAAGATTTGAAAAGGGGGGGGGGGGGGGGTGAAGATGAAGAAAATAGGAACATAAGATTAAGAAAATATATTATAAATATGAAAACTCTTCACTAGCTGCATGAGGGAACCAAGGTATCAACTTATGTTGATGAGTTAAACAATTGAATAAATCTTTTTTTTAGCAGTTTGATGGCACATGACACCTGTCTGCTGTGATTCAGTGATGTCAGTTGCAGACTTGTGGGGTTGGTGGTTGTGGATTTGATTCTCATAAGATACTTGTGAGGAGTTTGGTCGGTTGGTTCGTTTCTTTCTTTCTTTCTTTTTGCTTTGGCCAGCTTCTACCCAGAGTTGATAATGCTACTGGTTCAAATAGGAAGACTTGGAGCCACACATTGAAGTTTCATCACTTAATGGAAGTGTGCCTGAGAGTGATGATGAAACATCCTGACCAACACTTCAGGTGTGTATGTCTCGGGTCTTTTTGATATCGAGGTGTCTGAGGAAAGGAAGCATAGAGCGCAGCTATGACATGTGACATGTGTCATGTGACATGTGTCATATGACATGTGTCTTAGACCCGAATGAAACATCACTGCATTGTTTTGTGTGTGTGTGTTTTTTTTTTATTGATCATCAAACTAATGAAAAACAATCCAGTTCTGAGATCGTTTATGCCCTATTCTTAAAATGACCTTACTTTTAAGTTCCTGTATATTACCTAGGCATGACATGTTTGTGTATTTATAATATAAAAAAAAAAAGATCAAATTTTGAGGTCCTTCATGCCCTGCTCCTGAAGTGACCTCACTTCCATCTTCCTCTGTAAAATGTCTGTGCCTGATGTGAGTTTGCTTCAAAGTGGTCAGTATCATCAAGGTACTGGGACTGTTATTGGGCGCATGTTTCAGCACCCATCCAAGGAGGACGCTCGCTTTTCACTGGCTTTGTAATGAAGCAGTTACTGTGGTCAGAAAGGGGTTTAGTAGGTGGTGTCGTGCATGTGACCGATCAGGACAGGCACCATTTAACGCCACTGACTATGACTCGGCAGCATCCTTTCTGGTTGGTTGCCCCATGATAATTTGATGTTAATTACTCTCCATGGACTACAACAAAAGCCACTAGGGTGTGACTACGTATAGGTGAGAGAGCTGGATTGAGCTGCATGGGTATAATGTTGCCCAGGGGGACTGGAAAATGTGACAGAATCAGTAACACTGACGACACTCACCTAGAACACATTTGCCACAAATCTATGGTGAAACATTTGGAAAATAAACAAGAGCAGCTGCCCATCTATTTCTTTACTATCCAGAGTCAAGCATACTGTAAGTTTGAATGGGAAGACTGAAAGCTTATAGAAATATTGTGAAAGGAAGCATGTTGCTTGTGGTTTTATAGGTATATGTTCATTATTCCTGAAAGTAAAGCAAAGACGGAGCTGTCATTCAGAATCATCATTGACAGTGCAGTGTCTCCATGAAAAGTGCATTAAATGTGGTGTATTAGTCAGGCTTAACACATCAAGGTTATCTCTGCACTCATACATGCATATGCACACTCATGCATCAATCAAACATTCCACTCTCTTTGGGAATGGGGTGTCATGTATTCACTTCTCTGAGAACAAGAAATATAGTTCCTGCTCCACTTATACTATACACATGAAAAATCCAAAAGCACAAATATACATACATATAGTAGAAACAAGAGATCATACAATGGCTTCTTACCTGGCAAGCTTTATACACACACACATGCACATGCACATGCACACACACGCATGTGCGCGCGCACACACATGCACACATACACACCCGCACACATACACACACACACGCACACCTGTACACCACACCACAGTTCTCAATCAGGTAACAGCAAAAAGCCTCGGCACCAGGTGATGGTGACGCTTTGGGTTTTCTGGCGCCCTGGGACTGAGCAATTTTTGTCATTGGTAGGGGGGGAAAGTGAGAGAGCTGGGTAATCTGGATCAGAACAGAAATCGCTCAACACCACTTGGCAGCAGTGCAGTGTCTCCTCTTGTAGAACCGCTCCCAAGAACATGATTTTGATTGCTTCTTTTTGGTTGCCGGAGCCACTCGGCCGAAAGGAAAGGAATGGCAGGGCATGACGTCATGTAAAGGGTGCTATCAGGCTGTCGTCTGCGACAGCTGAGAGCCATATTGAGAGAGGCATTTTACGACTGAACAGTGGTAGAGTGTTCATGTTCCCTGCATATCAATTCATCGTTGTTAGTGGCTTAGACTGTGACAAAAGGAACAGGAAAGTTGTGAATGGGTGTGTGAGCGCATGCGCGTGTGTGTATATAAGAGAGAGAGGGGGGGGGGGGGGGAGTGCACAGGCATTCATTTTGTTCTGTGGTTTATGTATCTGTCTTTGCAAACAATTGTTTATATATTTCAACTAAGAGAGCTTTCACCTGCAATGCAATGTCCAGTTCTCAGAGAGACCAACATCAATGAAAACAAAGCTACTGGTCCCGATGGCGTTCCTGGCAAGCTCTTAAAATTATGTGCCAATGAATTGAGTGAGGTATACCAACTACTTTACCAAGCTTCACTGGACCAGGGAGTAATACCTGATGAGTGGCGAGATGCGAGTATTGTTCCCTTATTCAAAAAGGGTGACAAAACAAAAGCAGAGAACTATAGACCTGTATCTCTTACATCCATATCAGCTAAACTACTTGAACACATAATATATAGTAGCATAATGGACAATCTTGACAAATATGACTTCTTAAATAACGCCCAGCATGGTTTTAGACAGCGAAGGAGTTGTGAAACTCAACTTATAACAACTCTCAATGATTTTAATAACTGTCTTAACAACAGACAGCAAATAGATGCAATTTTATTAGACTTTTCTAAAGCCTTTGATAAGGTTGACCATGAGGGCCTGCTGCTTAAATTAGAACACATCGGCATTGGCGGTTCTTTGCTAAAATGGGCTAGATCATTCCTCGTTGGGAGAACGCAGAAAGTTGTTGTGGAAGGGTCGTCATCCCATTGTAAACCAGTCTTGTCAGGTGTACCACAGGGAACTGTTCTGGGGCCCTTGTTTTTCTTAATTTATATAAATGACATAAGTAGAAATCTCTCTCCTGGAACTACTATAAGGCTTTTTGCAGATGACAGCTTAGTATATAGAACAATCAGAAGCAAGAATGATACACGCATTCTACAAGAAGATCTAAACGCTTTACAAGAGTGGGAAAGAACTTGGAAAATGGAATTTCATCCCCAAAGTGCCAAGTGTTGCGTATATGTAACAAACGCTCACCAATTAGATCAGATTATTCTATCCATAATACTATTCTTAAAGAAACTAATGCTGCAAAATATTTAGGCGTGATTATAGATAGTCGTCTCAAATGGAAAGAACATTACAATTTAGTATGTAAGAAAGCAAATAACATCTTAGCTTTCTTATACAGGAATATCAATGACTGCCCCCAAAAGGTTAAAGACGACTGCTACAAAACACTGGTTAGACCAGTACTGGAATATGGTTGCTCAGTTTGGGATCCTGACCATCTAAAGGACATTGATAACCTCGAAAAGATTCAGAAGAGAGCAGCACGGTTCGTAACAGGGAACCACATCAGAGAAAAGGGGAATACTAGGAAGAACATGAGGAAATTAGAATGGAAACCCTTAGAAGAGAGAAGAGCTTTTATCAAACTTAACATCTTCTTCAAAGGCAGAGCTAAAGTAATTGATATTCCAATGGAACAACGAATATTGAATAAAAGTAGCACCAGGAGTGGCGGTCAGTGTTATACCATACCTGCATCAAATATTGACAGCCACTTACATTCTTTTTATCCCAGTTCTGTACGGCTGTGGAACTCACTGCCGGGTGCCATCAAGATTGCCACAAATGCAATCTCATTTAAAAAACAAATTGATACGACAGTTTTGAGATCTGCATATTGACGATTTTCTATTTTTACTTCCCCAGATATTTTACTATTACCTGGGCCTGAATTTGGCCATTGCTTTTAACTTCTTGAATATCGAGTGCGACCCCTTGTTGCCAAATTTGCTCCAGGGGCCAACAGTCTGAGTTGCACTATTTTATGTTATTTTATTTTACTTTTTAACATGCGCGCTGGTGACCTACTCGTTTTTGAGTGAACCAGTATTTTAGGAAGAAGAAGAAGAAGAAGAGAGAGAGGCAGACAGACAAACACAGAGAAAGAGAGACAGACAGATGGACAAGCAAATATTGAGAGAGAGAGAGAGACAGACAGACAGGGAGACAAATATTGAGAGACAGACAGACAGCTATATAAGACAGAGACAGAAAAATACAAATGCACAGAGAGAGAGAGAGAGTGGACGCATCTAGAGCTGGCCAGCAGACGATCGTCTGTACTAACAAGTTGCATAGACCTGGTCACGGTTGCCGCTCCACTCTTTTCAGCTCAGTGGCCGGAGCTTAACACAGGCAGGCAAGTCTGAGTTTGGCTGTGTGTGTGGTTGAACTCAGGGGAAAGTCACACACACACACATACACACACACACACACACACACACACACACACACGCACGCACGCACGCACGCACGCACGCACACACACACACACACACACACACACACTCACACACACACACATACACACACACACACACACGCGCGCGCGCACGCTCGCGTTATACTGCCTCTTGTTGCCATCGGGACAAGTAATAGGCCTATCGTTTCCCTTCTTCCCCTCCCCTCCCCGAGCAATATTGCTGATGCTGTTGCTACCACCATCACTATGTCAGGTATCAGGAGCCTGCTGAATTATTATTATTATTATTATTATTATTATTATTATTATTATTATTATTATTATTTACAGTTTTGGTTGTTTTCTCAGCCTTGAAGTTTTGTTTTGTTTTGTTTTGTTTTGCTCTCTCTCTCTCTCTCTCTCTCTCTCTCTCTCTCTCTCTCTCTCTCTCTCTCTCTCTCTCTCTCTCTCTCTCTTTAGGAAGAAGAAGAAGAAGAAGAGAGAGAGGCAGACAGACAAATACGCTCATTAGTGCTTTTATGAGCAGTTTGCTTATCATTGTAGAATTAGATTATCATGTTGCTATGTTCAATTGTCTGTATGAATGATATGTGCTGAAATAATGTATGCATGACAAGGACAGATTGTAAGACTAGGCTTTGGCCTAAAATCTTCATCCTTGGGTATTAAAGATCAATCAATCAATCAATCAATCAATCTCTCTCTCTCTCTCTCTCTCTCTCTCTCTCTCTCTCTCTCTCTCTCTCTCTCTCTCTCTCTCTCTCTCTCTCTCTGCGTGCGCGTGTGTTTACGGTAGGTTTCTTTTAATAAACATACAAATCGCGCTGAGCGCACGTTGGACCTGTGAAGTGGCCACGGGGCACACACCTCAATTGTGGCTGTCTGGGCTCGTTTGTGTGTGAGCTTTTGGGAGGTGCAGCCGCACAGGATCACCATCTGTCATCGCCCCTCTGGATCGAAGGGTAGGCCTCGTTTTCTTTTGGGCCTGTAGTCTCCCCTCAACCAGCCCGCCTGCCACTTTTGGTAGCAGGACAGTGGTGACATCTACTGTTGGCGTGCCAGATCAACCAGTTTCCTATGGACGACCAAGGAGACGCTCAGGTCGTAAATCCACTTTCTTGGGGAGCCAGGACGAGCGCATTGGAAAGTCTGTGAACGTTAAATGTCTAACTGATAGCTTTCACTGGTGCGCCTAAGAAAGTCTATGAACGTTAAATGTCTAACTGATAGATTTCATTGGTGATTCAGTCTTTGCACCATCGTTTGAGAAAAGACAGTCGACGTAACAAGCTGTGAGAAGCCTTGTGGGCTTTCTTTTCTTGTACTGCAAACAAACAGTGCAAAGCCTTTTTTTAATTATATATATATATATATATATATATATATATATATATATATATATATATATATATATATATATATATATATATATATATATATATATATATAAAATAAAGAAGTTAACAATTTGGTGGGATAGTCCACGCTTTGTAATTTGAATTATTTCTGCTGGTCCGGAGAGACTGCATATCAGAAAATATTTTATGTTGTACCTGTCTCAAATGCCTTTCTCATGTGTAGAACAGTTCACTGGAAAAAAAGATCTTTTCTCTTCATGCCAGTCGCGCTCTGTTTAAATTTATCTCCTTCAAAGGAAGGGATGGTCATATGTCGCTGGGCGCATTGGAGTTGTTCCCTTTTTGTGGGACAGCAAATTGGCAGGACCTCTTGCCCTGTAGTCAGAGGTCTGGTAGGCCACACAGCTATTCGCTTTCTTGTAGTTCATATTCACACCAGAATGGGGGGTCTGAATATGTTTCTTTTTTTCTTTCCTTTGAAATTGTGTGGCCCTCGCTCCCTCCCTGGAAAGAAACCCAACTTGGAATCAACAATGGTGTGTGTGTGTGTGTGTGTGTGTGTGTGTGTGTGTGTGTGTGTGTGTGTGTGTGTGTGTGTGTGTGTGTGTGCGTGCGCTTTGTCTGGTACTTCAGTCTTCTCGTTACTAAATGTTCCTGAGTGGCAGCCTTGTTTTTTTTTTAAGATTTAGTACCCATGACCAGTTGTTGCGTTCATAGTCTTGGACTCATTTATGTTCAAGTAGATTGTATAGTTTGGATTGGTTGAATATGTGATTTTGTTTTCCTGATTAGTGAAAGAACGAATTGTTGTTTAAGACACATGTAATTGTGCTGCCAGATCGGTTTGATGTCCACTGGTCTGTTGGAGCGGAAGAGACATTGCTCATTGCATTTTGTGCTTCTTCTGGATCCAGATTCTCTGCACACATTGTCCTGTCCTTGCCTGCATGCGCACACTCAGATCTTGTGTGCCTCGTGCACCACTGCTCAGTATCTAGTGGGAAGCAGAATTCATTGCAAATCGGATGTTAGAGTGGATGACTGTAACTCTTGCAGAGAAGGGTAAAAATGTTCCACACACTGTCATTAAAGATGGTTTCAAAGTGAGGTAACTGCAGGCAAAAATTGAAAAAAACAAACAAAACAAAACAAAACAAACTTACAAGAAGATTTATTGTTCAGCGGAACGAAAGAGACAAAGAAATAACAAGAGAAAACAGGACGTGTTTCGACCAAAGACGTTTTTTTGACGCGTTTTAACTAAAGAGGTCGAAACGCGTCGCGTTTGGTCTTATGATTTGCTTGTCTCTTCCATTGGTCGGAATAGTAGGCCTAAATCTTTCAAATTTTATTCGAGAGTCGAGGGTCCAGTCAAGACACATGATTTCATTGAAAGGAAGCAGATTATTTTCATGGGCATGACTCGCAAGTGGCCAGCGTATTTCATTCAGTGGCGAGAGAAGAAAAGGGGGGGGGGGGGGGGGGGGGGGGGGGAAGAAGCGGGCGCTAGGCATCTTCAAATTAATTAACATTATGTCTTTTTTTCCTCGATGATTCTTCTTGGTTCAACGCCCATCTTCTGCCGAATTCAGTGAGGTAAGTGATTGCTCGTTATTTTTTGTTGTCCTGAGTGTTGTTTTTTCTAGCCTGAAGGAGACCTTAGAGGTCGAAACGCATCGTGTTTTGTCTTGTGATTCATTTGTTCATGTTTGGCGGATACAATACTTATTTATTTATTTTTTTTTTTAACGATTTTTTTGGTTTCTGGGGACGGATCAGCATTTTCACTATTGCATACCCGAATTAAAGGAATATTGCTACTTTGGTGCATCAAAGGACGTTACAACTGTCTGCCAGTTTCTCTAGCATGAGAGAGAGCCTCAAGATACTCTTGCAAACCCTAGCCAACTTCTTGCCGCGCTAACCGTGAGAATGGGCTTTGAAACACTACCACTACTTGCGAAACTCGCGAACTTTCCGGATCGTTTTGAAACGCGTCTCGGGAATGATCGGGATATCCCTCCTGTACTGACATGCTAAGTTTCAACTCCAAAAGAGAAAAGATTCGATTATTGCCTGCTATTAAGACTTCTTATGATTTTTCATAGAAACATGCCATATTAATACAAATCAACGAGTTTAGGTTATTATTATGATTATTATTATTATAGGGGCCTACTGTCGAGGACTTCCTGTGAGTGCGACATGACTGTCACGTGACCGAGACAGCAACCCGCGAAAGGGGGAAATGTACACGTGCAGTGATGTTTACGTCTGTATTATGATCTGTAGATTGTGAATTTACTGTACTTTTCTCGAGTTAAATATGGGTGCCTATCTTTCGTCGCCAGTAACAGACAAAATTTCATGTGATAAGTCTTGTACCGCGTTCACGTACGGTGCATCTTCCATGCAAGGATGGCGGATTAATCAAGAGGTGAGCGGCCATTTTTTTCTGCTTGCCAATGCCGAACTCAAAATCTTTTCACATATAACAAGTTGACTAGCGTTTGAAAAAATAGTCGTGATATCTTAATGACTATATAAGATTCTTGTAAATCATTGCATCAAACCGTTACTTCGTAATTATATGTTAAAAACCGAGTTAGAAAAAGAGGAGCCTCAAGCCAAACTATGCAACAACTGAACAAGTCGATAAATTTGCGAGCTAGTGACTGAAGTATTATGCAAGTCCAGCGCTTGGACTAAACACAACAGTATGAACAGTGTCAAACTCTTGCAGACGACAGCCACTTTGCTTGGTGTATTAGCCAAATTTTCGTGGTCAACAACAATAGAGAGACCTGTCGCCGTCTAGAGACGCTGCTTCTGTCTGATACTGATGCAGTGATGGTACGCGTAATTTTGTTTACTACTAATACCAGATCTAGAAATAAACACTACTATCAGAGAGAGCAAAACAAAATGAAATAGCGTAGAATGTATCTCAGTTGGACATCTGAGATTAAACTTATGATTATAAGCGTAGAATGGATCTCAATTGGACACTGAGATTTAACTTATTGTTAAAGTAAGACTCGACGGAAGAGACTGAGTGCGTTAGGTGTCATGGCCTGTCAGTGTCAGGGCCAGTAAGAAGTACGTTACCTGGTACCTACCGGCAAAATACTTCTTGCAAAAGAATATTACTGAAATTTGTTTGAGCTGCAGTTCCCAGCTCAAACAAATTTCAGTAATATTCCAATGGAACAACTAGTATTGAATAAAAGTAGCACCAGGAGTGGCGGTCAATGTTATACCATATCTGCATCAAATATTGACAGCCACTTCCATTCTTTTTATCCCAGTTCTGTACGGCTGTGGAACTCACTCCCGGGTGCCATCAAGATTGCCACAAATGCAATCTCATTTAAAAAACAAATTGATTCGACAGTTTTGAGATGCATATTGACGATTTTCTATTTTTACTTCCCAGATATTTTACTATTACCTGGGCCTGAATTTGGCCATTGCTTTTAACTTCTTGAGTATCGGGTGCGACCCTTGTTGCCGGGTTTGCTCCGGGGGCCAACAGTCTGAGTCGCACTGTTTTATGTTATTTTATTTTACTTTTTGACATGCGCGCTGGTGACCTACTCGTTTTTGAGTGAACCAGTATTTTAGGAAGAAGAACAACGATCAAAGTGAATATTGTATCGGGACTGGTCGCAGAAAAGAACAGCTTAAAAAAAAAAAATCAGCGTGTGCATCATGGTCAAGTGAAGTTTCAAATCCGTTGCTTTGTGAGCCGTGGCTATTTTTAATCAGTAGGTCATAGCATATTTAGCAGAGGTCATAATCTTTTCATTCTAACATTGGTTCAGAGGTGCTGCTGTTCATTCTTGAAAATGATGGCACTGCAGTTATTTGCCACTGGATCTTTCGTGGTCTTAGGTGTTAGCCTGCAACCATGAGGGGGGCAGGTGGGGAGTGGGGGAAAAATAGTTTTACTTAACAGTAAAGGAAAACCAGACTGACATTGTAGAATATGTACTACAAATTTCAAGTCTTCTGTCTGTAAATAAGTAAATCTAGGTAAAATAAGCTTAGATCTTTAAGCTCCTTTTCAGTGTAACTTAAAATGTTGTTACTGATTTTTTTGTTTCTGTGGGACCAGTGCTGCCACTTGTTCAGGATTGGTAGTGTTGAGATGTATTTGCAAAATTCTTGGCATGATTACAGAAGGCCATTCAGCAGGCCCCAGCATGCTGCCAGTTCAGTCTGAAATGAGAATAGGGAAGGTGGAGGAGTAAGAGGAGGGGAGGGGAGAAGAGAAGAGGAGGAAGAGTTGCTTACAGGATTATTTCTTGAACTTGATAGTTTTTTGGCACATCCGGAAACCAGCTGTTTTGCTTACCTCTGTCCACATGTGGTGAAAGTGTGTGTATGGGCAATCTGCATGGAATAAAATCTGGAACAGCTCTATCTGGCCCACATGTACAACAAATAGAAAGTTTTGACCCCTTTTCTTCTGCACAGTCTTAAGCTAGCAGTTCTTCTTAGTCCCCTTTTATTGGAAAAGTGTGTGCATGTGCTGTGTATTAGTTTGGAATGAAATCCTTGGTGGATAGATTTTTTTTTTTATAGTAGATATGTCAGCGAAAGCATCAGCAGCCTGTGTTATCTTTCACCTTTTCATGCAGGTGGTTACAGAGTCATGGCTGTGATTTGATTATGCTGCTTTTTTGTCATCTTCACATGACAAACCAACAGGGACTTCTGTGCAGAACTTTTTGTCAGCAACATTTTGTATTTAAACAACAAAATGCAAATAAATTACAGCATCTGTGCAGTGTGCTTATGAATTATACATTAATCATTGCCTTTTGTATTCATTATGTTATTGATTAGCATATATTTAAGGCTCAGTTAAAAAAAAAAAAAACTGCATTTGTAATATATGGGAATAAAAACGGGGATCATTACGTAATACATGCAGTGCTGATGTTTAGAACTATAGGAGCCTGTACAGTGTGGAGAGAGGAGAAATATAAGAAATTCAGACTAACAGGGAGGGAGGGGGAGAAAGAGAGGGAGAGAGAAAGAGAGAGAGAGAGAGATTTTTCTAACAGAAGTTTTTCAAATGCATTTCCAGTAAAGATCTGTCTTCAGTTTTTTTTCACACTTTTTTTTAGTCTCCCCATAATGTGATATCTAATGAGAGCTCAAAATAAAGCCCCTTGACATAGCCCTCCCCCCTCTCCTTTGACAACATATGATTTGTTAATTTTATTTCATTATTATTTTTTTCTGGGTATTTATGTGTTTATAAACTTGTAAGCCCCAGTTTTAAAGGATTTTCTGCAGATGGCAGTGAAGGGTGTTGTGCTGTACTTGTCTTAGATAACAGCTCATGACACTTGAGGTCTTTGACTTGTTTATTACCACCAGTTTTCTTTTCACTAATTTCAGGATGCTCACAACTGCTTGCCTGATTTTGACCAGGAGTCTGGCACAGCTTTGTTTGCTGTGTATGATGGCCATGGAGGTTGGTGAAGATTCTAATTTGTCTTACTTGAGGCACACATGTGTGCGTACATGTTCACAACATACACACACTCACGCACACACAGTGACGCACACACACGCGCGCGCGCGCACAACACACACACACCACACACACACACACACACACACACACACACAGTGACACACAACAAAATACATAAACACACAAACATGCACACACACACACACTCATGCACAAACACACTCACATGTGTACATGGACATACACAAAAAACTACACATACACGCACTCACACACGTGCACACGCGCGCGCGCGCACACACACACACACACACACACACACACACACACACACACACACACACACACACACACACAATCTTCTCTCATACAGTTATGCACAGACATGTGCCACACATACACACACGCACACGCACGCACACACACACACACACAGTCTATGAGAAAACGCGCTCCAATGAGATCGCTAAATTACACTAAAAAATTGTATCAAAGAGAACTTGAATAATATAAATGGTTTTATGATTCAAAATGGTTTAACTTTGTCTCCAGAGAAATCACATATGATGCTTTTTGTACTCTGGTTACGATCGCAGAGATTTGCCTTCTTTCAATCTAGAAGGGTCAGTTATCAATTATACACAGTCTGTTTTAAATTTTTAGGAGTAATCCTTGCATCAAAATTGTCATGGAAAGAGCATTTAGAACACGTAATGATGAAAGCTAAAAAGAGTCTGAACTTCCTAAAAATTGTCAGCAAAAAAACAGTGGGGGGCAAGACATTTCCACTCTTATACAGCTAGTAACAGCACTTATTCGTTCAAAGTTAACATATGCCCAAGAGGTATTCTTCTCTGCCCCAAATACCTTTTAAAAAAAATGCAAAGTATAGACAGTAAAGCTATAAACTTGCGATTGGAGTTCCAGTATGTATATACATCTTCATTAAAAACATATGCTGAAATTGGTTATATTACCTTTTGAAGAAAATATGAAACTTGCATCATCTAAATATGTCCTAAGGAGTACATCAGTTCCAAATTCAAATTATGATGAAGTGTGCGTAAAATCAGACACGGATTTTCCCAAAAGAGCAAAGTCGGTTGCCTCTTTAGAAACAATAGGCACTTTCACTTATGACATTTTTCAAGAGTCAGGAATCAATAAGATATAATCATCCGTGTACTGTTCACTGCAGTCCTAAATGGGAACTACTATCAGCCTATTTCGATACTAATTATACAAATATAAAGAAAAATGATGGTCCCACTTTATCTGCTTCTGTAAAAGCTCATATTTTTTTAGCACTACCTGGACCATCTAAAAATTTACACTGATGCAGAGTTTAATCTAGAGCGCGGGATTGGTACAATCCCCCGAATATCTGTTCCTTCCCGCAATTATCGAGTCTTAACGCGGGCAGACTCCCACACAGTTGCAGGACTGCCCGCCCTGTTCACTGATTGTTGTGGGCGCTTGTTTTTCGTCTGCTTGAAAAACTGAAATAGGACTGAGCAGGAGCGAACGATTTCTTGATATTTCATTGGCTGTTAGTGTAAATCAACCAGTCGGCGGCGTTCATCTCCTCCATCTCAATCACCGAAGGAGAAGTTGCGAGAGTTTAAGGCGCCATATTGGATATTTTCCAAAATGAAGCGTGCACCGACCCTATTCGACTTAGACTTTCGTTGAGGAAAAGTGAAAAAAAAAAAAAAAAGATTCTGTGCCATGCGAGGGTGGAGAAGATCATGAAGAAACTGCGACTACATCCAAAAGCTCGGAGAAGCAGCCGAAAAGAGTGCAAGGGAACCCGGTTTCAAGACGATTGGCTGAAGTGGCCGGGGAGAGGAGAGAGGAGGGGGGGGGGGGGGGGGGAGTGCCCTTTTTTTGTTGTGAGGGGGGGACCTGCCCCCCTTTTTCAAAAATCCTAGATTAAGCTCTGCTGATGGCTCTAACTTGTCTAAGCTAGATAATGACATGGTTGGAGCTGCATTTGTAATCCCAGCTTTTAAAGCAGAAAAGGCTTACCATCTTGAAAAACATTTTTCAATATTTTACAGCAGAATTATTGCTATTTTGATGGGTTTGAATTTTCTGCTTGATCTTCCTTTTAGTCTAGTTCAGGTATTATTTTGGTTGATTCTAAATCTGTTTTAGACACACTACAGTCTTATAATCTAAAAGTAAGAGGTGATATTATTGCAGAAATTTGTCATACAATCCATTATTTGTCACTGCGCGGAACTAGTATCTCATTCTTTGGGTTCCATCACATTGTAATATTTTTGGTAATGAATGGGCGGACAGAACAGCTAAAAAGGGTGCAATGAACATTAAAAATTCTGTATGTATGTGTTAAAATTCCTTTATCTTTATCTGAAAGTTATTCCTTAATAACGAAAACTTGTTGGAATCATGTGAAGGAACTCTTAGGAGGTTCTTTTGTAAATTTCACTGAAAAGAGGAATATTTTCAAAGTCAAACATATGCATTCCTGCAATGGTGAGCTCATGTGTGAAAAAGGAACAGTCATCCCTGGTCTACAGATTCAGACTGAATGCTGTCAGATGCAAATTCAACAGTCATGTTAAGTGCGTCTGCGGTGAGGAAATAACACCTGTCCATGTTATTCTACACTGTCAGCATTTGAAATCATTTTTACCCACTTCGATTTGTGATTCAACGGTTTCAGATTCATCTTTTAAGAATATTTTATTGAACGATTTGCTTATGCTGGATGTTGTTAAAGGCTTAAAACGGAGCCCAGTTGGCTCATTGATTTAATGTTTACAAATGTTTTGAGTATGTTATTGTATGTTATTGTTGTTAAGATTTCATTTTTGAAGGGAAATGGTAGGGAGGTTCAGAGATAGGAAGACGGGAGGTTTTTATTTTTATTTTTTATTTTTATTTTTTATTTATTTTTTATTATTTTTTTTCCGTCTAATATCACAGCATTGTGAAAAGACGTTTAAAGAGAAGAACGAACACACACACACGCGCACACACACACACACGCGCACACACACACACCACACACACACACACAAGTTTTGTAAGTCTGCTATTGTTTATTCATATTGTAAATCTTGGTTCATGTTGACTCTTTGTATGTTTACTTTTTGAAAATCTTTCCATTGTTGATTTGTTATTCGTCTGGCTTTTTCACAGGATCTGAGGTGGCTCAGTACTGTTCCAAGTACTTGCCAGAGTGCATCAAGGACACAGACCAGTACAAAGAAGGGGAGCTGGGGCCCGCCCTGGTTGACGCTTTTCTCAAGTTCGATTCTACCTTGGTGCAGGAGACGGTCATCAAGGAGTTGAAGCTGTTGGCTGGCGTGGATGAAAATGATGAGGAAGATGATGGTAGGTCTTTTGAAAAAGGCATTGAGCAAGGAAAAAAACAAGGCCCAAAGTAAAATCCTGAGATTTGATATAACACGTTTTTTGTTGTTGTTTACTGGTAGTTGCCTTGGGAGAGGAAACTTGGTTTCAGTTGTCCCTTCTCGTGGGGGGGGGGGGGGGGGGGGGGGGGGGACGGTATGTAACAGTCTCTGACTGTTGAATAAAACTGATGGGCAGTGTGTTCACCATGAGTAATTTCTGAACATTTTTGGGTGTGATCCTGTCCAGACACATCCTATCTGTCCATTGTGTATATTCACAAGCAGGAAGGTTTGCACACAATTAAACAGCCCGAAAGGCACGCGCTTGTGTGCATGCGCGCACACACACATGCAGTCCACACACACACATCGCACATATAGAGATCCCGCCCCCCCCCCCCACACACACACACACACACACAGAACACAAAAATTCACACAAATACACACAGACCACATGCGCGCTCACACACACAGACACACACATACGATACATACACACACATATCCTGGTTTTCATTTTCAGATCACGATTTAAACAGAAGGGTTAGATTAGGATATTTTATGAACATTCTGTGTCATTCAAACACTGGACAGTGACTTGAGGACATGGCTAGAGCCATAGGACACTGGTTAGCATTGTGAATTTGCTGCCTAGGGGGCCTTGAGCTTGATTCCATTTGGAGACATTTATTTGTGGGACTTTTTTGTGCCCCTGGCTGGCTGTAAAGTGTGGTATTGAAAGTTATGTGATATGTATGAATCCAGTTATGATACACTAATATTGTTTATTCAAAACAAAACAAAACAACCCCCAGTCCCCTCTTCATTTTGATTCTTTTACATTTCAACCTATAGCAGGGTCAGGCACCTTTTGTCATCATCTTGTAGGCATGTACACTTATGTTAGCAGTCGTATTGTTTGAATCTTTTTTTGGTCTTGTAGTTGTGCACAAATGCACACACAGGGCAATAGTCAGGACAACAGAAGCAAAATCAAATGAGGATAGGTCAGGATCTGAAACTGGTCACCATTTACAGGCAATAAATAATGGTTTGAACATAACAAGATGTCTTAATGCTGCTTTTGTCTTGCACTCGTGTGCTAGGTAGACTCAGTATCTGTCCATGTAGGAATTGACAGATTTTCACTGATCTCCAGATGATGATCCGGTGGGCCGAGCTGAAGCGGACGACCTGCGAGCCGAGGCTGATCTCCCACTCGATGTCCTTCTGGCCAAGTACAAAACTTCACAAGCGGGTGCTGCTGCCAGGAACCTGCGCAAAAAAGAGAACCTGCAGAGTCCTGTGGTCCACTCCAAGAAGACCGCTCCAGATGCCGACGCCAGACCCAGTTCATCCTCGGACACGGACACGGGCAGCAGCATGTGTGCCAATGGTTCAGGCTCCACCTCCATGGCCAACGGGGTGGCCGACAATGAAAACAATCAGAACAAGGAAAGAGAACTCCAGGACAGTGCCATGTCATCCTCCTCCGGCTTGAAGGATGGGGGGGATGACGTGTTGACAGCTCAGTCAAACAGTAGAGGAGAGGCTTCCTCCTCCAATCACACGTCCAGTGACCGTGCAGGAGGGAGTGGTGACAGCGGGGAGGGGGTGGCAGACAGCTCTAAAGGGTGTGGGAAAGGGGAGAGGTGTGGGGAAAAGGGGGAGGGGAGTGGTGGTGAAGGTGGGTCTTCCAGCACATCGTCAGGCCAAGCATCGAAGTCAACGGCACCATTCTCAGACGGAGTGTCTTCAACGTCATCTATGGTAAGTTTTGTTTACAAGTGTGTGTGTGCGTGCTTACTACATGTGTGTGTGTGTGTGCGTGCGTGTGTGTGTTGTGCGCGCAAGCTGATGCATGTGTGCATATAATGTCTTCATCTGCATTGAATTGATTATGAGTGTATAGGTGAGTATATGTGTCTGTGTGTGTGAGTGCGTGTGTGTGTGCGCACACATAGGGCATTTATGGGCTTGTGTGCAAATTATTTGTGTGATGATCGGAAATTGACATGTTGGTTTGGGCTTCTAAAGTCACATTTTTTTCTTCTGTTTTTCGCTAATATATGTAGGCAATTGAAAAATGAAAGTTCAAGCTGTGCATGTTAATCATTTAAATGTCTCTACTCTCTTTCTTTGAATGCAAGCCTATCAACGGGATGCTTACAGCCTTCTCTGGTTGCATTTCCTTTTTATTAGTCACAACTTGATGAAGTCTGAACTTGATGTATGGCCTTTTTTTGGACATGCCATTTAGCCCTACGAGAAAGGGGGAAGAAAACAAACCAAAAACAAACCCCAACAAACAAAGTTAGTAAATCCGAGCATATTCTGACAGTTCAAGACTAAGGGGTGGGGGGGGGGGGGGGGGGGGGGGGGGGGGGGAGATACACATTTTGCTTTGATTTTGCCCAAAGAGGGGGGGGGGGGGGGATACACATTTTGCTTTGATTTTGCCCAAAGAGGTTGTATTACACACACACATGCACACACACACACACATGCACACACACACACACATGCATGTGATGGTTATATTAATGTAACATTGTTCTTGTCAGGGCTCTTGGCCACATGATATTTGAGCTGATTAAATAGTTGCGTGGCATACCAAGAATGCAACAACAGAAAAGTTAGCAGAATCATTCCTTCAGTTTGGTATTGAAATAAGATCTGAAACCCAAAGTACAAACGTATGAAAAATCTTTTGACGAGAGGAATGGATCAACGATACAGACTTTTCCAAGTCTGCTTCAACTTCAGCTAGTTGTTTCTGTCTGCTGTTGGGAACTGCAAGGAGACAGTATTATGCAGGTCATGCACGTATGGATCACAGATTCTACACTTGCCTGTTTGTTGTAAAAGATGAAGGTGCACATGGATACTCAACATTTAACAAGCCACTCAGCGTCAAATTATCTTCTTCATAATGAATGATGGGACTTGCACAATGTGAGAAATAAGCACTGTACAGCTTGGTTGTTAAAGAATCTGAGATTTTCCTCCAGATGTTATTATTTGAAATTTTTTTTTACACGGATCAATATATTTTATGATAGATAACCAAGAATGAAGTTTTAACCTTATTTTTGGACAGTTGAATGTGCTTAAAGCTAAATCACGATTTTTGTTTGTCTTGAGCAGTCTTTGTTTTCCTCTTTTACCTAGATATACAAACTTGATAGGATGTGTGTAGTGAGCTAGGTTATAAACAACATGGATAGAACACGCACATGCATATGTGCATACACATGTACACACACACACACATTTACATAAATGCACACAGACACGTGCAACACACACACACACACACACACACACACACACACACACACACACAACACACACACACACATACACACACAGAGCTCTGGTAGAGTGCCTGCACAGTGTCTGCTGAATGTTGTGTCTTATAATTATATTTTGTCATCAGCTCAACAAGTTTATCAAAATATGAGCTTGTTCAGTTGTTCCTGCAAAGACTGTATCAGGTTGTGATGATATAAAAAGACGTGTCTATCATTCAGTATCACTTATCAGTATAAATTTACCACTTGATCATATTGATGTGATGATATTGGTTAAGTTTTTTTTGTATGTCAAGAAGTTAATACTGTTAGCTCAGCTAGCCAGTGTTGGTAGGGGATTTCTTCAAGAAGGTCCGCTATCCCACCTCCTTTCCATAACCATACAAGTAACTGGCGAATAAAGTTCATAGGGATGTTTACTGAAATTTAAGTTGGTTGTCAAATTAAAAGATTAGTTGCCAGTGCAAGTGATTTGCTTGCATAGGAACCCGCTTTAAGGTGCATATCTTATCTTCTGTGTACATTGTCGTCTTTTTTTCAAAAGGAATCCAGTGACTGTAGTAAAGTGTTGTAAACTGAGTAAGATGACTTCAGTCCAAGTCCAATGTGGGGATGAAACTTTTGCATTGCACCAATCTGGAGATGGTATATGAACAACATGCACTGATTGTGAACACCAGATAGAGGACGAGGGTCCCTCAGCCTCTGGCAGCGGCAGCAGTGGAGGGGCAGCAGCAGCAGCAGCAGTAAAGGCAGCAACAGTGGCAGTGGTGGCAGCAAGAGTGCGAAGTCTGGTTCTCAGGATGTTGAGATGGACAACGAGGATGACAGTGAGGAGGACGAGGAAGATGATGAAGATGAGTGGCAGGACATTGAGAGGTTGGTGATCATCATGTTTGTCGCTGCCTTGTCCTAAGGTTTTGATGAAGGTGGTGCAGATTTATGATCTTGAGTCGGTGTGATAAGACTTTTTAAAGTTTGTTTCTAGAAACGGGGATGGCAACCCTTTTTTTTTTTTGCTGCATTAGTATCTGCTTTTTGAGTTTTGTATAGTTGTATTGTCATTAGATTTATTGTATGGTGATGAAACTCCAGGAAATGGTCACTTAATCGAAGTGAATATCGCTGAGGACTTGCATGAGGTACAAATACATTGAGTCACCTTAACTTGCGAAATGTACTCCAATTCCATGCGGTCATCTGCGTAAAATTTGTAACGAGTGAGAAGTCTGGGTGCTTAGAAGTTAGTTATGAATTTTTATCTGCTTCTGTTCAGCAAAGTGGCTGGCCCAGGGTGGCTATAAAAAAAAATGCTTAAAAAAAACAAAAAAAAATTGCATATGCCAAAAATTCTACTGACTCTGAGAAATGGCATGAACAGAAGTTTTTGCTATTCCACCTCCTTTTATTTTTGAAGAGCCTGGGTCAGATGCCATTGTTGGAACACACTGAACATGTCGAATGTATCACAAAAAAAAAAAAAAAAAAAAAAATTGCTCAGGAGCGCAGCATCAGACTCTGTTCATTGGTTCCATTAGCGGCAGAAAGATCAGAGAGGATTTTTTCAGTATGTAATGTTGTTAAGGGAATTAGTTGCCACTCCAGAAATTATAATTTTCAAAACTTCTGTAGAGGCCCATCATTTGAAACTATTTCTAACTGAAGGGCCCCAGTCAGAGCCCTTCATCTGGAAAGAGTAAGTTATTTTCCTGCTAAAAGTTGGTTTTAGAAGTACTTTTTGTTAGCTTCTGGGAACAATTTCAAGCATTTGTTGAATTCCATCTCGTGAATCATGTATGGGAAAGGCTTTGTAAATGTAGATCAATGCAAGTTATTTTCCAGAAACTCTAGTGGGAATAATTTTGTATTTTGTAACATGACCAATTGAATGTGTGCATATGTGTGTAATTTATTGTGTTGGCATATGGTGCATGAGAGTTTATGAAAAAGCATTATGGAGGCTCCTTTTGTTTTTTGTTCTTTGCATTGCAACAAGTAAGATGATGAAATTAATTTTGAGTTATGAAGATCTGCTGGTTGCAGTGGAGAGGACGAGGAGGAAGATGAAGATGATGAAGGCGTGGAGGATGGTGAAGAACCCATGATGGACATGTCCAATGAAGAGGTAAGTATTGATTGGATTCCCTTCAGAATAGTGATGCAGTGATTGTAGACTTAAGATACTAATTATGATTTAAAAGTTTTTTTGTTTTTTTTGGGGGGGGGGTGCATGTGTGTGCATGCTGTCTGATGTCTTCCATGCCACCCCAATGGCATTGCATATTTATGAGTCACACCTCTGTACGTTTTAGATTGAAATAATGTATACAAGTTGATTAATCCTGTTGCAAATTTGGTGTGATGATGCAGTAGACCTATTTGAATATCTGTGGTTCGAAGAGGAGAAATGCAAGTTTTATGGGATGTGACTGGATGAGGTTTCATCAGTTAGAACACTTTTTGGCATTTTTGAGATGAAAGCAAAAGAAAAGTATAGTATTTCATACATTTTGTGTGCATGTGTTTTTATTTTTTTTTTAAATTCGTTTTTTACTTATTACATTTAAAACATGAGTACAACTGCATACAAACACAACAGCACACAATAACAACAGACAACCACAAACATATGTGGCATATATTTTTAGCAGTGAAAAACACAAGTGCATTTACCATTGAGACTTTTTTTTTGTAAGCAATGATGTTTTGTAGATTTCACTCTGTATTTAGCAGGGTCACTGGTTTTTATTAACAAGATTATGTGTAAAATGATGGAGACTGGAACAATGAAAATTCTGCAGGAAATTCAGGGAAACGTTGGGGAATTTACAAATCAGAAACTAGCATGAACCATGTATATGTCATCGGTGTGTGTGTGATTACAGCCAGGATCAGACAGTGGCTGCACAGCCTGTGTCGTGATGCTGCGTTCTGACCAGCTGGTGGTAGCCAATGCTGGAGACTCGCGCTGTGTTCTGTGTCGGGGAGGCACTGCCCTTGACCTCTCCACCGACCACAAGCCAGAAGATGACAGCGAGCGCCAGCGAATTGAGAACGCTGGAGGTCGAGTCACTGCAGACGGACGAGTGAACGGGGGACTGAATTTATCACGTGCCATTGGTGAGTCAGTGCTGGGAACGCTTGTCAGTGTGAGGTTTTGTTCATTGGCAGAAGCAGTGTAGTGTGTTGGTGCCTCTTCTAACTCTAGGAAACAAATTTGGTGGTGTGATGGACTATGTAAATAGACCTGAAAACTCATACAGTTTTTACATATTTTGTGTGCCGATTTACTGGTAGTGCATACTGGGTGAACAAGACTGAAGATGATGTGATGTTCTGTCAAACTTATTTCAAATCTGCAAACCTGCTGTAAATACAGTCATTGACATTTGACAGCCGAACAGCATGTGCTTCAACTGAAATTGCTATGATGATGGGTGCGAAATGGTGGACTCGTGTGTTGCCCTAGACTAAGTTGTTAAAAAATACTGGGAGAATTGTTGGCCTTTTGTATGGTGAGGTATCTGTATGTTTGATGCAGTGTGCTTACTTGCTTTTTGTTTGCTAATTACCAATTGAATGCTATCTGGATGTTTGACACCACACAAATTTGATGTGACACTGAACTGATCCGAGTTGCTGATTTTGAAATAATCCAAACATATGATACATTTAGAGGTGTCCATAGAGTAGACCCATTTTTCCCAGAACACGTCTTATTCTTGGAAATGATGCTCCAGCTTAAAAATTTAGGTTTTCCAGGATTGCATATATATGTATAATTCTTTATTGGAAATGCATTTGCATGTGTATGCAGTACAGACACATAATTGTTAGATAGGCTTGCTCTTGCTCATGAACACAATTGTTTTACCAGCGTGCAAATGCACAATCGCAAACAAAATCATTTGAGGAACATGCATACTCATTAACAAACGAGCATAAATGCCCGCATGTATACATGCATTAAGACATGATTGATTATCATCATGCTGCAAGTTTGCCTCCCGGCTCAGTCTGTGAGTATCTTCAACTGTTGACAAGACAACTGTTGCTACTAAAAGGAAATTTCAGTGGTTACCCACGGTCCCCACCTGCACCAAAAATTGTATATATTGTAGTATGATTGTTACAATTTCCTGTGTTAGCGTATGAGTGCTAGATCACAAGGATATGATGTGATATCACAAAACAAATGTGCTCACCGGAGAGGGTGAGATAGAAATTGTTTTGCAAGGATTTGGAACAATGTTGATGATAATTTTCTCATTGCAACAATCACATCAAGGGGGAAAAAAATCAATACAGTGGGCCTTGTCAACATTAAATTGATGATCAGTACCTGCAGCTTAATTTCTTTAGTGTATCCCCTTTTGTACTACAGTATTTTGCTGGTTGCGGCCTTTTATTGTACTTACTGTCACAGCTCTCGGGATTAGAATGCATTCAGCAGAGGAGAAAATGTGGAATGTCTTCAGTTTGGAAACCAAGATTTTGAAGGTTGATTGAATAGGAATATGGAGCTGCTGTGACTGAAAGTGAAGGGAAGGGAAATCCAAAGTTAAGCTGCACAATGGGTTATGTCGATGAAGGTCAGAACATGTGATCAGTTGGATGTGTTAAAAGTTCTGTTACCTGTGGGTGATTATGTGGAATAAATGCGGTTAAGTTTATTTACATTATTTCCTTTCTGAATAACACAATCCCATGACCTGAAAGCTTCAGCAGTATTGAGCACAGTCTGTACGAAATTAGCCTAACACGTAGCATTTTTGTAAGAGTTGATATGGGTTTGGATTTTGAATTCTGTAAACTTATACTTTGAGGCCTGATGTGCTTTCTGTGGTGCCCTGGGCTACACACATAAACACTGCACTTAATGTTAGCATATCCTTTGCTCATTACTCATGCATGGAGTGTACACAGTATGTGTGTAAACAGTGCAGTGGAATTGTGGTGTGTCAGGGGATCATTTCTACAAGAGGAAGGAGGATCTGCCGCCGGAGCAGCAGATGATCACAGCATTACCGGACATCCAGACGGCAGCAGTTGATCCCATGGATCAGTTCCTTGTTGTTGCTTGTGATGGAATTTGGTAAGTAGGGAGTGAGACTGGAGATGGCTGGCTGGATGTGCTTCTCTCTGTGTGTGTGTGTGTGTATGTGTGTGTGTGTGTGTGTGTGTGTGTGAGAGTGAGAATGAGAATGAGTGTGCATTTGTACAAATGAGCATGCATGCATTTAGGTGCTGGTTTGCAAGCTGTGTAAAAAGAGAAGACATGCACAAATAGAAAATGGAGACAAGATGTGAAGGGCAAGAGGAACTGTGTTCATGTATAGATACGAGCCAAGGTTTTTGGGGAATGCTGTCATGTTTGGGAGTTTATGGGTAGAAAGTGAGAAGGCGAGAGAGTAAAAATCAAAACACAGGTGGTGTGAGTTTGGGATGTGGATGGAGGAAAGAACCAAGGTGTGTTAAAAGAGAAACTGAAATTTATTATTTAATTGATGGGCTTATCCTTCCCTCCTCGACCGTAAGTCGGTTTTTGGGACTCCAAACAACTAAATATATATATATTTCGATCTCTTGCTGTGCTTGAGTAAGTGGATGGCTGGTATGAAGCTTGTATTTCACAAGAAGTGTATGTGTTTGTTTTGGGCAGGAACTCTATGTCCAGTCAGGACTGTGTAGACTTCATTGCTGAGAGACTGAAAGACCCAGCCAAGAAGGCAAAACCGTCCCTCATCTGTGAGGAGGTGGGTTGTGAATTGTCTTGGTTGTCACCGGCTTGTGGGTGCAGAAAACCATTGTATTCACTCCTGAGTATTGCAATGATTCAGCACCTTCATGCCGATCGGCCTCAAGGAAGTAATTGTCATACCCAAACTTCTATCGTGGTGAACTAACTAATAATATTACATGGTGAAAACTAATATTTGTGGTGGAAAACTAATAATTTGAGTTGTTGATTTAAACCGTTTTTAGTATGCATTACTGAGCTTAGTTACGCCGAAAAACCATCGGCAAAGGTAAGTAACTCCGTAGTTTTGAACATGGTTACCCATTTAAAAATTAATTTAAAGAGAGGAAAGGAAATAGTGAATGAAAATAATTTTAAAAATTCCTCGAATATATGTTGCTAATCATAAGTTTGAGAATATCATATGAGCCATTAACTCGGGGGGGGGGGGGGGGGGGGGGGGGGGGGGGGGGGGGGGGGGGATCTTCTTCAGAACGTTCTTCCGAATCGTCCCTGGAACATCATCCAGTCGAAATCTAGGTCACTCTAAGCTTCATTACCCAGCACTTTCACTATAGTTGCGTAGCTTACGGTCAAAGATGATTCGGTTGGGGACCAGTCGGACAGAAAGGTCACACTTTGTGTGAAGTTTCCTTATACCCTAAGGATCAAATTAATAGATGGAGCCACTACGTACATGTTTTTGTTTGTGGTCACGTGGTACGTCTTTGCTAGGCATCATCCGCGAAGTCATACAGCAATAGCACTTCCCAAAATTTTTGTCACTACTGCAAAAATAGAGTATTTTTAGGGGGATTTTGAAGTTTATGAATCACATATGGTAGAAGCAGTGTCAGCCAATGCGTCTATTTGTTGCATTTGCATTTGCACAGTGCTGTGCAACCAAGTCCAGCCTGTGCACAAGAGCATCTGCCCGAACATCCGCGATCACTCTTACAGCCGCAGGATACTAGCTCTCTACAGGCCTCAGAGACCATTGGGAGAAGTGTCCATACAGGCATCCATGTACTGGTGTCTGAGTCCATTTTCCAGCCCCAGCTTTCTGGAGAAGGAGCTTGCTGCTTTGGCTGACATGATGTAGCCCAGATGCCTGCCTGGTAAGCAGCGCGCTTTGTGTGCTGCAGCAAAGCGTTTTGAGTTGGGGGAATGGTTTCCATTGACCTGTTCCTCTGACAGAACAGGTCCCTGCGTGCTTCATTAACCGAGTCCAGTGAACTGGTTTTGTCGTACAAGACAACAGTATAGCGTTCTAGCAGTTTGAAGGCTTCTGTGTCAATGTCCATTTCAGCGAAGGGATCTTCTGTCATGACCGTGAAGGCTTTGGTAACCTCAGGGAATGATTTCCATGACTCAAATGCTGTCTTCTTCCTCTTCCATAAAAGGAAGACACAGTATCACACCCAGTGTAGCTATGAAATCCAGGCAGTGCTAAGCATTTCTCTTCTCCAAGAGCCTGGGCGATGGTGTTGATGTGAAAGTATGTGAACTTTTTGCCAACTCCAAAGCTACCCATATGTCCATATCTCGGCAAGTGCTTTTCACTAATTTCAGGAAGTGAAACTTTCCAAGCAGGATCACGATGAGTCAGTATCCACTGTTCTACCAAGCATGTACAGCACCATTCTGGAGGGCATCCTGGATATGGAGTATCATCCTTGTGTCTGCCTCTTCGTGGTCACATTCAGGCATGGTGTGGTTTGAGCCATTAGCCAAAGTTGCCTTGCCATATGTGACGAAACACTTCTTTCTCTGGGAGAAAACTCACTCTCTGCTACTCTTTGTGCTAGGAACTCAAACAACTCTTGCTTATTGTCTGGATCTCTCAAGAAGTCATGCCACTTTGCTGGAATCCTGTTCTGACTTGCAACCTTTCTTCGTGTGCCTTTCCCTCTCCTTTCTCTGGTGGACTCTTTGATGCTGCTTTTTGAGTACCTGTCCCAGACAACATCCAGTCTTATGCCACTTTCCAGCTGGTTCTTCAAGTAGGGGAGAAAAACGACATCTGCATATTCTCCAAATGTTGTAACTCCATTGGTTGACAAGAAATGTACGACTGCAGCACCATCTAGCACTTTCACATCAAAGTTGCTTGGAGGCTCTGTCTCCAAAACAGAGGTCTCCAGGGAAGCCAGGATTTCAGGCTCAACTTCAAGCACTTTGACTTCAGCACAGCTGTCAGGATCCTCCAGCTCTACAGTACTCGGCAGACACTCTTCAAGTTCAACATCATAGGAATCCTCCATGTCAAGAACACTTGAACTCTCTGCCTCAACAGTCTTGACGAGGCAAGTCAGCAGGTCTGATTTCGTCCCAAAGCGTAGTCTGTCTCTGTCAGAGAGAGCAGGAGGACAAGGATGGTTTTCGTGCATGAAGAAGGTATCCATGTCAGTTTCTCTGTGCTGCGCTATGACATACAGTCGAGAGAAAAGATTCACATCAGTCTTCAGTGTCGCAATCTTGTCAGCTTGCTTGGTCTTCTGTTTAGGACCAGAGGACCTGAACAGTGGCAGCGAATTTCTTTTGATTGAGCTGTGAATAGACCGGCTGCGATCCACAAGACGGTCTGTCTGTAATCCTCATACTGCTGTCTGCCAAGTGCTTCCACGTTGCGGACAGTGTTGACAACAGATTCACTCATGACATCACAGGTGTCCAAAGTTAGAAGTTCTGGAGAGTCATTCATGAAAGGATTGCCCATTTCACTGATGGTCTGTGCAAGATTGACAGCATGCTGTCTGAAATTCTTCTGGAAAGCCAGCCCCTCTTCATGGTGGCAGTGATCATCATAGTCATCACTACAAATGTCTTCTTCGAACTCTTTCACAATTCTAGCTTGCTCTGGACCAGCAAGCATCCATTTTCTGAGGCAGATGGGTTTTCTGTAAGCCCCAAGGCACCACCACAACCTTTCACCCTGGCATTGTTTTGTTCGTGGGCTTGATCGATCGGCATAGCCGAAAACCTGTTGGTTGTTTGGAAAGGACCCAGAGTCCATGACGTATGAACTCTTCCAGGATGGAAGGTGGGAGGCTTTCCATGTCTCGGATGTGGACAGGTATCCATCGAGCGTAGTGATAATGATCCAATGCAAAGTACCAAGCTACCAAGGCTTCAGTGATTCCACATACATCACAAAATTTTCTTCACGATGAGCTCTGATGAAGATGAGGCCCAAAAGTTCAAGGTGGAGGATTGTGTCCCAATACTGGAACATTGGACTTCTGCTTATCATGTCTTGTCTCCACGCTTCTCTTACTTCATCAGTCTGGGGCAAGCCTGTCTTGGTGAAAGCTTCTTTCTGAAGTTTGGCCAAAGCCAAGGCACTGATCTGGTGTGCTTGTCTGGTTCTGGTAATATGGGAACACTTCAGGAACGAGTCTGCTGTGCCAGACGATGCAACGCCTGCCTTTGTAAGTGTCACTGTCCAGCCTGAGCCCTCAAGGTAATCACCAAATGTCTTCCAAGTTGCTTGCTCCACATGAAGGCCTCCAACATAATGACGAATTTGTCTTCCCCATGTGTCTTCGGCCAGGTCCATTTTATACACTTTGCTAGAGCAAATAATGGAGCATCCATTGTTACCACAGGAATTTGGCCTGGGTTAAGGAAGACTATTGCTTGTTTGAGAACATGTAAGCCATGCTTTACCATGGCAGCAGTTGCTGCTTTTTCATAGAAGAGTGGCAAGAGTTGAGTGAGTGCCTTCTGAGCCTCTTCCAGTTTTGCACCATCCTGCTGTGATGCGTGAAAGGCTGACCAGGCAACTGTATCACCTTTTATAAGTTTGTCTTTATCAAAGAGTTCCATGGCAGTAGATAACCACTGTTCTTCTTCTTTCTTTGCTGCCACAAGGTCTCCAATGATTGCTCTGGTCACATTAGCCGGTTCTGGCACTTCCACTTTCGACTCATTGAGTGCAACAGCAGGCACAGTTGTGAACGTTTCTGGTAATACACAGCTCTTCTCATTGTCTGGAGGTAGAGTGATTGGTTCTTGGTTTTGACCCATGTTTGATGTGGTAGGAGACTGAAACAAACTCAAGCTTGTTCCATGGAATGAACCTTTGGCTGTAGTGCTTGATGGATTGTGATCCAAATTGTCCATAGCACCTACAGTGAACAAGTTGCCCCGCAGCTGTGATGGACAGACAGTCTACGCATCTTTCAAAGCACGCTGACAAACAGCACCAGCCAGCTGATCCTCCAACTGCACAATGCGGTCATAGCATGGTGACAAACAGCACCAGCCAGCTGATCCTCCAACTGCACAATGCGGTCATAGCATGGTGACAAACAGCACCAGCCAGCTGATCCTCCAACTGCACAATGCGGTCATAGCATGGTGACAGACAGCACCAGCCAGCTGATCCTCCAACTGCACAATGCGGTCATAGCATGGTGACAAACAGCACCAGCCAGCTGATCCTCCAACTGCACAATGCGGTCATAGCATGCTGACAGACAGCACCAGCCAGCTGATCCTCCAACTGCACAATGCGGTCATAGCATGGTGACAGACAGCACCAGCCAGCTGATCCTCCAACTGCACAATGCGGTCATAGCATGGTGACAGACAGCACCAGCCAGTGATCCTCCAACTGCCCAATGCGGTCATAGCATGGTGACAGACAGCACCAGCCAGCTGATCCTCCAACTGCACAATGCGGTCATAGCACGGTGACAGACAGCACCAGCCAGCTGATCCTCCAACTGCACAATGCGGTCATAGCACGCTGACAGACAGCACCAGCCAGCTGATCCTCCAACTGCACAATGCGGTCATAGCACGCTGACAGACAGCACCAGCCAGCTGATCCTCCAACTGCACAATGCGGTCATAGCATGGTGACAGACCAAGGAAATGACATTGGGAGACAAGAGTCCTTGATCTTGTAGCAGTGTGAAGTTTTAATCCAATGTACAGAGGGGAGTGGCTGTTCTGACCTTGCTGAGTGTCGTGATACAAGGAAATGACATTGGGAGACAAGAGTCCTTGATCTTGTAGCAGTGTGAAGTTTTAATCCAATGTACAGAGGGAGTGGCTGTTCTGACCTTGCTGAGTGTCGTGACTTAGTTGCAGTTCTAGCTTTCTTCTTGCAGTTGAAGACAAGAAGTTGTGAGATTGAAAGGCGTGGCTGTGAGTCTTGAGCTTCTTGCTGCTTCAGGTCAGCCCCATACAGCACCATAGACACAAGCATCTTCAGATTAGTGGGCAGATTGCTGTGTTGACAGTCACTTGCAAAGGAGCCATCAAAATGAAATGTCTCCGACTTGAAGATCTCTTCTCGCACAATCTTTGCAGCCTTTGCAAGAATTCTGGCATCTCCCTCATAATCACATTTCATGGCATTTTTGAGCATTTCCTGCATTCCTTGCTTGAATACAAGTATGATGTTCTTTCCGTCTGACTGTTCTTGTGCTTCAGGAAAATATCTTAGAAGGTGATTCTTGAATCTCACTTTGTTTATTTCCTTCTTTAAACCAAGATCTTGAAGCCGGGTTTCAAAACAGATGACGCAGTTCAGAAAAGCGGAAGCAAAAGACCCCGTCTTCAACAGAGTCTTCAATGAAAGTCACAAGCTCTATAAAAGCCCTTGCCTGGATCTTTTTGTCATTCTCTGTTTCACTTGATGTTTGGCTTTGTCTAGTAAATGATCTGTGTCTGTTTTTGAATGTGGTGTAACAGTCTAAATGGTATTTAGCTTCAATTGCAATAAGATCTGCCCCACCAGAAGTTCTTGCCAAGAGAGCAGTGTCTTGTAGTTCTGTAGCCATACGTTTGATATTTGCATCTATGCCAAGTGTAGAAGCCTCATGGAGTTCCCCTTCTCCTTTTGTGCAAAAAATGCATATCTTCTGAAATGTATCACCCTGGTCACCTCTGCGCCCCTTCTTGTCACTAGATGTGCCTGAGGATCCCGCTTCTTCAGCATCTCTCTTTCTTCTTAGTCTTTCCAGTTGTGGTCATTAATTTGTCATAACATGATTTGTGCCACTGTGCTTTGTTGGACACAAAATCCTGAACAGAAATGCTGTCGTCAAAGGGCAAATGCACGGGCAGTTGATCCAGACGTCTGAATTCACGTGTGCTATTCAAAAATTTTCTGTAGGCTTCTGTTTTGTCACCAGGACGTGGATTCTTCAGCGGGCATCTCAGCTGTTCACCAGTAGTCTCTGGCAGATTATGCATGTAGACCAGTCCATGCTGTGCTTTCAGTCAAAACCTGCAACACACCAAATCTCCATTTAAGCCACATTGAAGAAAAAAAACAAAAAAAAAACAAATCAAAAGTGAGCAAAAATATATTTTAATTGACATATTCCAGTAACATCAGCTTTTTTGGTTTAAGAATGTTAAAAATGCTGTGAAATTGCTAAAAGAATTTTTAAAAAATTGCAAGGAAGGGTTTGCTAGGATTGTTTCAATGTTAGGATCTGTTAACGTGTGACGCGTGACAAACACGCGTCACGTGACTACAAACAAAAGCATGCACATGGTGGCTCCATCTCTTAATTTGACCTTTAGTATATGAGGAACCTTCACACCAAGTTTGAGCATTCTGTCCAGTTGGTCCCCATGTTTTCCTCACGCTACGCAACTACTAAGTCTTATGCCGTAAATCCTACAAATCACAGTATCTTCATCACTAAATCTCGATATAGAACGGCAGAAATCAAGGTTAGCGATGGCGAAAAACAGCATTTCCACCACAAAACTTAAAAAATTCGTAACTCGAGAACTACGGCACGTATCGACTCGCGGTTTTTTGCAAACGGAAGTAAATGGCCACAGGAAGAAGGAAGTCACGTTCTCGCGAGACTTCCTTTTCTACGAGAAATATGGCGGCGCCCATTGTTGTCACGTGTTTTACCGGGCGCTGGCAGTTGCTCAGCGTTTTGGCCGTGTGATTTCCGGTTGGGCGCTAGCGGGTTCTCGCCTGTCAAGAGGGTTAAGCTGTTGAATCGTTCTCAGTCATGTTAAATGATAATGTTACTATCACTATGACTTGGTAGTGACACTGGATATTTGGGTTAAAAAAAAAAAAAAAAGGCCGATTTTGGAGGCAGTACAAATAGCTGCTGCAGGGATTCAGCTCCCTGGTAAGAATCTTTAGATTATCTTCCCAAATAACCACTTTATCTTTCCAAATAACCAGTATAGTAACAGACAAAAAAAAGGACCACTGACCCCAGGATTTCTCGAAAAGGACAATTAGGTGGCTGTGCCCAGGATCACCTGTCTTGCCATTGTCAGATGACTCATCTCCCATTGAGAATGACCTTGAATTTTGTGACCAAACAGAATATTTACAAAGCTGTAGATGTTAAAAAGAAAGTGAGTGACCGGAACGGTCCATTTTAAACTTGAACAGCACATACGCACACACATGCACAACTAACTGTATCAGGTACCAGATATGTGTACAAAATTCTGTATCTGAGGGAAAATTTTGTGTGCGACTTTGTAAAAGAAGAGTAAGAATGTTTCAGAACTTTAATTTAATCCTCTTCAGTATGCACTTACCTGAGCTTAGTTACGCTGAAATACATCGGCAAGATAAGTAACTCCGTAATTTGAACATGGTTACCCATTTAAAAATTAATTTAAAAGAGAGGAAAGGAAATAATGAAATGAAAATCATTAAAAAAATTCCTACACTATATCGTAAGTTTGAAGAATGTCACATGAGCCATTTACTCGGGATGGGGGCGGGGGGGGGAATCTTCTTCAGAACTTTCCTCCGAATCGTCGTTTTATCATATCTGGCACCTCATCCCAGTCGAAATCTAGGTCACTGTAAGCTTCATCACCCAGCACTTTCATTAACCCTCTTGACAGGCGAGAACCTGCTAGCGCCCAACCGGAAATCACACGGCCAAAACGCTGAGCAACTGCCAGCGCCCGGTTAAAACACGTGGCAACAATGGGCGCCGCCATATTTCTCGTAGAAAAGGAAGTCTCGCGAGAACGTGACTTCCTTCTTCCTGTGGCCATTTACTTCCGTTTGCAAAAAAACCGCGAGTCGATGCGTGCCGTAGTTCTCGAGTTACGAATTTTTAAAGTTTTGTGGTGGAAATGCTGTTTTTCGCCATCGCTAACCTTGATTTCTGCCGTTCTATAACGAGATTTAGTGATGAAGATACTGTGATTTGTAGGATTTACGGCATAAGACTTAGTGAAAGTGCTGGGTAATGAAGCTTAGAGTGACCTAGATTTCGACTGGGATGATGTTCCAGGTATGATTCGGAAGAACGTTCTGAAGATTTTTTTTTTATCCCGAGTAAATGGCTCATATGATATTCTTCAAACTTATGATGTAGCAACATATATTCGTAGGAATTTTTAAAATTATTTTCATTTCACTATTTCCTTTCCTCTCTTTTAAATTAATTTTTAAATTGGGTAACCATGTTCAAATTATGGAGTTACTTACCTTGCCATTGGGTTTTCGGCGTAACTAAGCTCAGGTAAGTGCATACTAAAGACGGTTAAGTCTTATGCAGTCAATCCCACAAATCACAGTATCTTCATTACTAAATCTCATTATAGAATGGCAGAAATCAAAGTTAGCCATGGTGAAAAACAGCATTTCGACCACAAAACTTTAAAAATTCATAACTCGAGAACTACGGCACGTATCGACTCGCGTTTTTTTGCAAACGGAAGTGAATGGCTACAGGAGGGAGGAAGTCACGTTCTCGCAAGACTTCCTTTTCTACGAGAAACATGGCGGCGCCCATTGTTGCCACGTGTTTTTCCGGGCGTTGGCAGGCGCTCAGCCTTTTGGCAGTGTGATTTCTGGTCGGGCGCAAGTGGGTGCATGCTTGTCAAGAAGATTAAAGCTGGTTTTGTGTTTTATATAAAAGAATGTGGGTCATTGCAGCTATGTTTGATGAAAACGTGTCGCACTTGAAGGATCAGGCTTTTGTCCGCTGTTCCAGCTGTCTCGACTCCAGAAGGCTGGTGATGATGAAGTATAGTTGAACATTGCATTTACTTGGTGTTAATCATAGAACGCAGAAGATGAGACCGATTTCTTTTTTCTGAATAAAATGGATTTATCTTTGAGATGATTCTGTAATTCAAGTAGAGTTTCTCTGAAATGTTGGAGATATACATTAATCATTGTGATTATGTTGTTTTCCATCATTATGATATTATTTATTATCTGGATTATTTTTATTCATGAATTGTGCTGATCATATCAGTGCACTTGGGATATTTAACCTATGCTAACCGATCCTTTCTTTTTTCTTTTTTTTTTGGCTTAGCTTTTCGACCACTGCCTGGCTGAGAACACGTATGGGGATGGCACAGGATGTGACAACATGACCTGCGTCATTGTCGTCCTTCACCCCCAAGGTCAGCCACACGGTGAGAATGGGATCCACCCCAGCAAACGATGTGTGCAGGAAGTGGACACAACAGACGACAACTTGGAGAAGAGACCGAGGGTGGAGGAGGGAGGAGGGGAAGGGGAAAAGGGGATGATGGAGGAGGGGGAGGTGACAGGGACGTCCAGTGAATAGAGTGGGTTGTATCTTTGGGGTGTTGGGGGGGCAGGTTGGGTGGGAAATGAATGAAGAATCGCTGACGCTTGTGGGTTGGTGAAGCTCGAACACATGCAAGGTGAACATGTTCAAATTGCAACATGAAATATGCAGAGTTCAGAATTTTCAACCTCCCTTTTTTGGAGTGCTGAGGTTTAGTGTGTTCGGTAAGATGATGTTGAAATACGATAGTGTGAAAACGAGGTAATCCCAAGGACTGGCCAGGATAGCGTGAAATTGTGTAATCTGGACTGGTCATGGAGGGTGTTGTGAACAAAAAACTGCTGGCACGTTGGTTAGTTGGTTGGTCCAGGGCATTGTGGTGTTGGCAGATCTGTGTGTCAGTATGACAGCAGGGTCACCACATTGTTAAGACGTTCAGATTCAGATGAGAAAAAGAGAGCGCAGGTACGATGTAGGAAAGCATCAGATTTGTCCGTGATGATAGGCAGAAAAAAGTTCTAAGGGGACATTTTGTAGAGGAAGTAAGGGGACATTTTATAGAGGAAGTGATCTGAAAAAAAAAGTTCTTCAACTATTACAGAAATATCTGGGCTACAAGCTGACACATTCTTCCTTGATTCTTACCCTTGTGGCTGCTGTATAAGTAGCGGCCTGTGTATGGATTTTTTTCAACGTTGAACTGATGTTTGAAATGCGGGAAAGATTTACTTTTGTACCCTCTTCCTTGCACATGAGCTGCTTTCCATCAAACATGGTTAATTTATTGAAATTTGATGGCATTGTGTGTTCCCCTGGCTTTTTTTTTTTTTTTTCAACTTTACTGACCTTAATTGTTTTACGAAAAGTTCTTGCATGGGAGATGGGTATGAAAGCGGGTCTTTCCCAAATCTGACTACTTTTCTTGGTCAGTCTGCGGTTTAACATAGGAATTGATGCAGCTTCGATATCAGCTATAAAAGTCTGCAGCTGAGTGAGATTTTAAGCTTGACGAGGTCATCTTTGCCAGTATAGGTCCTTTCTTTCTTCAAAATTTTTTTTCTTCCAGAAATGAAATTTATTTCTATGCAGAAATCACCTCAGTAACTTCATCAGTGGATTCCAAAATGATCAGTTTTTTTGGTGTGAAATTTGTGCCGATCCTGCTGGTGTCACTAACAAAGAAAACTTTGGTGTCCGCTTTTTGTAAAGGCCAAGTTGTTTTCTTTGTTGGGGAAAAAAAAAGTGTCCAATCAGATCATTTTTAGCGTTTATTCCAGGTAGCTTCATACCAAAATGCTGCAGAACGGTCACTCACACTGCTTCCAGTGACATAGACGGTTAAAGCATGTGACAATACCTAATTTAAGCTTCTTGTTCCTCAGAGTACCCAGATTTTTTTTTTTTTTTTCACATTGTGTGTTGATATTATGTTACAATGCTCTCTTGATTTATCACTTTTCACTGCTGTTTTCCTTGCATGTTATTAACTGATCCCTTTTTCCCCCTAGGAATGTTTTGAAAATTTGGTGAGTCTGGTTTAAATGCTGGTGCATTTTATGGTCCAGAAATGACAGTATTTCCGGTGGTCCAAATATCGGCATACATTTACAGATTTGCACAGCCTCTTCATGTGTACTTCTCTTGGGGGTGAAAGAAAATGGTTCGGACAGAGTTGTGAACAGCATGTTGATTAATGAAGCTGAACATGGGTGTAAGAAGGAAAAGGAGAGGATTGAAACTTGTTACAGAAATGTATGGCAGGACGCTGACACTTCAGTTTATATTGAGGAATATAGAATCCTTTGTCTAAGGTGGCCATGGAGCTGTGATCCGGAAAGTGATTTCTTTCATTGTTACCATTCTCACAACGGTGTTTTGTAGTGTTGATTTTGCTGGCATGCGCCTCTGTTTTCCTTTATTTATAAGTGCTAGATGGCATATGTCTTAGGAAAAAGAGGAGGTTCAGGTTGATAGGTGGGAGGAGTGATTGCAGCGACAGGTTACCCATGTGGGGTTGGACTCTTCTCATGCCTGATAAGACCATATGGAAGAAAGTATGAGGTCGAAAAGTAGGAATCGGGGACGGCACACATTTCACTGGACAGGCTACATTTTACTGAGGTAAAACACCAGAGTAAATAGCTGAATTAAAAAGAAACAGATTTAAAGAGAAAGAAATGTACATATGACATTATGGTCATAAATGAATCTGATTGGCAGCAACATGTCATTGCGCTGAAACTGGTCTATCGGTGACACTGCCATTTACACTGTTGTTTTCATTTCGTCAAGTCAAATGACACAATATAATAGTCTCTTGAATCCAGCAAAATTTACAACTTAATAGAATTTCCCAGTTTACTTGTCTCATTTATTTATTTACATATTTTTTATTTCAGCTTGTAATGGCATACAATACAAAATAAAAATGGTTGAATGAATTTTATAAATTGTTCTCCATCTAATAGAACGGCTTTGGCCTGAGATTTGAATCTCAATCAGGTCATCACTGTTTTGTGGCCAAAATAACAGCAGACTTTGAAATTTCAATCTGAAAAGTCATTTGAACACAATAATCTTCTCGTTTTCAAATAACTTTTTGTTGACTTTCAGTTTCATTCTGGAATCAATATACCTTAGTCATAAACTTCAGAGTTTGCAGATGACCAGTTTTCAACATGATGAAATCAGCTTCATCTGTTTTAGTCTCCAGTGTGTTTTGTTTTCACAAATTAATTTCTGCATGAAAGTCGTCATTAAACACTGCTGTAACTTTGTTGCTACTTACAGATCTCAATAAATCTGCTAATTCAGTCATATTCACGTCAATACTGTGGCTGTCACTTGCTCAACAGAAATCCTGCATCCGGCATCTTCAATAAGTCTGTTTTTTTTTCATAAAATCATCCAGTCAGATTTCATTTTTGCTTGAAGTTCAGGACAACTACTTGTTAAAATGTTGTGAAATGATCGCAGTTTCCAGTGTCAACGTCAAAGTAAAGTGTGTGACGTACACAACTTGTGCTTTCAGTTGAATAATGACACCCATTTGTTTCTGTACGTGCCTGTCCAGAATGTCGAAGAATTTTTGGTTTTCATGACACCTGTGGCAAGCTACTCGCTGGCATGTTTCCTGAATGAAATGGTTTAACAACCCAGGGAAGTGGAACAAAATCGGTTCTTTGGCAGAACGTGTGTTCAAGGAGGTAGTCGGGATGCCCAGCCTGTCTTTGCCATTAGAGTGGGGAGCTCACTGGCTGATGAACAAGCTGTTTCACCTGTACAGCCCCCAACTGTACGAACTTGAGGGCAGATGCTTGGGGGAAAAAACTGAGGATTCAGGTTGAGCTAGATCATTATCAGTCACAGCACTCTGTTCAAAATGAGTCCATCACATAATTCAGCTGAAGTGTATGTCTTGAAGAGCCGATGCCTGCTCTTTAATGATGGCTGTGAGAAGGGGCCATAAGGGGACATGTAGATTCCAAGGACGCCAGGGGAAGCTAGCAGCTCTGTCAGCAGGTCCCCACTCCATTAGGAAGCAAGAGTCGCAGTCACTGATGTGGATATGTGTGTGTTGCAGCGCCATTGATAACGTCTTCCTGTGGCAGCTAGTATGTTTCACTTCATGTGAAATTCAGCTGCCCTGAAATGCACATGTGAAGCAGCTTGAGCGTCGGCACCTCTAGCAGCAGAGGAAGAGGACATGTGGTGGGGGGGAGAAGTAGTATCCGTGCCAAGCACTGATGCTTTGCTATGTTGAATGAAGGTGGCATGGTAAGAAACGTTACCTTCATGTCAAGGGCACAGGGTCATGGCATGATTGAGGAAGAAAAGTTAGGAGAATAAGCTCGGTGATTTCTTTCATTTGCTTTATGATGAAATGGCAGTTTGGGGAGATCGGTTTGCAACAGAACGTATTCAGCTGAAAGGGAACAAAGAATTGACAGCAACATAATATGACTGGTTTTGTGTCATTGTAAGCATGTTGTATTTTAAGAATGTGTTTGAACAAGGACAAATGAGATCATTCTGAAGACAGTAAGTTTTATCAAAGGAAAAAAAAGAGATTCATCAGTATTGTAGGGTTCATGTTGGACATCTTGGTATATATGTGAATGTGATCTTACTCGGCATTTTAAAAAGTGAAGAAGCCAAGAAATAACTTGTCGCAAAGCGAGCGGGTCAGTGAAGCCTGTTGGGTTGTGGACGTCTGGTATTACAGGAAACATGTCTTTAATTTGACAAGTGTGTGTATTCAGAGAGAGAACAAGCATGAAGTCATGATCATTGGGTGTGCTGGTCAGAGTGGGGGGGTGCTGTACTTTGGCTTGGTTTTGTAGAACATGAGCCTGACTCTGACAGTGAATAGGTGGTATTGCATGTGGGGAGAGAGAGATTGTGCGGGTACCATTGTTGTTCATTTCAGCATGCTTGATCAGTGTGGATGTGCCACAATGAAACTTTCTTTTCCCTACTAGAACTTGGGGAGGTTTTTTTTTTTTGTTTAAAAAAAAAAATCCTTTAAGGCCCTTGAAAGTTGAACATTTTTAATGAAATTTGATGAAGGGTACTTGAAAAGTGCTTGAAATTTGTTGTTGCCAATGTTTTTGTCAGATTTGGAAAGTTTCTAAGAGGAGAGATGGCAGTACTGAGAAATGCCATTGCAATGTTAATTATCTTTTTGTCGGTTGTCTGAGCTCTAATATCTGTTGCTATCGATATGTTTCAGTAGTACATACTAGTGTACATGCTGTGCTTTATGGTCCTTGTAAAATGATACTTGGCAAGTCATTTTTTGTTGTAATTGAAAGTTGTATGAATTTGGCTTAGATTTACGGAGAATTGGTTTTTTTGGCTTCTTTTCCTGTGGATCAATGTGCGGAGTTCTCGTTTTTCCACATCTGTGGTGAAGTCTGCCTAGTTAGGTTCTTTTTGTGCGTTAACAGGAGAAAGGGATGCACCACACGTTATGCAGTATGAGTTGTTCTGTCATTGGTCGAGTTTGTTGCAAGAAATATGATCAAAACATTTTCATTCAACATTAAGAAAAGTCATTTGAGTTTATTTGTTGAGGTGGGTGATCCGTTATCAGTGTGATGCAGGTGGAATTATTTTTTTAAACCAAATCCTGCCATATAGCTTGGTGACAGAACAGTCTAGACTCCACCATTTCAGAGCAATTTATTGATGAACACTCACAATGGCAAGCACATGTAGACAGTGCAGCGAAATCATGGCATTCATGTGAAAACACTTGTTTCTTTCTCTTACCAGTTCATGTTGGGATCTAAACACAAGAAAGGCATCACAGAGATCTGTTAGTGTGCGACTGGATGAAAAAAAAAAAACCCTCACAATTGATCTTGAGCACAAATACAATTAAGCTTCTAGAACTGCTCAAGCAATCTTGAGCCCAAATGATAAGTCATTGGGGGAGGAGACATACGTACACACATGCCCAGATGAAAATTACTGTAGAATATCTATGCAGACTGCCAGTTTGCATGGACTTTGAAGGAAGGGGTTTGTGGTGCAGGCAAACATCAATCCATGCACCCCCCCCCCAAATGTAAATATTTTTTTCCCATTTGGCATCCCACGGTTTCATGTCAAAACGAGTGCCAAGCTATAGTCTGCTTGCTCTGTTAGACCAAATTAGACTTAACGAGTGGCGCCAGGAACGTCTTCACGCTTCTAGTCTAATGTACACTTTAGTTTCTGTCGCTCCATTCTGTGCCTAGACTGCAACAAAGATGCTCCTCTCAGGTGTTTGCCTGTCCCGCCTATCACTTCCCTATTTCATCAGCACTCCTGCGATTCCTTCATTTTATGGCAAGTTGCCCTTTACAGCAGTACTTGATGGCCGAGATTGGGTATGTGATCTTTGAAAATTTTTTTTCATTCCTGCATAACTTGGTTCTATTATAAGGTTGATCCTTTCAGACCATTAGAAGTTTTGTCGCCTCAGTTCGACGTGGTTCAGTTCACAACACAAGAATGAGGAGTTTTCAAACCTATACGATTTGCTAGATACTCCTATCAAATTGATTGATTATTCTTTGCTGGTATTGTTAGGGACCTGGGAATTGCAGTCGAAGTTTGAGGGAAGCATCAGAACTTGTTCACTGCCAGGGTTTTTTGATTCTCGTTTATGTAACCCAATCGACCACACAGGGCCTCTTCAGGACTGTGGACACACAGGGAAAAAAAAAAAGTCGCATCCTGCACAGGTCAAATCACCTTGAGAGGTTACCTGAAAAATCAAAATAAAAGAAGCCCTTGACATGGTAGGGGTTGATATCCTTACTGGAGATTCAATTTGGTCGTTCCGAGTGTCGGGAATTCACCTGGATTACTCACTTTCAGATTAAAAGAAAAACAAAAAAGAGAAGGTAAAAATGACTTGTGGGCAATTGCACTGTAGAATGGACAGCTAATGTCCACCCTGGACAGTGCACAACTGCACTACATAGTCTCCAGATTACAGTGAAAGGTGGCACATCGGAAAGTGAGACAGGTTATATAAGTATAGTGTCCAGAAACAAAGGGGGGCGAATGGGCGACTGCTGTGTAGTCACTACTGGCAGTCAGAGACTTCAGTCTCTTAACCCCTTCCCTGCTTGCCCCGTGTCTATTACGGGGTTGTTTTCACGATCTTGTACGCCTGTAACCATGTCTACTACGGGGCACTTATTGATTATATTTATTTTTATCATACTAATGACCAGCAAAATTTATATTATTATGATACATCACAGCACAGGGTATAAGAAAAAAAAAAAACATGCAAAAAAACCCAAGAGATATCTCAATAAATGGAGTAGTGAACAGATGAGTGAACCTACTGCAATTTGGCTCCGGCACTGGAAGGAAAGGGTTTTAACACTATAGTTCCCAGGTCACAGAAGCGATTCGGCTCCCATCCAGGACAACTTGTAAAACGGGACCACAGGGCAATATCCAGTGGAGCCAGTTAGAGCCGAGCCACTATAGTTCCCAGGTCACAGAAGCGATTCGGCTCCCATCCAGGACAACTTGTAAAACGGGACCATAGGGCAACATCCAGTGGAGCCAGTTAGAGCCGAGCCACTATAGTTCCCAGGTCACAGAAACGATTCCGCTCCCATCCAGGACAACTTGTAAAACGGGACCATAGGGCAACATCCAGTGGAGCCAGTTAGAGCCGAGCCACTATAGTTCCCAGGTCACAGAAATGATTCCGCTCCCATCCAGGACAACTTGTAAAACGGGACCATAGGGCAACATCCAGTGGAGCCAGTTAGAGCCGAGCCACTATAGTTCCCAGGTCACAGAAATGATTCCGCTCCCATCCAGGACAACTTGTAAAACGGGACCATAGGGCAACATCCAGTGGAGCCAGTTAGAGCCGAGCCACTATAGTTCCCAGGTCACAGAAATGATTCCGCTCCCATCCAGGACAACTTGTAAAACGGGACCATAGGGCAACATCCAGTGGAGCCAGTTAGAGCTGAGCCACCTTTGCTGGCCAGTTTCCATTGTGACTGTGGCTAGCTGTCTGCGCCAGCTGACCGCTTGGTTTTTGTTTTTTTAGAAAGCCCACCTGAATACACAGTACCTTAGGTGTGTGAAGAAGGCTCCACAAACAAGAAGTCCAGGTGCTCCTCTGTTGGGTAGCCCTCTTATGGTGACTGTGGCCAGTCTGGGTGTGGCCGTGTAGACAGGAAAACATGGGTAGGAGAGGAAAACAACAAAACCCGAACCTCGAGTACAGATCATAAGAAGGAAATATTACACATACGGTGGTAGGTTTAATTTATTACCTCCCCCCACGGCTGTTCAGAGCAAGTTACTTAGTTTTGAGTCGCAGGGGAGTTTACAGCTGCAGAGACCAAGCTGTGAATGCAGGTGAGGGAAAGGAATGTTTTCTGCAGGCCGCTCCCCACCAGCCAGCTAACCGCACTGTATTCGGCCAACTGAATGTCATCTGTGCATAGCTGGTCTGGCAGCAATGCGTTCGGCAAGGTTGAGCGGCCATTACAAATGGGGCTGTAGGTTTGATAATTAGTTATTGTCATTAAAAATGTAATATATCTGCACTATTGAGATGACTGAATTGGCGAATTCCCAACAATTCTTTTAATACCAAACTCGACTGGGTTTATTTTCTTGTAGATAACATAGATGCCGCATGAAAGCTTGTACGCAAGTGGTCAGGCAATATTAGAACAATGACACAAACACAATATTGTGCAAAAATGACGTCATCACTTTCTGGGAAGTTAATTTTCCATAGTTAAGTAGCACACAAGTTTGATACATGCCTCTGCTCAGACTACAGCAACAAAAATATTGGATTACAAATGTGTAAAGCCTGTTTGTTTGCCCTTTCACTAAGTGTCTCAATAAGGACGGAAATGTAAAGCTGTGCCCCCGACCCGTGATTTATATTAGTGCAAAGTACTCGACAGTGGAAAAGTGTGGGACTCTGGAAAGTCGAAGAACATCACAACATTAAGCTGTGTATCAATTTCATCTGCGTGCTGTTGAGCTGATGACTGACATGTGTCCAAGTTTGAGCTCAAAGATTTAATTTAAAAAAAAAAAAAAAATTTTAATACGTGAAAATCCACCTGTGAAGCTGTGCTTTCACAACTATATTCAGCACAGCATACATAAACATTACAGCGTCCAGTGTTAATTGGCACATACATTGAAAAAAATGTTCAACACATTGAAAAGAAAATTTTATACAGCCTTGATTTCTTTACATGCATTGCAGTGCATCATGAACACGCACAAAGAACAACCCACAATGTTCAACCACTTTAGCACAATTGACTTGAAATCAGGAACGCATTTTTTTCTTTCTTCTGTCAGCGCATTACTGTGAAACTAAATGGTATAGATATTTACAAGAGTATTCGACAGCGCCGTCACAGTGAAATGTGGATAGTCAACAACCTGAGCACAGTTTAGCGTTCATCACAGAATTCATCAACTTTAACAATAACATGATGACACATTACTGCACTTTCACTGGCCTGGGCACACCAACAAATTTACAGTTACACGCAGCTGAAGGAGGTCGTACTGAGTCCATTGATCATGCCTAAGTCATGGGTGTCTGCAAGTTTGCCTGAATTGTAACATCTGTTAACCTGCCAGAAAAGAAAAGTTCAAATAGAAGAAACCACACTTGATTTACATGGACTTGATATACTCTTATTTTACATGGACATTAAACAAACACAAAATCATGCCCACAGAAGTCATATGGGCAAATGAACACTACAGAACACAGGTAGTGTGTCCACGGTGAATAGAATTTATCTTTACACACCTAGTCATAAGATCACTACAAAAAAGCTGGTATATTAAAGATGAAAATGAGGAAATCTTTTCACACCTAGTCATAAGATCACTACAAAAAAGCTGGTATATTAAAGATGAAAATGAGGAAATATTTTTACACCTAGTCATAAGATTACTACAAAAAAGCTGGCATATTGAAGACAAAAATGAGGAAATCTTTTCACGCCTAGTCATAAGATTACTACAAAAAAGCTGGTATATTAAAGATAAAGAGAGGAAAACTTTTTCCAGAAATAAGATGAAAGCCTCAAAGGCAAATAAACGGTTGACAAGAGATGATTTTCCCAAATCTACATGATCTGAGGAAAGCGGGCTTGCTCTGCACCTCATTCCCAACTGAAGTTTGCTGTCCAAATATTGGCAGATGTAGACACCTGTTGACAGTAACGGGTGGTGTCACGGACATGCTGAACTGGATGCTACGGAACATGCAGGTGACCAACAGTGCAAGGTCTCCTGGGGTGGGCGAACACCTGGCATCCTGACCTCGGTTGCTTCCCGTGAATGGCAGCGGCAGCGGGTACTTGGACAGGATAAAACCAGGATGTGACTATGTAGGAAGAGGGAGGAGGGGGGAAGGCAGTGATACTAAGGTGGAGTACAAAAAATGAGTGGGATGGGAGGAGGGGGAGGAAGGGGGGGGGGGGGGAGAAAACCACTTCGAATAATGTTAATCGGCTTGCATACCTGATGCATAAGTTGGATACTGCATGAACATGTTAATCACTTTTAAACACAGGTGTATAATCAAAATTCCACAAATTATGGGAACGGTCATCTTTACCAAAAGGCAGATTTTTTTTTTTCATCGTATGTTTGGACATGCTGCTTAAGAATTAAAAAAAAGAAACATGATCTTTTACCATGGAGTATGTTTTTCCAGTCAAACTTTTCTGCATCGTCATACTGGGAAGTGCATGTTTTCAGGACATGCTCACATTGAAGGGAAGATGATGGTACATCTAACTTACGCCATTGACTGTTAAAAAGAAAATATCACACACGTAGTTCTGTTATACCGGTTAGAAAAGCACCTTCCACTGATGTGACACACACCATCCTTACTCCTTCACTCGTAGATACACACCAGCATTATCTTGCACACTTCAATCATAATCTTGTTTTCTGGTAGCTTTACAACACCACTCCTCTGTTAGTCTATACCTGTGGGTTTTCAGTTGTGACTATATGGATTACAAATGTTGAATATCACCCCAATCGCCCAGCTCTCGCTACATCGTGCAATGCTTTCACAATCTTGCATTGATGTCATTATACCTGCCAACAATTTGCCAGCAACATATTGGCTACACGCAATGATTATATTGTTTCATTGTTTGTGTGTGTGTGTGCGTTAATTTTTTATAATAATATCAAAGAATCTTGCAACCATAAACTTTACTCTTCGTGAATGGATTAAAAGAAAAAGAGGGAGACAAATATATGTGAACAAATACTTTGTATTGACCAGTTATGAATATAACTGTTAAATATTTTTTAAAAGACAGGGAAAAAAGGAAATCGGAAGGAAAATGAATCAAAACGAACTGAAGAAAAAGGGGGGGGGGGGGGGGGGGGGGGACCTGACAGTCTTCCAACCATCCGAAAGCTAGAGGCCAGGGAGGCAACCGCCGATGCTTGATGAAATTTGTCCCATTTACTTCCCTTGCACCTAAACATGCCTTTCAGTCGCAGCTTCCAAACACTCGTGATGCTGAATGTGAATGTACACTCTTGGCTTCTTCCGCCCCTTCCCCAGACAGACATTTTACACTTCAAATTTCCATAAAGTGGGGAAAAAAACGACTGAAAGGAGATACTCTCAAAATGTTTGTATGGTGAAAAAAAAAAAGAAAAACTTTGCAAACACGGATCGCTATGACTAGCAACCGCTTGTGGAAGCTTGGTGTGCCATGGAACGAAGCAGCTATTTTGCAGAGACAGAATTAAACTCAAAGTGGACAACGGTAAACGATTATCAAAAACAGCAAACAAAACCACCACCACCAAAACAAAACACCCCCAAAAATGATAAAGAAGAAAATTAAGACATGATTAAAAAAAAAAAAGAAGCAAGAAATAAACTAGTTTTCAAAAAGGTTGGACGCAGTAATTCATACCCATGGCGGCATGGGGCCTTGGTACAAATGACCACGTGTATCGTCACGATAACAGGAAACCGAAGACTTCCGCCACACGCAAACTTAATTTTCGGTTCAGCAGATTTTGCTGTCGGACAGACAGACAAAAGGGGATGAAAAAGGTATTTGGTGGAGGTAACCATAACTACGAGTACATCTATCTATCTAAACCATAGGGGTCCTAACAGAGACGCACCACTTCGGACGATGTGGACATTGTCCACCAGTCGGCTAGACGAGCGTGATCTAGTGGCTCTCCCAAGCTGCCGTAAAGGGACTCATAAGCGCTATAGTTTAAAACAAATGCATGAATTAACTTACGTGATGGTCGCCATTTCAAACGTAGCGAATCAACAACTTTTGTGATCGTTGCCATTTAAAAAAACAAACACAGACAAACAGACAGCGTTCCGACTATGGACCGCTTCCAACACTAGCAGGTAAAGTCATGTTGGTCACAGCCTGACCAATCACACAGATCTCAACAGGGTTTCTTCTAACACAAGCCGAATGCAGTGACGAAAACCGACGACAGTGTAACCCCGAGACTGTATGTACGTAATCCATTTCTAGAGAACGCGCATTTCTGGTAAATCGCGTGTTAGCGAATGGGGGTGGGGGACGGGAGGTGGGGGAGATCTGCAAAACAATGACTTTTAATTGATTCATCAAGTGTATACAAAATACTCCCATCCACTCGCCATCAGCATGTACAGATGAAAAAAAGTTAATTCACATTAAAAACAAACAAATCCAAAGAACAACAACCGCAACAACAAAAACGGGGGCTGTATCAACAATCAACCTTCTAAGAGAAGATAAACTGATGGAAAGCAGGCTTCTGAATTATTTGTTGAACTTCTTTTCCATAAAAAAAAAGACCTCCATAGTTTTAGTATTATAGGGAAAAAGACACACAAACTCACACAAACACGCGCGAGCGTGCACACACACAAGCACATCAACTGATAACATGGCAACTAGTAAGGCAAATACGACCACGCCTTGAAGACAGTGCTTGCCATTCTGCTTATTTTCATGTTTCCTTTTTTTTCCCTCTCATTTCCATTCCACAAAAACGTAAAAAAAAACAACAAATGTTGAAAAACATTAAAAGCAGGAGAAGAAGAAGGAAAAGTCCCAACAAGTGAACTGTCACTAGCCGACCTAATAGCCATTACAGCAGAGTATAAACATGGGGCCAGGGGAAAAGAAAACAAAACACACACACATACACACGCGCGCGCACGCACATTGGTGTCCTGCACATACCCGAAGATGGAATGTGTCTACATTATTGAAGGGATCAAAATAAAACGGTTACCTACAAAAAAGAGGAAAAAACAAACAAACAAAAAATCCACACACGCACACCTAACCACATTGGTGAACCTGGGAGTTCTAGGCAAAAGACGAGGAAGGATGGATGACGACGGTGTTGTCGCAGCAGACTGCAGATGGTCGGTTTCCCAGACTGCACCCACGGAGTGGCGCCGACAGAAAGCAGAAAAACCGATGAGATCCTTGTCACAGCTAAAGAACAGTGTTGTTGTTGTCGTACCCTGGGCTAAACGACTCCAGAAGAGTGAACATTCTCACCGCTGTATCATAGCTACATCGTCCCTGTAAAATCAACTTCTTTGAAACCCTTCATAAACAGCCCATTGCACTTTCTAGGTTCGATTCCCATTAGGCCTTTTCTTCTTCTTCTACAACAACTACTTTTTCTTTCCGGCAGCCGCCGACTCAGATCCCGAGTTGAGTTTGCCGGGAAACTGGATCCACACATTCTATGGATGCGTCTCTCGAGAGTTGCTCAAATTTCTCACCAACACTGCATGTACCTGTATCTCTCAGGCCCGCTTGACGACAGGATATAATCATTATCATGAAAGGAAGCGTAGAGAACAACCCTGTCATGCAGTCTTAGGGCAAAATGGGATTCCAATATATCTTCCATATTTTATGATAGTTCAGTTTTGGGGACCTTTAAGCCCTGCTCTCCTGGCGGAGTCGGTATCAACTGCAGTTCCTCTCTGCATCCGTGCCCGTGGTGAGTGCACACCACAGACGCCAGTATCGGGAGTGTTCATGGGGGCCTGTGGTTGGACGGATGTTGGATGGCGGTCCCGGTAGGCTACACTCACTGATGCTGGCTCCGCGACCAAGCAATTATTGTCGTTAGAAGAGAGGATGAGCTTGGGTGGGGGCTTTGTAGATGATGTCTGGCTTATGTTGGATCAGAACAGGCACCACCGAACACCACCGAAGTGAGTCCGCTGCAAGGCAGGGTCTACTCTGGCGGGGTTACGGCAGCCTGTGAGCTGCGGTGTCGTGGCAGGACAGCCTGGAGATCCGGAGTAGATGGCGTGGGAACAACGGCACTGAGGACCACAATAGATGAACATGAAGTGTACAAGCACTATTTGACGATTACGAGTACACAGAGACCGACTTCTCATACAAGTGTCAACTTGCAGCTCAGAATTGAGATGTGTCCATCTTCCAAGTCACTTCCTCGATCTTGTTCACAGTTAATTTAGACGTTATTTTTAAGCAACACTGGCTTCATGATAATTTTGGTCTTGCAGACGACTCAACTAGTTCACTTCGAGAAAGATGTTTCGTCACCGTTCATATGATATGAATAGTGTTGCTCCTCGTTTAAAGAAAGTAAATGATTAGTTAAAATCCTTAAAATTCAGTAACCTGAAAGCTTTATGGACACGAAATCAAATCACGGAATAAAATGCATACTTAGGGAATATTTTCCAGGTAAATCTGAAATTCTGTCCTATCCAAAATGTATCTAAAAAAAATTAACGATTCACAAAATTCAATGAAATTCACGAAAAACGAACAAACAAAAACAAACTCTTCCGAAGATATGACATTCTTGGGACCAGTCAAAACCTGATGACGATCTTATTATTCAAAGTCCCGTTTTTAACCTTCTACGTAGGAAAATCAACAGCGGTATTACAAAAGTGAAATCTGTTAAGACCATCGAAAACACCCCAGAAATACTTATGACACAAGACAAAAGAAATGTCCTTTTTTGAAATAAATAGATTTTCAGAGTTACGTTTGTCGGTTCTTCACTGTTAAAGAAAAAACAAATCCGAACACATGCACATTCATAGAAACACAGTGTAAACAGACTCAGAGACTCCCATCTCAACTCCTTAGTTATCTTACCACAGTGACAGCATTACAATGTCCAGTCCAGAAGAAAAAAAAATTGCCATTTTCACTTGTTAAACAAATACTTAGATATGCATCTCAAGTCCGTCAACACAGCATCGACATTCAAACTATTAACATGCTGTTGACTGTATGTGCGTGTGTGCATGGTGTGTGTGGGTGGGTGCTTGCGTGCGTGCATGCGCGTGTGTATGCGCGCGCGCGTGTGTATGCGCGCGCGCGTGCGTGTGTGTGTGTGTGCGTGTGTGTGCGAGAATAAAAACGAATGTGCGCGTGCGTATGTTCGTGCGCGCGGGTGCGCGTTTGTATGAATGCCTATTTGTGTGCATAGGTCCAAACGAGTGTGAGTGTGATTGAGAGTACGTGCGAGCGCGCGCGCGAGCGCATGTGTGTGTGTGTGTGTGTGTATGTGTGCGTGCGTGTGTGTGTGTGTGCGAGCGCGTGTGTGTGCGTGCGTGCGTGTATGTGTGCGTGTGTACGGGAACAATGACACACACACACACACAAAAACCCACACACACTTTAGGCCTATACACTTAGTGATTTTGTCGGCACACTTAAATTTTCGTCCAGATGTATGTCTATAACTCACAAAGTAGCGAGGAATCAGCTCCTCAGCCCCCCCCCCCCCCCCTCCCCCTTGCTCCACCCGACAGAAAAAAACAAACAAACCGGGCGCATGGACCAAACACGGACGGCACAACGGCAGCTATTCAACCGTCAGTACACTCACGTTTCTTACGTCTGACGTCACAACGGCCAGTACACACTAACGCTTCTTACGTCTGGCGTCATATCTGATATGACGTTCAGACAAACGGCGTTTTAAGAAAAAAACAAACCAAAATAACAATCGTTGCTATAACGAGGGGAATACAGGGGTGAAAGTGGGGTAAGAAGGGGAGAGAGGGGTAAGAGGAGAGCGAGGGGTAAGGGATAGAGGATGGGAGGTTGGTATGACTGAGGCAGAATATAAGCAACATACTTCACGTGCAGATAGATGATGTACTCAGTAAAAATCTGTTTCGCTGTTCTTTTTTTTTTTTTTCCTTTTTTTTTTTTGTCTCCCCTAATTTTACTGGGGATTTTCCGCGCGCGCGCGCGTGTGTGTGTTGTGTGTGTGTGTGTGTTTTACGAGGCAGACGCATTAACCAAGGAAGAGAACTGGAACGAGGCTAAGCACACTGAACGGGACAACTACATCAAATGACAGCTGTGTTCACACGTCTAAGCAGACGCTTAAGCTCCGCAGTATAACGTATATTCGACACCCCCCCCCCCCCCCCCGTCCTCCCCCCCACCAGCCCGCCCCCTCCCCTCCCCTCCACCCCAATCCTTTCCTCCTTTATGGGGGCCACAGCACCACAGTGACGTCACAAACATTCGCCGGATACAGATGTGACAAGCGCCTCCCCGCCCACCCATCCGCCTCCCCCCCCCCCCCCCCCCCCCCCCCCCCGCCAAAAATCCTTTGTCGAAGTGACGCGCCGTTCATCTGATGACGTAATAAGGATCAAGGGCTTACAGCTCAAGTTCGTCGATGATGTAGCCTGGAGAGACAAGTGTCGATGGAAAGGAAAAGTCGACGACAGGAAGATGTCCCGTACATTCTCAGTGACGTAGGACTGGGTGTCGGTATGTGTTTAACGATGTGAAAAGGAAGTGTTGACGTAATATCATTCTGATGTGGAGGTGCCGACGCCTACGTCACGGCGTGTGCAAGACGTCGATGCATGATTCAGGAATGTGTCAATTCTTCATGACGAATCAAGACATGTGAAGTAAAGGTGTGTAACCACTTTCATCTTCGCCGCGCGGCGCCTAACATTTTCCGCGCCACACGTCTAGCGTCTTCTAGCATCCCCCACTATTTTTTGTTTTTTGAATAAAGTCATGCCGTGCATCTTGGATCTCCAAGAATCATATCTTTTACCGGTAGGATTAAAGTCTTACTGCGATGTGTGTGTGTGTGTGTGTATGTGTGTGTGTGTGTGTGTGTGTGTGTGTGTGTGTGTGCGCGCGCACGTGTGTGTGTGTGTGTGTGTGTGTGTGTGCGTGTGTGTGCGTGCGTGCGTGCGTACGTGCGTGCGTACATGCGTGCGCGCGCGCGCGCGCGCAAGTGTGTTTCTTTGCTTGTTGACGAAAACATACGATTTTTGATACAGGTGTGGGTCCGTTGCTTCACTGATAAGTCATAAATTTTTTATGGGCATAAGTTTAAAAACTTGCTCAGTCATCGAGCTGAAATTATGATTGTTGGTCATTTAATACTCATGACCTATGGCGAAGGCTAGATTAATGTTATTAAGAGTGTCGTTGTACTCCTTATGACGTCTACCAAGTCGATGCGTTTTTAACGATGCAGAAGATGTGGTGTATTCTTGATGATGCTACGGACTTAGTAATACACAGATATAAGTGCGTTCTAAATGAAGTGCAGAAATATCGGTGCATTTGCAACGATGTAAAGTCGCTGGCGTGTTGAAGTGTTGATTCTTTCGTAATGATGCTAAAGGTGTTTATCCAATCGCCACGATGCTAAAGGTGTTGACCCGGTCGTCGAGATATTAAAGTGTTGATTCTTTCGTCATGATGCTAAAGGTGTTGATCCAATCGCCACGATGCTAAAGATGTTGACCCAGTCGTCAAGATATTAAAGTGTTGATTCTTTCGTAATGATGCTAAAGGTGTTAATCTATTCGTCGAGATGCTAAAGGTGTTGACCTAGTCGTCAAGATATTAAAGTGTTGATTCTTTCGTCATGATGCTAAAGGTGTTGATCCAATCGCCACGATGCTAAAGATGTTGACCGAGTCGTCAAGATATTAAAGTATTGATTCTTTCGTCATGATGCTAAAGGTGTTGATCTATTCGTCGAGATGCTAAAGGTATTGATCCATTCGTCAAGATGCTAAAGGTGTTGCTCCATTCGTCAAAATATTAAGTGTTGATTCATTCGTCAAGATGCTAAAGGTGTTGCTCCACCTGTCAAGATATTAAAGTGTTGATTCATTCGTCAAGATGCTAAAGGTATTGATCCATTCGTCGAGATGCTAAACGTATTTATCCATTCGTCAAGATGCTAAAGGTATTGATCCATTCGCCAAGATGCTAAAGGTGTTGATCCATTCATAATGATGCTAAACTATTGATCCATTCTCGAGATGCAAAAAGTTTTGACCTTCGTCATGATGATAAAAGTGTCGGTTCCATTTGTCGCGATGCTACAGGTGTTAATCCATTCGTCAAGATGTTAAGGTGTTTATCCACTCGTCATAATACTAAAGGTGTTGATCCATTCGTCATGATGCTAAAGGCGTTGATCCACTAGTCAAGATGCTAAAGGTGTTGATCCACTCATCATGATGCTAAAGGTGTTGATCCACTCGTCATTATGCTCAAGGTGTTGTTGATCCACTCGTCATGAGGCTAGAAGTATTGATCCATTCGTCATGATGCTAGAACTGTTGATCTACTCCACTCGTCACGACGCTAAAGGAGTTGATCCCTTTGTCATGAAGCTAAAAGCGTTGATCCATTGGTCACGGTTCTAAAGGTGTTGATCCACTCGTCACGATGCTAAAGATCTTGATACATTCGTCACGATGCTAAAGGTGTTGATCTACTCGTCATGATGGTAAATGTGTTGATCGATTCGTGAAGATGCTAAAAGTGTTGATCCATTTGTCATGACGCTAAAGAGTTGTTACACCTGTCATGATGCTAAAGGTGCCGACCTATTCGTCACGATGCTAAAGGTGTTGATCCATTCGTCACGATGCTAAAGGTGTTGATCCATTCGTCACGATGCTAAAGGTGTTGATCCATTCGTCACGATGCTAAAGGAGGCCAGACAGGCCCCCGGGTGGCAGGCGGCGGTCACAAAATCTCCAGGAGCGCCATCATCTTAGGCGGGCGTGGGGAGGCGGTGACCCGGGGGTGGGGCTGAGAGTCCCGGGGGTTGACGCGGTGGGTGGGGCGGGCACCCAGCACGGCAGAGTACAGGCAGTCGCGGTGCCCGGGGCACGCCTGGGCCAGGGGCATGGCGCTCACACGGGTTCGTCGGCTGCTGCACACGTGAAGGAACACCGTCAGTAAGAAATGAGAAACCAGGAACAAACAAGAATGGAAAGAAAACGTGTGTGTGTGTATGTGTGTGTGTGCGTGTGCGTGTGCGTGTGTGTGTGTGTGGTGGGGGTGGGGGGTAAGGGGTGGGGTGGGACTTGAAAGTTAAAGAAACAAAACAAACGAGAAAAGTGATGAGGATTAAACCGAAGAAATGGAGAGAGAGAGGAGAGAGAGAGAGAGAGAGAGAGAGAGAGAGAGAGAGAGAGAGACAGACAGACAGACAGACAGACAGACAGAAAGACAGACAGACAGATAGACCAGACGAAGCAGATGTTAAATTTAGACACATTAACAAAAACAAAACAAAAAAAACCAAAAACAACAACAAAAAAAAAAAAAACAACGGACAGCATAGAACCAATTGCAACGACATTCAAATAACGATTTCCGCTATTACTTATCCGCATGAGGACCTCCATCATCATACTTTTGACTACACCCGCATCTGTTGGTCTCCCGAGCAACAAGGTTATGGGAGGCGGGTTGGAGGATGGGAGAGGGGCAGTAGCCCCTAACGACCCATTGAACCGATTTTTAATGAGACTCGCTGCAAAGCTGGAATGCGGCCTTGAGGAAGAACCCTGTAAATGCTAAAAAGGATCCGGATTCAAGACCGCATCAAATTTTTTTTTTCTCCCTAAGATATTCAACTTTGCGAAACAGTTTTTTTTTTCTTTTAACATTTTCGTCAGTTTAACAAGAAAGTAATAGTAAAGATCTCAATCAAAAAAAAAAAAAACAAAAAAAAAAGAAAAAAGAAAAAAAAAAGACGTTTATCCACTATAATTATTGATTTCTAAAACTTTGTAAGATTTGGTACTGATCAGGAACGACAACCAAAATTCAGTGATTAAAGGACTGTTCGACCTTGACGAAGATCTGTGCTATTTCGAGTGTCCTCTCTCCCCCTCCTCCCCCCCCCCTCCCCGACCCCCCACCCTCACTTTTTTCTGTCTCATCTTCTGTGCCACTCAAATGGCACCCCCCCCCCCCCCCCCCCCCCCCCCGACCGGCCCCTGAGCGCTCCCTAGTTTATTCCAGCGCCAACCCCGGCACCGGCGATCCACAGGAAGAATCGAGGTCGAGTCATCATGCTGCTGCCGTCACTCCGGTGGTGTTCAAGTGGTTGTACCGTTTTTGATCCAACGTGTACAGGACTCCACTTACCAAGTTCCCTGCTGACGACAACAACTGCATAGTGAGTGAATGTCCCCTTCCTGAAGGCGCCACCAGTCCCTCTCCAAAGGCAGTCTCCATGGATTCGTCCATAAAGGTGACCTCGACGTGAACTCACCAAAGTCACGGACGTGGAGCGGAAATGGAAACGGAGGTCACCATGACAGAACAGCTTCTCCTTTCTGCGTACGCAGGCTGATACTCCTGCGGACACTGCCTGTATAGACAGGCAGTGGAGTTTTGTGTGTATGACCGTTTTTTTATCCCGCCATTAAGGCAGCCGTACTCCATCTTCGGGGACGGTGCATGCCATGTGTAACGTGTCATCCATACCAACGGCCAAACTGGCCTTCTCTTCCGAAAGTTGGTGATGGGATTTTACGTGTGTGCAAGATGTTATGCGTGCGTTCACACACAGAACCTCGGTTTATAGTCTCATTCGAAGGACTGTATGGGAAATGGAGTCAGAACCAATGTTAACTCCGAGGGAAAAATCCCCCTATACCGAAATTCGAACCCGCAAACCCAGGATCACGAGTCCGGCGCTCTACCAACTGAGCTATTCCGCCCCCCACAGAACAGCTTTAACAGCGCCACAGAATTGGGCAACTTTGTTCTGTCAGTGCCGGTCGATGAGGAAGAGGAAGATGAACAGGATGCCATGGAGTTTCACTCTGATCCGAGACTGCACAACAGGGCTGTGTTCCACGCTTACTTTCGGTAACATAACATCTCGGCGTCAACCAGGCCCGAGAGATACGTACGCCTGCAGTGTTGGTCAGGGACGCATCCATTAAGCGGATGAAACTCGATTGTGTGGTTCCGTTCTTCCCAGTCGAGCCCGTAGCAAACGGAGCTCTGGGTAGGACCCAGTCCTGGTCTGAAAAATCCTACGAAATAAACCTGGCTCTAACGGGAATCCAACGCCCGACCCCCCACCCGGGAATCTGAACACATGCGATCGGGAGTCACTGAATCCAGCTGAATACACCCACCCTGATCAAACACAGGAATGTGAACAACAATCGGATGGCTGTTCGGGAGAGGACGGATCTCCGCCAGGCTCGAACGAATCCTGCATCTGGTTTTTCAAAGTAACTTCGTTTGTGAACAAACAAAAAAGAAAGAAAGAAAAGAAAGAAAGAAAGAAAATAACCGTTCGGAAAATAATAGCTGATGCGAACTGAGAGAGTATTTCCCACGTGCGATTAAAAAAAAAATGGAAGTGGAGATGTGAAATCTTAACGTTTGTACCAGTAGAAAGCTTCCATATTCCACCAAAGCATGTCACCAATAGTTATCAGTTTGTAACGGTAACTTCACAGTCAGTAGAGAACACATCTGTTTAACGCCGCTTTTCCATTACAAATAGAATAACCTTTTTCTCACTTTAGGGGGTTAAACAAACAGATCTAAAGGGCCAGAATAACAATCGGGATCTTGACTGCACTGTAGGTGCGATAGCACACCGTTTCACATCTATTGTTTTGGCATTTTCTCTTCCCGACTGAATCGGGGCAAAATTGTTCTGGGAGTGCCAGCAGGCGCATGTGTCCCATGTAAACGGCGGGATCAGTCTCGATGAATGCGACCTGTGACACAGATGTCCTGAACATCACCTTTTAACAATCATCTTGACCGACGGATCCTGGATGCGCGCTTTGATTCCGATCAGCACATTCGTGGCTGCGTCCTAGGGTCACATTTCATCTTCTCACCGAATTTGTTCAAAACTTTCGCGTGATCTTGTCCACAGACAAACAAACCGAGCAACCAACGGACCAGGTGAAAACACAACCTCCAAATCAAAGGTTACAGGGGCGCTTAACTAGACAGCAAGCCACAATTTGCAATAGGGTATGTGCAGTGCACGAGACAGCATTATCGACAACCATGCAGCAGCAGCAGCGAACGTGTGTGCGATCATCTACAAGCATAGTCAAAGGCGTCATGCAGACTTCCAGCACAGCTGACGAACTAGAGCAATCACAAGTTATATCCGAGCCGGAACTACCTGTATCACAAAATCTGAATCATATCTGAAATGGAACAATTTGAACAATATCTGAAATGGAACAACCTGAATAATATCTGACGTGGAACAATTCGAATCGTAACTGCAATGGAACAATCTGCGTCGTACGTGGACCGAAACCACCTCAATCATACCTGAACTGCCACAGTCTAGAATCTCTCTGAACTGGCACGATGTTAATCCGGTCAGAACGGGGCATGGCCTGAACTCTATTTGTACTGACGCAGTCTGTATCATATTTGAAACGGCACGGCTGAATCACGTCTGAACTGGAACGACCTGAAGCATACCTGGGCTGGTACAATCCAAGTCATATCTGCATTGATGCAGTCTGAATCACTGCTGGACTGGAACATTCTGAATCACATCTGAACCGAAACGATCCGTATTAGAGCTGAACTAGAACAACCTGAATTATAACTGAACTGGAACAGCCTGAATTATAGCTGAACTGGAACAACCTGAATTATAGCTGAACTGGAACAACCTGAATTATAGCTGAACTGGAACAGCCTGAATTATAGCTGAACTGGAACAGCCTGAATTATAGCTGAACTGGAACAGCCTGAATTATAGCTGAACTGGAACAACCTGAATTATAGCTGAACTGGAACAGCCTGAATTATAGATGAACTGGAACAGCCTGAATTATAGCTGAAGTGGAACAGCCTGATTATAGCTGAACTGGAACAACCTGAATTATAGCTGAACTGAAACAACCTGAATTATAGCTGAACTGGAACAGCCTGAATTATAGCTGAATTATAGCTGAACTGGAACAGCCTGAATTATAGCTGAATTATAGCTGAACTGGAACAGCCTGAATTATAACTGAACTGGAACAGCCTGAATTATAGCTGAACTGGAACAACCTGAATTATAGCTGAACTGGAACAACCTGAATTACAGCTGAACTGGAACAACCTGAACTACAGCTGAACTGGAACAGCCTGAATTATAGCTGAACTAGAACAACCTGAATTTTAGCTGAACTAGAACAAACTGAATTACAGCTGAACTGGAACAGCCTGAATTACAGCTGAACTGGAACAGCCTGAATTATAGCTGAACTGGAACAGCCTGAATTATAGCTGAAGTGGAACAGCCTGAATTATAGCTGAACTGGAACAGCCTGAATTATAGCTGAACTGAAACAACCTGAATTACAGCTGAACTGGAACAACCTGAATTATAACTGACCTAGAGCAACTTGAATTATAGCTGAACTGGAACAGCCTGAATTATAGCTGAACTGGAACAGCCTGGATTACAGCTGAACTGAAATGGCCTGAATTATAGCTGAACTGGAACACCCTGAATTATAGCTGAACTGGAACAGCCTGAATTATAGCTGAATTATAGCTGAACTGGAACAGCCTGAATTATAGCTGAACTGGAACAGCCTGAATTATAGCTGAACTGGAACAACCTGGATTGTAGCTGAACTGGAACAGCCTGAATTATAGCTGAACTGGAACAGACCGGACTATAGCTGAACAACAGCCTGGACTATAGCTGAACTGGAACAGCCTGAATGATAGCTAAACTGGAACAGCCTGAATTATAGCTGAACTGGAACAACCTGAATTTTAGCTGAACTGGAACAACCTGAATTATAGCTGAACTGGAAGAGCCTGAATTATAGCTGAACTGGAACAACCTGAATTATAGCTGAACTGGAACAGCCTGGATTATAGCTGAACTGGAACAACCTGAATTATAGCTGAACTAGAACAACCTGAATTATAGCTGAACTGGAACAGCCTGAATTATAGCTGAACTAGAACAGCCTGAATTATAGCTGAACTGGAACAACCTGAATTATAGCTGAACTGGAACAGCCTGAATTACAGCTGAACTGGAACAGCCTGAACTATAGCTGAACTAGAACAACCTGAATTATAGCTGAACTGGAACAGCCTGAATTATAGCTGAACTGGAACAGCCTGAATTACAGCTGAACTGGAACAGCCTGAATTATAGCTGAACTGGAACAACCTGAATTATAGCTGAACTAGAACAGCCTGAATTATAGCTGAACTGGAACAACCTGAATTATAGCTGAACTGGAACAGCCTGGATTATAGCTGAAGTGGAACAGCCTGAATTATAGCTGAACTGGAACAGCCTTAATTATAGCTGAAGTGGAACAGCCTGAATTATAGCTGAACTGGAACAGCCTGGATCACATCTACACTGTGATAATCTGAACCATACCTGAACTGGAACAACTGAATCATGACTGAACTGAAGCAATCTGAACTACATCTGAACTGAAACAGTTTGAATCACAGTTGACTTAGAGCAACCCGAACTGCATTTGAACTGGGATAATCTGAACCGTAGCTGAGCTGGAAGCGTTTGAATCAGTGGTGAACCGGAACGACCTGAATCTCATCTGAACCGGAGCAATTGGAATGCTCTCTAAAAATGGAACTGTCTGAACTATATTTGAACTGGCACAATATTAATCACATCTGAACTGGCACCATTTGAATCGAATCTGAACTGGCACAACTTGAATCACATCTGAACTGGCACGATCTGAATCATACCTGAACCGACACAATCTGAATCATTGCTGAACCGTAGCAATCTGAAATGAAATGAACCAGTACGAATCGTTACCGAAATGGAGCAGTTTGAATCCTTTGCTGAGCTGGAACTCTCCGAATCATAACCGAACTGTAATTGTCTGAATTTTAATTGAACCTGCCCGACTAGCAACTTCAATTATAGACACACGTATTTCAATAAACCGTCCTTGTAATCATGATAAATCAAGTAACTTTATTCTCTCAGCTTCAGTAATTTGAGATTCTAGTGGGGGAAAAAAGTGTCCTGAATGAATGAAAGGAAGTGCGCTTGTCAGTCTCGATAATTTAAAGAAAAATTATTTTGATTATAGGCCTATACCTAGTGTCGAATTTTCCCGTTCAACGATTGTCGCCCCGTAACCGCTTGTGCAGTTAAATATGACAGAATCACGGTGACGGCAAGAGGAGGAAGGCAGAGCGGCTGGGAGTCCCATTATCTCAGGAAAATGTGTGCCCATAAAAAAAAAACAACCAAAAAACATCCACCCTCTAACTGATTGCCGGATCGAAGCGCGGTCCGCTAGGGCCCATTCAGAGGCAGAATCAATAACCCGAATGACATTCGTTCCATGAATGAGCGGTTTCTGACAAAAGAGGCAAAGGGAGATTATGATGAGAGGGGAGGAGGCGGGAGAGGGTAGGAAAAGAACGGGGTGGGGGATGGGGGTGGTGGAAGGCATAGGATGAGACAGCAAAATGATAGTCATCAGCACATAGATATTTTTAATGATAGTCATCAGCACATAGATATTTTTAATGATAGTCATCAGCACATAGATATTTTTAATGATAGTCATCAGCACATAGATATTTTTAATGATAGTCATCAGCACATAGATATTTTTCTGCCTTTTTGTTTTTGGTTTGTTTGTGTTCCAAATGAAAGCAGCAAATTTGGTAGAGAAAGAGAGAGAGAGAGAGAGAGAGAGAGAGAGAGAGAGAGAGAGAGAGAGAGAGAGAGAGGGGAGAGAGAGAGAGAGAGAGAGAGAGAGAGAGAGAGAGAGCGGAAGGGGGGCTGAGGGAGGGAGGGAGAGAGAGAGGGGGGAGAGATGGATGGACGGAGTGAGGGAGAAAGCGAGACAAGAGAGAGAGAGAGAGAGAGAGAGAGAGAGAGAAGAGAGAGAGAGAGAGAGAGAGAGAGAGAGTGTGTCAGAGAGAGAGAGTGAGAGAGAGAGAGAGAGAGAGAGAGAGAGAGAGAGAGAGAGAGAGAGGGGTAGACAGAGAGAAAGAGAAACAGAAAGAGAGACAGAAAGAAAGAGACAGAAACAGAGATAGAGAGAGAGAGAGAGAGAGCCAGACAGACAGACAGACAGACACAGACAGACAGACAGACTAAGTACCTTTCCGGCGAGGCAGGGCGCACAGCAGTCACTATACATCCAGCAGCAGAACGGGCAAGACAAAGAACAGCATACACAGTTAGTGCGGCTGATCCAACT
>CM031600.1:83229827-83239827 GCA_018398815.1 Conus ventricosus
GGGATTCGTCTCACAGGGATTGAGACTGGTCGTGGGATTCGTCTCACAGGGATTGAGACTGGTCGTGGGATTCGTCTCACAGGGATTGAGACTGGTCGTGGGATTCGCCTAAATCACTAAATTTCCTCGTGATTGGAAGATGTTCGTAAGATTCAATTCGGCTGTTACTATACAACTGATGGATTTAAAAGAAAAAAAATGGGGGGGGGGGGGGGGGGGATTATCATATTCTTGCTCTGCATCATTTGGCTCATGCTTTCCTTCTCATGCATTTTTTTTTCTTTATGGGGAGAAGATGGGTGGGCGTGATGGTGGTGGTGGGGGCATTCTCGTACTGCTGGTAATCTTATTTACAGTTGATGGGGGTTTATTAATTACCTGTGAACGTGTACTTCAGTACAAGCACCAACAAAGCAACACAAGCCACCCCTCCCGTCAAGCACAACGGGTACGGGTGTGACACAAGTGAGCGACTCGTGCATGTATCTGTTTTGCAGGGTAAAATGGTGCCGAGTCATCGTGCTTCAGACGCTGCCTATGAAATCATGCCAACATCGTGTGGGCCTTTAAGTCACAAGTGCATCCAAGAACACGTACATGTATCTACGCGGGACCCCCCCCCTTCCTCCCCCCGCACCCAAGATCATGTTTCCTATTCTAGAAAGTTCCTTCGACTGCTCTCGCCGTTTGAGTATACTACCTGAACTTTGGCTGAATGAAACAGACGTTGTGAACGCTGCAAATCATCAGTGTTACGCAATGAACTGGGATAGTGATAAACTATCAAGCCGGCTGAATTAATGTGCACGATTATTTCTGCTTGTAAAAATTTCACGGAGAGCTATCATCTACCCCGTTTCCAGCATGACCACGACCCCCGCCTGCGAGCGACACCATTCAACACCACGGTAGTACAAATAGATGCTCCCACATCAGACTGTGCTGATGACCAGATGAAATAAGTCCACTCTCAGCTCTAAACCGCTGTCAACGAGGCTGACAAGAAAGACGTCCTCGTCGTTCAGGAAGACGACGGAACGCCAAGGTTGGTATAGGGGCCCGAGAGGACCGGAGATTCAGGTTCAGGTATTTACGAGTACGAGTTTGTTTAACGTATTTTTTTTCCCAAACAGAAAAAAAACCCACCTAAAATTCTGTGGATTTCATGCCTGCTCTCATGATGACATCTATTTCAATATCCTCGCCATGTCTATGTCCATGGTTCGTAATGAAGTAACTGGTATTAGCAAGTACATGGGGGGCTGTGGTCGGATGAACGAGGCAGTGCCCACCAAGGAGGAAAGCTCACTCACTCTGGCTCTGCGACTAACCAGTTATTACGTCGATTCACTTCACGCTATATAAAGCACAGCCGACCGCTCGGGACCATGCCGGGTTATCACGTGGTCTGAACAGATCCCAGAACACACACCGCCGAACAAAGCGAATCAGGCAGCACCGCAGTGTCTCGTCCGGCCATCCCACAACAGACACCGCTGAACAAAGCGAATCAGGCAGCACCGCAGTGTCTCGTCCGGCCATCCCACAACAGACACCGCTGAACAAAGCGAATCAGGCAGCACCGCAGTGTCTCGTCCGGCCATCCCACAACAGACACCGCTGAACAAAGCGAATCAGGCAGCACCGCAGTGTCTCGTCCGGCGGGTTGCCCCAGGGCCATGTGACACCGACTGCACCCAGTGAACCGGGATGCTGGGGCTGACACGGGACGATCCTGGATGTGGGTGTATATGGAGGAGCCAGAATGATCGGCGTGCGGATAATGCCACAGGGAGACAGAGAAGATGAGACCGCAAAACAAACAATCAATCAAACAACAAATTAAAACAACACTCAAACCATGGGGGACATCCCACTACTGCTCCCAACACACACATCAATTTTTACCTAAGAAACCAATTCCTTCAAACACATCTTTATCAAGCCCAGCGGCGTTGATAATTTTAACGCGTGTCTAACAGTGACGCCAGAACGCCTGGACGACACCAGTGGTCGCTGTTGCCGTTTGTCCCACCGGGACAGGGCCATGTCAGGATCGAACCCGTCTTCCTGCTTGGTTTGTTTGTCCGGCAAAAGATTCCTGGGCCGATGTACGGAGTGATTAACGGAATGATTTACTGTCCGGGAAATGATTTCGCCAAGCAGAAGAGAAAAAGAGGAGAAAAAAAAGAAGGAAATTAAAAACTTATCTATGGGACGTTTCAATTTTCGGGTGGCGTTTTTCTTATGTCGTCTTCCGACGAATTAAATGGATTCTTTGATTTTTCTACATTCCTTTTTTTGTGGTTGTGGTGGCTACGCGTCTTATTCAAGAATAAATCTCGTAAATCTTTTATTTCCTCTTTCTGACATGGAAGCTATTTGAAGAGAGAGAGAGAGAGAGAGAGAGAGAGAGAGAGAGAGAGAGAGAGAGAGAGAGAGAGACTGAGAGGAAAATGGTAGGGGTGGAGAAGTTGGAAAGCAGCTCGATTTAACGCCCTCTGCTTCCGTAAACTGTCCCGGCAATACTCTGGAATTTTAGACATTGATGATCCCGAGATTCGTCTGTACCAGCTCCAGGTTGTTTATATGTTCGTTTTCTCTCCTTTCCACATCATACCTTATAACCAGAATTTACGCGAAACGTCCCCTCTCTCCACGCCCACGTCAGTCATGGCGCTACACCAGACCTCAGGCGATTAACACGGTTTTTGAATGCGAGAGACAAGCTCTGGCGGACTGTCAGGCTGATGCCAAACTCCTGTACGACAGTTCTGAAAACAGAAACAGTTCTTCTGGCAGACAACTCTTTGCTGCGTCAGACTCGCTCTTGGAAAAGTCGAAATTTCTTTGTCCTTTCGACAACATGCCCTTCAAAAATCAAATACTGCTCATGCTTTCCGTGGATTCTTTAAAGTCCACCTCCCCTTTACATGAACCCCCCCCCCAAAAAAAAAAAAAAAAAAAAACAACAACAACAACAACAAACTTTTGCACTGGACACTAAACCGACAGAACTTGTGAAACAATACTCAATGTCAAGATGGCCCAATACTGATCATTACTACTATCATAACCACAGTCTTCTTACTGGTACAACTGACGGTTTCTGACCTCTCATTTCGAAATTACTTGAAAAGGTAGCGTTAAACAACTTTTGAATCAGCTTCTTAAAAAAATAATCTGCTCGAAACAAGCTAATCGGTTTTCCGTACGTGTCACAGCACTGAAAAAGCCCCGTTAATTCTTACGGACTCATGTCTTAAAAAGTACGGATGACAGTGTCGTGTCAGTAGCTGCCTTTTTGGATTTGTCATCTGCTTTTGATACAATGTATCATGACTTTCTTTTTCAAACGTCTGTCCACCTCTTGGGATCAGGATTACCGTCTGGAAGTGTTCTGTTCATATCTGTCTGGAAGTAGGCAGTCCCTTACTGTGCATAGTCTTTATTCCAAGCCGTCTCACGAGGTCTTTGATGTTCTGCTTGGGTCGGTCTTCGTACCCTTGCTTTATACTTGCATACTCGTCCTTTAAAAAAAACAAACATATATAACTAAAGACTATCATAAATGTGCTTGTAATACAGAACTACAAAAGGCTGCTCCTCTGATTTTTCTTTGATTTCCTGCTCGACTGAAGTTTACGGATCTGACATATCATGATTGAACAGAAACAGACAAAACTAAGACTGAGGTAGTCGCCGCTGGTGATTGTGCTCGCCTGTCTATGACAAGACGTGATGATTTGACCTTTTTCTGTGATTCAGAACCTTTTAAGTCATTAACAAAGTATTTCTGTGTCTGTCTTAATGAAACGCGTTCTTTCGATCGGCACATTTCGTCTGTCTGTTAGTCAACTTCTACGATCTCTACAGAACCGGTTCTATTCGCTTGTGTCTCTCTGCGGGAACTGCTACTTTTTGTTTTTAATTTTGTTCTTCAAAGGCTGGACCACTGCAAATATGCTCACACAGGTCTTCTTTCTTTAAAATCAAGCACCTCCAGAGAGTCCGGAGTGGTACTGTCATGGTGATATTCAGAGAGCGGATGACCGACTGGGCTACACGCCTGCTAAAGCATCTCCACTGCCTTCAGGTGGAAACATGAATACACTGGCTTATGAGAATTTCAGTGGCGCGATTCCTGCTTTTTAAAAATCTCTTCTTAAAGCATACTTGTTTAAGTGCAGTCTCAGATCGATAAACATGAAACTTTTGTCCTAACCGAGATCACAATATAAAACACAGTCTGTGTGTGTGTCTGGCCGTGGTCAAAATGTGTTCCACTCGCTCCAGACAAAACTGCCAGACCGATCTTTCTGAAAATTTGTAGATATGTTCATTATGGGTCACGGATGATGCCCAATGTTTTATTTTACCAGAATAGCCGTTTCTAATGGCTAAAAATGATAATTTTGTGATGTACAGTTTAAGCAATAACGCTTTATAAACTTAAGTGTAACCAACTTTTGTAAGGCTTCAGTAGTATAGTGGATAGTATCCCAGCCTGTCACGCGGGAGACCCGGGTTCATTTCCCCACCGGGGAGTGCAACTTTTCTTTTTCTTTCCTCTTACATACAAAATTTCTATCACCAAAAGGGGAGAAAGTGCTATAGTGACCGATATATATATATATATATATCAAAACCTCAAAAAACACGTGCAACCAATCCGCACGTGAAAACAGCTGCATCCGGGCCCCACACGCTATATAACACCGGCGGTGGGCAACCCAAATATTATCCTGAAGAGCCAGAAAGCTCGAAACGAATTTGTAGATAATTTTAATATTCCTTTTTAATACTTGTTTTAACAAATGTTGCTCCCCAAGGGTTCGAGCGCTTGTAGAATCGTTTTAGGCTGTTCAACCATATTGATATATATATATATATATATATATATTTTTTTTTTTCTTCTTTTTGTTGTACCACTACTTACTGGGAGTGCGTTTACATGCTTTGCATCTTGTTTACTCTCTGCAGCTCCCCGTCTCTATCGTGTTCCACAGTTAGTCCGAAGACATACAGTTTTGACCGTTTATGAATGTATGTCGCGCGTGTTTTTGTAAACATGTAATTACTTTTTTTTCATGTCAAGCACAGCGGATCTTGATTCATGCAGAATAATAGCGCTGTATGAAAATCACTAACTCACTGGAAGTCTTCCAACGCCCAAACACGCACGTCTCACACGAAAGTTCATCAGGAAAGTGCAGGACAAAAGATTTGCGGTCAAGCCAGTAATCTGCCTATTGTTCGCCGTTTCCTTATATTTGCTCCAATCAAGGACGCAAGAAGATTAAATGAAAAACAAAACAAAACCTGTAAATGGTTCCTTCACTCTCTGCAAATTATATGCCAGAAATGTTTTCTTTTATAACGCTCTAGTTTCCTACTTTTGTTGGCTTTTGCTCTTTCTCCCCTACTTTCATGTTTTTATCTGTCTGTCTAATGACCATTTGCACGTTAAAAATTCAACAATTTTCTTTCTGCTTAAGCACTGAACTTTCTTTTGAGGCTCGCTCTCTATAGACTCGGGAAGTGAGAGTTTAGTGGGTTTTTTTTTTTTTTTTTTTGGGGGGGGGGGGGGGGGGGGGGGGTGGTGGTAATTTGGGTTGTTCATATCGTCCATGAACAATTTTCGTTCGAGAACTTTGCGTTAATTGCCGTGTTGTCTTCTGACGGAGCTGGCTGCTGTGGCATTTAGACCGTTAATATTATATCCTGACCTTTAACCCTAAAAGCTCGTGCCGACAAGACACATAGATATGCTTCCTATAGAAGAGTACAAGGCCACAGAGCATTTTTAACATCCTTGCCCACCAAAGATGAGATAGGTGACATGGATATTTCAGACTATTGGTAGAGAAGACTGCGTCCACCTGACACCATCAGAGATCAGACAGCACATGAAGATGGGCGGCCAAAACGACCGTGTTTATGTCAGGCGCCATGCTGTGGGATCCGAACCCGCGTCATGTGACTCTGAGCACGGTATCTTACCGCTGAGCTAACCCGACACCACAGGGGTACCTCCACTCGTGTACACGTGTATATCCTTTCCCGTTTCTCTTTCTTTGGATGCCATGAAGTCCTTCACTGGGAGGTACCCGTTATGCCGCCGACCCGCTATGCCACCGTCCCGCTGTGCCACCGACCCGCTATGCCGCTTTAGGGTTAGGGTTAGCAAATCATGGCGTCCTGGAGCATTATTCGTTTCATCGGCGGCATAGCGGGTCGGCGGCACAGCGGGACGGCGGCATAGCGGGTCGGCGGCACAGCGGGACGGCGGCATAGCGGGTCGGCGGCACAGCGGGACGGCGGCATAGCGGGTCGGCGGCACAGCGGGACGGCGGCATAGCGGGTCGGCGGCACAGCGGGACGGCGGCATAGCGGGTCGGCGGACGGCGGCATAGCAGCACGGCGACATAACGATACGCTCCCCACTGGTTTTGCTCTCTCATCTCCCTGGCCTCCAGGTGGCCGTTGTCTCACACTGCTCATTCCGGGAGCCGGAATACCCCAGTGGTAGAGCGCCGGACTCGTAATCTTGGTGATCCTGGGGTTGCGGGTTCGAACCTCCGCCGGGCCGTTTCGGTACAGGGGGATTTTTCCCTCGGAGTTAACATTAGTTCTGACTCCATTTTCCATACAGGCCTTCGAATGAGACTATAAACCGAGGTTCCGTGTGTGAACGCACGCATAACATCTTGCACACACGTAAAATCCCATCACCAACTTTCGGAAGAGTAGGCCAGTTTGGCCGTTGGTATGTATGACACGTTACACATAGCATGCACCCTGCGTGAGAAATGGAAAGAATGAAGGAAGTAAGGAAAATGAGTGATCGATATTGAACGATATTGACTGGACGACACGGGAAACGACTGAATGAAGCGCCAGCTCGCAGCTCTTCAGTCGGCACTACCCAGGTTGGCAGCCCGTTGTGTAAACGAGTGTTGATTGTAAAGCGCTTAGAGCTTGGTCTCTAGCCGAGAATAGGCGCTATATAAGTATTCATTATTATTATTTATTATTCCGCCTCCCCAACATACAGACAGGTCTTTACTTACAACCATAGCAATTTCTTTTTCATTACGTTGCTTTATTTTCGGTCCAGAAAAGGTAATGAAGAAACAGTGTAATACCTCCCGCCCCCCCCCCCCCCCTCCCTCTTTAAAGATCCTATCATTTCAACCCAGCCGACCAATCAGGACCTTTTCAGTGCTGTCACTACACAGGGAAAAGAAGTCCTGCCCTACTGCGCAGAGAAAAACAACTGTCTACATCTTGCGCATAAATACATTCATAACATGATCGGTAATCTACAGGTATCCTAAAGGCCGATATGTTACTGGAATGTGCCAAGGGCGCCCGGCATTCCCCCTTCATTTATTGTCTGCAAGTTTAACAAATAAGTAAAAGAAAAAAAAATCGACGATAAACAAAAAAACAAAAGCTGAATCAAAAAGAGTGAGAGAAACAAAGAAACGTCTGACACAACATTTACAGAAGGCGGGAATATTACTAACAGCTAGTGCCCAACATCCACATAGGGATGCCTTTGTATGTTTTACACTATCAATCACAAGCGACAATCTCCACCTTGACGGGGACTAAAATCATTACACGGCCAAGGCCGTTTCACTGGTTAAACCCATACGACTTCACCATTGAAGCGCCGACAACCCCCGGAATGAGAATGCTCACTCCCACTGGCTCCGCGGCTAAGCAATTATTGTCATCAGCATGGGGCGTAATAGGCGATGTCCTGCTCATGTTGGATCAGAACAGGCGCCACTGGACACCACCAAAGTCACTCGGCGGCAGTGCAGTGTCTCTCGTCTGGCGTGTATAGCTGGTGCCGGGGCTGTGGCGGGACAAACCAGGCTTATGGCTGTGGACGGGGAGGGGGAATGAGCGGTGCGGGTGCTATGCTACTGGAGCGACACCGAAGATGAGACAGAAGAAAAAAAATAATCCAGGAGAGGTACATAGCTTTGAAGCTAAACAGTCATCACTTGGAGCGATGTGCCCAGTCAGTGACGTCTCTCTCTCTCTCTCTCTCTCTCTCTCTCTCTCTCTCTCTCTCTCTCTCTCTCTCTCTCTCTCTCCATTCCCTCAAATTACCCTATCATCAATGTCCAAAATCAGAGTCGTAAAACTAAGATGACCCACGCGGGGACCATTCACTGAATTGTTGCCATAACTACAACTGGTGAATGCAAAGAGCTTGATGTCTGTATCTGCCACCAAGACTATTTCCTGGGGTTTATAGCAGGACTTTAAGGTATATTGCAAGGTCTTCTGTACTTTAGGGCATATTGCAGGTCTTCTGTACTTTAAGGTATATTGCAAGGTCTTCTATACTTTAAGGTATATTGCAAGGTCTTCTGTACTTTAAGGTATATTGCAAGGTCTTCTGTACTTTAAGGTATATTGCAAGGTCTTCTATACTTTAAGATACATTGCAAGAACTTCTGTACTCTCAAGGTATATTGCAAGGTCATCTGTACTTTAAGGTATATTGCAAGGTCTTCTGTACTTTAAGGTATTTGCAAGGTCTTCTGTACTTTAAGGTATATTACAAGGTCTTCTGTACTTTAAGGTATATTACAAGGTATTCTGTACTTTAAGGTATACTGCAAGGGATTCTGTACTTTAAGGTATATATTACACGGTCTTCTGTACTTTAAGGTATATTGCAAAGGATTCTGTACTTTCAGGTATACTGTAAGGTCTTCTGTACTTTAAGGTATATTGCATTGAAATTCTGTACTTTCAGAATATTGCAAGGGATTGTGTACTTTTAGAAACATTGCAAAGGATTCTGTACTTTAAAGTATTGCGAGGGATTCTGCAGTTTTAAGAACATTGAATGGAACCGTGTACTTTTAGAAACATTGCAAAGGATTCTGTACATTTAGAAATGTACTGCAAAGGTCACGAAGAACAGATTTTCATCTTGAACAGGCCACTGGATGGAACAACAAAAAATCCCTATAGTATCACTAGAAAACGGTGGAGACGTCTTACTGGAATAAACCCCATCGCCTTTCTCCAATTTACCTTTTACTTACTGGATCGCTGATTTGACACTATATCCATGTTTACGTTTGATCATGCACGTTCAAGCTGTCTTAATTTGCTTTATTCGTTTATTATTTGCTTGATTAGTAACGCGTCTGTTAGTGTAAGAATCTGTTAGTGTAAGAAGTTCGTTAGTAACGTGTCTGTTAGTGTAAGAATCTGTTAGTGTAAGAAGTTCGTTAGTAACGTGTCTGTTAGTGTAAGAATCTGTTAGTGTAAGAAGTTCGTTAAATGCATTAAATTTTCAAAACAAAAAACAACAACAAACAAACAAAAAAAACCCAACCTAACACCGATTTTTGTATTCTGTCTTTTCTTACGCCAAGCAACAAATGATCCGTTTAAGCTGCTTAATTTCTCAGCTGAATATCAATTGTTATCCGTAATTACCAGCCGCCGTGGCGAAGTGGTTAGCGTCGCGGACTCCCGGCTGGGAGGTCGTGGGTTCGAATCCCATCAGAGTCATGTGGGTTTTTTCTGCCCCGACCGGCTCCTACCCCGAGTTGAGTTTGCTGCGGACTCAGTTGGGAAGACTGGGACCACACAGTCGAGTTTCATCCACTTAATGGATGCGTTTCTGAGAGTGTTGCTCAAATTTCCTGACCAACACTGCAAGTACCTGTATCTCTCGGGCCTGGTTGACGCCAGCATATATTATGAAAGGAAGCGTAGAGTACAGCCCTGTCATGTAGTCTCAGACCGAAATGGAAATCCGTAGCATCATCTTAATCATCCTCATTCCATTGATCAGCATTAAAAAAAAAGTCAAATTCTGTGGCCCTTCATGCCCTGCTCTCATGGCGACCTCAATTTCGATGTCCTCTCCACGTCTGTGGCCTTGGTTTGGTTCCGTCGGGGTCACCGGTATCTTTGAGTCCATGGGGGCTGTCGTTGGACGGACGTGGTGGCG
>CM031600.1:83247327-83295792 GCA_018398815.1 Conus ventricosus
TGGAAGCCAGCAGTATGATGCGATCTACGCTAGAAGTTCTCAAGGCCATTGTTAACTGGACATGTCTTTATCCAATTGAAAACAACCAAAGACTTTTTCAAGGACGCAAAATGTCGTAACCACGCTTTATACATCCGTAATGGCCTTGTGGAATGCTCGATGAAAACCCCCATAAAGCAAACCGCAGCATGTTCATATGCCCCTCCCCCACCCCTCCCAAGCTTTTCCGTTGAGCCCCCTCTGCAATCCAAGCGGCATTTACAGTCCAGGTTTCAGCTGCAGCAACACGGTCCACTTCACATGAGCAGAGTGTTGAACGGTCTTCTCCAACCTTACGGCCCGAACAGCACGTGCAGTCACGCCTTCAGTTCAAAAAAAAAAAAAAAGGGGGGGGGGGGATCCTACTCAAGCAGCCTCGCCCCCCCCCCTCCCTTTTTTTTGCCTTGCTGCCACTGATCGGTGTTCTGACGGGCAGAATGGCTTCCCTCCACGTGAGCAGCAATCAATGAGATCGACTAAGAGAGGAGGGCGGTGGGGATGGAGGGGGATTGGGGGGGGGGGGGGGGGGCTGCTCAACTAGGACTTTGCACCCAGAAAAAGTACTACTACTAACTCTGGGGAGGTGTGTCAAAGAAGCTTCACACGACAAGGGGAAGTAATGTGTGCCTGCCGTCAACAGCTGCTGCTGGCAGGGGAAGGCGACCGTTGCTGCTGCTGCCGCTGCTTCTCCTCCTCCGGCTGGGGGTCCTCCTCAGCTTGGGCGAAGTGTCGCCCACCTGGTAGTTGATAAACAGGTGCCGCCCGTTGTCGCACGCCCGCTTGCTCTCACCACCACCACCCCCTCCTCCAACCCCGTCCACCACCAAGCCCCGACGGCCGTTGAGCACTGGCGTGGTCAGCATGGTGCTTTCCGTGCGGGTCAGGCCGGAAATCTCGTGGTGGGAGGCGCGCGAGGCATGCTGGGTGCGCAGCACGTTGCGCAGGCGCATGGCTGTGGGAGAGACCAGACCAGACAAGACATGGATACACAAGACACTTCTTGGCACTCTGTGACAGACAAGACATGGATACACAAGACAGTTCTTGGCACTCTGTGACAGACAAGACATGGATACACAAGACAGTTCTTGGCACTCTGTTCGGTGGAGGTCTGCTAACTTTTTTTGTTTTCATCACTATTATTTTTTCTTTAAAGCTTAATGTTCCCAAGCAAAAAAAAAAAAAGATACAAGAAATCATGGAGACAGGCTGCATGGCGAGTAGAGAGGCACAGGCAGAAAATGGCAGCTTTAAAGGACATGCCAGCAAAAAAAAAGAAAAAAGAAAAAAAAGGCACAATTAGTAATCAGTGTTCAACACATCAGTCATTTGCCACTATTGCGCTTCTGAAGGTTTATTAACGTGACAAAAATAGATTCCATCAAAGCATAATTTGCCAGGGATTGTTCTGCATAGTTTTCAAGACGGTGCATGCAAGCGGCTTTCACGTATTGGTTTTGCACTGGGGGCAGGAGCTGGAGCCACGATACCGTCAGAAGGAAGACAGACACCAATGAAAATTATTTCCACGGCTGGTGCAATGCAACTACTCCTCGTTTACTTCATTTCTCAGAGCTCGGAGGTTCATCATTTAGCAAGACTTTTACGTGTGGGGTTATTTATCATCCCACAGTTAAGGTCACAACATTCAGTCTTCCGGATGATGTCTGAACAAGAAGAGGGAAGAGTTGGGGGGAAGCCGGGTGTGTCACCCATCCCGCCAGTACATGAGACAATCTACTAATCCATGGACAGACGTTTCATGTGCTTGGATTTGTTTTCAATGCTTGTGTTCACACACGGGACCTCAGTGCTACGCTTCATCTGTGGAACGTGGAAGAGGTCTGCACAGATGTTCACTGAGAAAGGAAAATCTCTTACATGTCTATCTTGAAGGAAGATTGAACCCCGATGCTTGGATTGAGAGTCTAATGCTGTACGCACCATGTCCACAGGCCTCGCAGAGCTTATGATGGGAAAGAAGAAAAACACCTTCACACACGACACGGGTTCTGTTGGTGTTCTGGTACGTTTACTCGGATCAGGTAGATTATGATAAAATGAGAAAGTTTTTTTTTCACGAAATTTTGTTATGTTCACTCCATCTGCCCTACCTTTGTATTCTTCCTGCTGACTAAGGTGTTACTTGTCCCTCACGGTCTCTCAGAGTCACCAAGTTCCCGAAGCCATGTTCCCATGGCCTGACTTGCGTATTGGGTGATGTGTGTCTGGTGACTTGATTGTTTATCTATAATCCACGCGCATGGTGTCCTCCTGAGTTGGCATACGGACGAGTCCACACACGACGCCGCCTCCTTGGCCGAATTCAAACTGAGGAATAACCAACACATGCTGACCGACGAACACGAGATGGGAGTTAGCCTAACACTCGAACCTGGCATCCAAAACAGGCACGGCTGGGATCAGTGTGGCTCTGACCTCCCAGTCGGCCCACTCTTAGCACTGTTGTATTTATACACACTTTGAGATCCAGGATAACCTTCAGGGTTGGCGTGTCTGTGAACAAAATAACCCGTTGATCCGTTATCGTGCGTGTCTGTCAAAACCATGTCGGTGAACAGATTTCAGCGCAGGTGAAGATCCAACAGGATTCAACTGCAGTTTGTGGCTTCTTTTGTTTACTTCGAACAAGACCAGGACATGGCAACAAATGCAACCCTTGTCCAACAACATAAACCTGATCAAGTGATTGCTAGATTTCAGCCAGCCTCAACAGCCTTCCATTCCGGATTACACAATCCGCCATCTCCTCAGTATCGGCGCGAATGCATAAGAGAAAACCGCGACCAAATGAATGAAAGGACGACAAGAAGAAGAAGACTTGGAGCAGGAGAAAACAGTCACAAAGAGAAAGAACACTAATACAAAAAGGTGTTTTTCATCAAAACCAATTTTACCCTGCTCTTTCCAGTACAGAGCAATGAATATATCTGAATTCGACCCTGGGAGAAGAACGACTACGTTGCTAATCATCTGTGCCCAGGCAGGCTGCTTACGATCCAAAAGAGGATCCATTCAGACCAGATAACAGCACAGCTGTCGTACACATAACCACAGCACTTACTACCGCCACACTGATACGCCGTGCCATACCTACGGCATACGTACCATCCACACCATCTCATGTACACGACGTCATGTGATGTACGCATCTACTCCAAATACTATTCCCGTCAAATATCATATAAAGCATGATTCTCCTCTTCACTTGTCCTGGATTCTACCACTGGAGGAGGGGAAGGAAGGGGAGGGATGAGGTGTGGGAGTGGATAGGGGTGGGGGTGCGGGAGGGGGTTACTGCGATGAGGAAAGCCGCTCGTGTTGTCTCAGTCTCTGACGGTTGTAGACGAGTGCTTTGGTTGGCTGCGGGAGAGCTCTCAGCAATCCACTCAGCTCTCGTTGTCTGTCCACTTTCTCCTGCTGTCTGCCGGGTCTTCTCTTCCCCTGCACTAGCTGTTCCTTGGGGGAGAGTCTTGGGAGAGCTCGCTCAATCTTGTCCCATGTCCGCACCACCACCCCAGCTTCCTCTTCCCCAGTGTGGTCGTCAGGCCTTCATAGCGACTCGCGTGCTGGAATAGTTCTGTTGGTTGAGCACCGGACCAGTGATCCTGTTGACCCTAGGGTTGCGGGCTCGAATCACCGCCAGGACGTTTTGGTACTGGGGAAATTTTCTTCAAAGAGATAACGTTGGTTTTAATTCCACTTCCCGTAAAGTCCTTCGAATGAGACTAAGAACCGAGGTTCCGTGTGTGAACGCACGCATATCATCGTGAACATGGGGCGTGATGGGGGGGGGGGGGGGGGGGGGGGGGGGGGGGGGGGGGGGGGGGGGGGGACTGAACAACTGTGTGGCCGATATTCTGACTGCATGACACGGAATCGACTGATCATACTGTCAGGAGGGAGCTCTTCTGCCGGGCTCTACCCCGGCAGGCAGACCGTTGTGTTCACGAGAGCCGTGGGTTGTTGTGAAAAGCTCAGAACTTGGCGTCTAACCGAGGATAGGCCATATACAGGTTCTCTCTCTCTCTCTCTCTCTCTCTCTCTCTCTCTCTCTCTCTCTCTCTCTCTGTCTCTCTCTCTCTCCATCTGATTCGGCGTCTGTGGACGTCATCGTTTGCGACACGCGCGTTACTAGAGAGTCGACTACTTCTCTTAAGTATCTTATCTTCACTGCTTGGGTCTTTCTTTACCAGTTCTGCAGTCAGAATCCAAGATTCGAATGTGTTTCAAGAATATGGAGAGTTAAGTGAAATCAATAATACCAGCCGCCGTGACGCGATGGTGAACGTCGCGGATTCCCGGCTGGAAGGTCGTCGGTTCGATTCCTATCAGAGCCGTCTATATTATTGTATTTTTTGGACCATGACTGGCTCCTATCCATAGCAGAGTCTGTTGGGGTGGGGGTGGGGTGGGGGGTTGGGGGAGGCGGGGTTAACTGGGAAGACAGTAAGTGCACGGTCAAGGTTCATCCCCTTAAGAGGTGCGTCTCTGCGAGTCTTGCTAAAATTTCCCGACCAACACTGCAGGTTTCTGAATCCCTCGGGCCTGACTGACACCGCGATATATTATGAAAAGTAAGCGTACAGTACAGCTCTGTCACGCAGTCTCAAACCAAGAATGGATCTCCAAAGCATCATCTTCATCATCCTCATCCTCATCGATCAGCATGGAAAAAAAAGTCTCGAATTTCTGCTGCCTTTCGTAGCCTGCTCTCATGGCGACCTCAGTTTCGACAGCCACGTCCACGGCATTGGATGAGATTCTGTCGGGGGTCACCGTGTATCGGCACATTCACGGCGCCGTCATTGGACGGAAGTGCTGGCACCCTGCGGAGCGAAAGCTCACTCACGCCGGCTCCACGACCAAGCAGTGACAGTCGTCAGTAGGGGGCTTAGTAGGTGGTGTCCTGCGTCTGTTGGATCTGAACCGGCACCACTGAACGCCAACGAAATAACCCAGCGGCAGTGCGGTATCTCGTCTGGTGGGTTTCCACATGTCGACGCAACACGCACCGACTTTCCTTGTGGACTGCCGGTGCCGGGGCAGCTGTGGGTCGATCTGGATGTGACTGGACGTGGAGTCGGAATGAACGGCGTAGGGTTGATGCCACAGGAGGGAGAATGAATGATAAGACAGCAAACAAATCCCCCCCCCCCCCTCAAGAATCCCCTACCCACTCCCACCCCCACCGTGGATAGTATTGCAAAGTACGTAGAACGAACTGTCCACTAAGGTAGAAATTCTGTCAGAAAATTTGTCAAAAAGAATTAATGGGATTAGGGGTGAGGATTAACGGAAAGACACTGCAATTTGCAGATAACATCATTTATACAAACTGAAAGTACATGTAACGTGGCATCATGTGCACGTTGAACGTGGGAGGATTTATCGGGGTCTAAAATGCAAGATTTTCTCTTCTTCCAACTTTTTAAATGTATATGCTCAAACACAGGCCCTCGGCTTAAAGTCTCCTCGGAAAATTCTGAATGGGGATGGAAGCTGCTGCTGATGTCACCTGCGAACAGAAACATCGCCTCTGTCTTAAATGGGGAACCGAACCCAGGACCTCTGGATCAATAGAAAGCAACGCTTTCATCCTCTAGGCCGACCGGGGCTCCAAAAACACGGGAAGATAACTGAAAACCTGGTAAGTAGAGGTGGTGATTTTCTGCCTAGCCGACCTCGGAGGCCGAAGTAGGGACTGCCCGACATACAACAAAACGCAACACATTCACGACAAAAGGCAAAAGACTACAGCCAGACGGTGTTATTAAAGAGCAGAAGAGCGTTTTGGAATTTTGACAAAAAACAACAACAACAACAAACAAAGCCCAGCGTCAGTGATAAATGAATCCAGCCATTCTGCCCGGCACCTAAGACTTCACTGTCTCGGCTCTGATCCAAGACCAGTTCACAGGTAGCTTATTGAGATGGTTTTGCAACACCCATATTCAGAAGGGAAAAAAAAGCGTTATATTACAAACTTACATGGTGTCAATTACCTATGGGAAGGTGACATTTCACAATCATTCTGAACAACAACAACAACAAAAAAAGAACAAGTCGAACAAAACTGGAGAAAGAAGCCCAGTCCAAAAACATTCAGTATGCCGAACATAAACAAGCATCCTTTTCTCGCCACTCTCTCTCTCTCTCTCTCTCTCTCTCTCTCCTCTCTCTCTCTCTCTCCCTCTCTCTCTCTCTCCTCACTGTGATCCAAATAAACTGAATAAAACGCACCATGGAAAGATTAGGTACCCTCCTCCCAGTATTTCTCTCTTTCACACACACACAGACAGACACACGGAGAGAAAGAATGAGAGAGAGAGAGAGGAGAGAGAGAGAGAGAGAGAGAGAGAGAGAGAGAGAGAGAGAGAGAGAGAGAGAGAGCAATACTTGTGAAAACTGGACACCTCTTGCGAGAGGACAAGAACTTGGCACCACGTGTAATTGCACGCCCAGACAGACGCTAACGTCATTTCTAGTCCTCAGGTCTGAATACAAAAGATTAGCACCCCCACCAAAAAAAAACCACACACACACAAAAAAAAAAAATACACGCACACAAACTCAGCTAATAAAAGTCACACACACACACACACACACACACACACACACACACACACACAAAAAGAAGAAAAAGCAGTCAAATTAAGTTCTCTCCAAAAACGGAAAAGAACATTAGAAACAAGTACAAAGGATACAAGAAGTTTACACAAGAGAGAGAGAGAGAGAGAGAGAGAGAGAAGAGAGAGAGAGAGAGAGAGAGAGAGAGAGAGTGAGATGGAGTTTGCATTCAGTTGCAAGCCAGTGGTCACCACTCCAACGCTATTGGTCAGAATTCTGACGCGCTGGTATCAGCGTTCAGAAAGTATAGGTGATGACACATTACAAAAAAAAAAAAAAAAAAAAAAAGAGAGAGAGAGAGAGAGAAAGGAAAGAATACACATGCATGTAAACATTACAAAGAGAAGGGGCCAAACCTTGCAAGAGGCCTACAATCTAGAACCATGTTTAAATTCCCCAACGCTAAGCATGGACTCTGAGACATACGGATGAAGAATTGAAGAAGCAGCAACGCTTTCAATTGAATGTCATGGCGCTAGACACATTTGTCGGTTGTTCTTGTTAATGTTGATACTAAACTGTAAGGTAAGGTAATGTTACTAAACCGTAATGTTGCTGCTAAACTGTAACATAGTTGTACAAACTGTATGCACTTGGGCGACACAGTGGATTCGTTCTCAACATTAAAACGAACGGAAAAAAAATGTCGTGCAAGTCTTTTCTGTAGCATGTATGACAATATAGATGCCCCTATTTCACATAAAACTACAGCTGAAGTGGGAAATCAGCTCAAAGGAGAGAGAGAGAGAGAGGAGAGAGAGAGAGAGAGAGAGAGAGAGAGAGAGAGAGAGAGAGAGAGAATTTCGTTGCAGTCCAGCCGATCACATATGGCCTTTCGGAGCTGTCATTTCACAGAAAAAAATGATGCTTCCTTTTTCTTTGAACAAAACATCCCTGTCTTAAAAAGAAAAGCAAATTAAAAGTAAAACACGCAAACCAATACACGCACGCACGCACACACATACAAAACACACACACACACACACACACACACACACACACACACTGACTGACTGAAACCAATTTATTGTCAGATTAACTCACACACACACACTCAGCGCACGCGCACACATACACACCAGAAAAAAGCCAAAAAATCAGGCCCCATCCTTTTGTGTAAACAAAACAACCTGTCTTTAAAAAGCAAAATTAAAAGTAAAACAAGCAAACCAACACACACGCACGCACGCACGCACGCACACATAGAAAAAACAACAACACAAAAAACATGCTTGTGTATATGAATTTTTTGTTCTGAGAGAAGGCAGACAATCCTATTAAAAGATGGATTTTTCATAGCAGTTGAAAGAAAAAAAAATCGCCCGTAAAGGAGGGGAGACAACACATTGACAACTGTGACAATTACATGAATAACACATCCCGTAATTTGAAAGACGAAGAGACAGACAGAAAGACGACACGGGAAAAGGAAAAAAAAAAATTATAGTAAAGGGAAAGCAACACCACCAAGAAAAGTCTGCCATAACTTGAGTGACAAAGAGATAGAAATTGACGAGAACTGCCCAGTCAAGGGCGACAAGTCTTCGTGACGAAAGAGTTAATGTGAGAGAGAACATACAGTCACGCCATATTGACATTCTCTCCTTTTGCCCCTTGAATGTTTTCTTCCTCAGACGCTTTGACAAGAGAAATATCACTTCCGGTTTCCCTTTTCTTCTTCTGAGAAACAAGGCGATCATAAGCGACGAATGATCAGTCGAATAATATTTAGTGTACTCAGATGCCATATTCTGCACCAATAACTTGCACATGAAAAGGTTGAAACATCTAGTGGAGACTTCCTATTTATACACAATCCAGTCTATTTTTCAGACAATCCATTGACTGCTCAAAGGTACGACAATCGCTTCCAATCCTTTACATTTTAGACCGTGCTGCGACTGCAAAGACTGAACTGCGGATTCACCGAAAGAAAATTCCGTAAGATGTGTTAAAAAAAAAACCCCACTCAGGAATGAACGAACTTGATCAGATGATCATAGACTGTTTTGCAACACTTCAAGACTAATGTCACTAACAGATGGGAACAAAAAAAAAGTCAAAATGTCAGCTTCTGCAGGGATTTAGTTCTAGTTTGTCCCAGTTTTCGAAAATAGACACAGATGAGGAAAAAGTTGGAATGCTCACTCAGATGTAAATACGCAGGCACATGGTCACATAGGCACGCATACTAATACACACATATACGCAAACACACACACACAGACACACACACACACACACACACACACACACACACACACTCTCTCTCTCTCTCACCTGGGGACACACACACACACACACACACACACACACACACACACACACACACACACACACACACACACTGACAGCCAAAAGCAGAAGACAACACGGAACAGAAGATAAAATGGATGAAGATGGTAATAACAGACCTCACGTGGCGATAAAAACTTCTACCGGGCAGAACAGACTGTATTTTCACATGCAACGATGCACAAACGGTAACAGATTGCAACCCTGTTAAAATGATTAAGTGATACATCGACTTAACAACGATGCGAAGCTGGGTCGTGCGTCTTGAGTATGCCACGGAAATGGAAACAATGATCAAAAGCAGGAGAGAGAGAGAGAGAGAGAGAGAGAGAGAGAGAGAGAGAGAAGGGGGAGAGAGAGAGAGAGAGAGAGAGAGAGAGAGAGAGAAGGGGGAGAGAGAGAGAGAGAGAGAGAGAGAGCGAGAGAGAGAGAGGAGAGAGAGAAAAGAGAGAGAGAGAGAGAGAAGAGAGAGAGAGATACAGACAGACAGACAGAGAGGTCATACTGACACGTCAATCTTCCTTCACGACTACAACTCTAAAGTAACCGGACAGCATGTCTTTCCTTGTTTGTTTTTCATCAAAAAGGTCACAAGTCTCCCCCCCCCCCCCCCCCCCCCCCCCGTCCCCCTTCCTACTGCTATTTCAGTCGATGACCGAGTTCGTTAATTTTCTAATTAAGTTTTTTTTTCTTTTTAACGCGTAATTCCTCCATGATCAACTCCATCTCTACTTAGCCGTTGACGAAGCTGTAACTTGTCACGAGTAAGGAGGTAAATTCAAGCATTATTACCCCCCCTCCCCCTCTAAACGTGTCCACCAATAGGCAAGAAATCGAACTATTGCTCAAAGATTCTCATATTGCTGTTGGTCGCGACATGAATATCTGCTCCCTCCCTCCCCCTCCCCAGTCCCGCCCTCTGATCTGCCAGCTATGAACATAACAACGACTAGAACACAGACACGCACGAAAGTTCAAGATCAACAACCTCCTTCCCTTCCCTGTCCTATCGTCCCCCAGGGCGATGCACAGATTTAGATTAAAGTAAACGAAGCAAAAAGTGCGCATCAAGAACATGGACCGTATTTCATTCCCCACCAAGCAAAAGCAGCTTAGAAAAAGCCCGTGGGTCAGACTACACATGGTAACAGGCAACGGTGCAATTCAGCCATACACAAGAAAACACGGTGCGTGCATGAATCAAAAACAGAAAGCACGTGCCGTTTTGCAGGGTACAATGGCTACAATGAAGCATACTTCGCTCTACGAAGCCACTTTATCATTCATCATTGGTTTAAACAGTTTTATTTCCATGAACATACACATTGAACACAAAGCACATTTGCCAGGACAACAAGAGGACTCTTATATACAGCCCTGGCAGTGAAACTTGCAGACTAGACATGTGACTGATGGCGGCCTCGTTAAAATGTATAATACGACATATTACCATAAACAGACACATTCAAACATGACAAAAGAGGTAACAATAACGGTATAGTATAGTGCTATACTTGTGACAAGAGAAGAGCCAACATTTAGAATTGGCATTTAGAATTAAGAATGAAATTATGGAAAATTAAGAAATAAGAGAAAATGGTGACAGGGTATTGCCCGTTTAGGTGTGGCTGCCTAAGGCAGTCTGGCACATGATAGAACGTGTGCAACACTGGTCGTCTGCAGTGTACAGTTGTCAAACCAAATATCAAATTCCTGTACATGGATAAAGACATAATCAGGACCTTGATGTAAGCACTTCAGCCCCTCTGACATCCGTAACTAGGTTGACATAGATGACAGCATCGTTAATTGAAGGTGAAATATAAGTACACCTAAGAAACTGTAAACCTTGAGGCTGTTGGTTTAGTTTTCAAAACGTTTTGTGAGAAGAATAAACCTTTGAACCATTTCAAATATCTTAGCATATGTATTATTCGTAGATCTTTTTTTCCTGACTGACGAACATAACTAGGTCACGACAGATGGCGCTGTTTTTTTTTGTTTTGTTTTGTTTTAAAGACCACGAAAAAAAAAAAGAAAGAAAAGAAAAGCAGTCTGCATTATCGGCCCACATGTAAATGAATATACTCTACAGGAGAGATGGAAAAGGAGGCTGAATGGAAAACAGTGTGTTGAAACGGCGATAATAAAACAACAAAAAAAAGAAGAAAAAACGTTCGCTACATACTTTATTGTCTTCCACTCTCCTCCCCTCTCCAGCCCCCCCCCCCCCCCCCTCTTTAGTCTCTTCTCCGCAAGCATGCATTCTTTAGAATTTTCTGTTTTAGACATTCGTCAGTAAAATCTACAAGTATTTGCACCGTTTCCGGTTTTCAGTCTAAAAAGAAATTCGTCTCCCATTACATTCTAAATAAGGAAGCCTTGTATGTCTCTTTTATTTATTTATTTATTTTTCCTCATGGAGGAGGAAAAGGTTCAATGGTATGCTGTGGGCAACCTTATGATACTGAAAATCATATCAACAGTGTTATCACTGAAGCCCAGCCGAGCACATTGGGCCTTTTCAACAAAAAAAAGTGAACATGTAGGGGAAGAAAAACGTCCTATCTTGAACAAAAAACGAAACAAATGATAAAGATAACATCTGCACATACACATCAATCAACAGCATGATAGCTACACCAGTGACGTCCTTGATTAAAACGGATGTAACTAAACCTTGGTGAAGAGTACCAGCCCGCTCCACCTAATTAACAATATAAATGTGACCCAAATCTGCATCAAGAATCCACACAGGCAAACACACACTGCAGAACGGACAGGTACAGTCTATACTCTCGGCCAGTGTGTACATTCTCCACCAACTAGTCGGCAGATTGAACACACACACACACACACACACACAGACACACAGACACACACACACACACACACACAGTCACACACACACATAGTCACACACACACACATAGTCACACACACACACACACATAGTCACACAACACACACACACACACACACACACACACACACATACACACACACACACACACACACACACACACACACACACACACACACACACACAAAGCTGGCATGTTGTAAATTACTATTGCAAACAAATTCACAAAAACAACTTTCTAGAACAAAGACAGGGGAATGAACCACAAATCAAAGCAGGATAAACAAAAAAGAGACGACAGAGGTTAAAAAAAGGTGTGGGGGAAGGGGGAGGTGTGCGAGTTGGGAGTTGGAGTGAGGGTGGAGTAGAGGCGGGATAAGGTAAAAGACAATTACAGTACAAAAAAAAAGAAAAAAAAAGAAAAAAGGGGCGGGGGTTAGGGATGGGGGTGGTGGAAGCGGGTCAATGTCAAAGACAGTCACAGAAAAAAAAGGGGGGGGGGGGAGGGGTTGGGATGAGGTGGGGTGAAGGTGGGTCGTGGTCAAAGAGAAACACAGTGAAAAAAAAGGAAAAAAAAAAAGAAAGAAGGGGTTGGGATTGGGGTGGGGGGTGGGGGGGGGGATGCATGCGGGGCAGGGTCAAGGTCAATTACAGCCAAAAGGAAGTAATTGGGAAAGCAGTCCCAGAAGACTGAGAAACAGTCTGTACTTAAAGAGCCATCCCCCCCCCCCCCTCCCCCTCCCCCACCAAGGGAGGAACAAGGCCAAGACATCACACGGTGACACACATAATGACAGCTTCAAAGTTCACTTTGGATCTGATTCATAATGCCGTGCACTCACAGAAACAAGATTTGTCATATTTACAATGCATTTAACACAGAAATCGACAGCGAAATTTACGAGTATGCCAGAAACGCGGAGCAGTGGAACAGACTGTTCCACATCTCCTGGACAGAGCACGGAACCAACGACTCTGTCCCAGAGCAGGTGGCCACACTGGCAGGCCCACAGGAACCCCTCCTGGCTACAGTCATGAGGAGAAAGCTGATGTGGTTTGGCCACGTGGCACGACACGACACGACACGACTCGACTCGCTGGCCAAAACAATCATGCAACGCACGCTTGAAGGAAGGCGCAGAGGCCGGCAGAGAAAGAGCTGGTCGGAGAACGGTGATAGAGTGGACAAACCTCAGGCTGCCAGAACTCCTGCGAGAAGCAGAGGACAGGCCGCGATGGAGAAGAGGATCGGCGAAATCGTCCCTAATGTCCCTCCCTACGACCACTCAGGTCATGGGAATGAGTAAGTGATGCTAGAAATACAGAAAAAAAATGCAGTGGGAAGTTCGAAGTAAGATTGGTTATGAACTATACGAACTTTATCAAAGTCACGACCAAGGTAGGATCATAATTCATAGTGCAGAATTCGTCTTGAAAACCGACCAGCTACCAGTTCCGGTTTTCTGAGGATTGTCGTGTGTTGCGAGGCATTATGTCGTATCCAACACAAATCATGATAGGGAGGACGTGAAAATGGGAAATTCGCTGATGTAGTCATGAGTTGAGCTTGCACTTATAGGATATGAAGTCATCGATCGTCGAAATTCTGCCCAGACTGTTACATTGAGTTTTTTTTTCTCTCGTGACAACTTGGCTTGTTTTCATACATGACATCTGATCTTGCATCCTTCTGCGAATTTTCCATAGTTATCGGTCAAGTTCATCAAATTTTCACCAGAATGGGAAACCTGCCAGACATTCACACAGTTCTGGCGAGTTTTATTTCAGCACAAAGTAACGGCAATTCATTTTGCTACGTCTTTTCCACGCTGGTGCTGGCTAGATTCACTTTAAAATAAAATCGTTCGGTCTTGCTTAACTGTATATGACAGAATGATGATGATAATGATGATGATGACAACAACAATAATAATAACGATAATAATAATAATAATGACAACAACAATACATTTACAGGTATTATTTTGAAGTCAGAGCATGTGAGAAAATGTACCGAACATTTTATGCTTATGCAGCAATTACAGGAAAATGGAAGCCAGTCACACGCACATATACACGCATCCACACGGATAACCCGGAAATCAACTGAAAGCAACCGTACATGCACACATACATGAGCTTACACAAAAATACACACGCGCAGTGGGGAAAAAAACCCCGCCTGCTAGGGAGTGCAATTATAGCAGCTCTGGAAGAGTTGCAGGGGACTTGAATAATGACAGAGCTCTACATAGCGGCAAAGAATTCTTTGTAGGTTCCAGAAGAAAAGTGCCATCCTCCCTGCCCTCTGCCCACCCCACCCTCCCTCCCCAAACTTGCCCTTTACGGTTTTTTTTTTTTGCGTCTGTGACAAGAGGGAAAGAGGCGAGTCTCGTTAGAGAGCTGGAAGAATCGAGATGCGTGTGATCTGAAAAAAAAAAAGAAAAAAAAAATCACGAAAATGCCAAGATAGATAGCCGAAACTGATATAATGAGAGGCAGAAGCCATCTTGTAATCTACTCAGAGATGCAGGCATTGAATGGAGTATATACCTAGCAGGGTAATAGTGTGGCGATGCATCACTTTCAGTCTTGTTAATGTACACCGGAGCTAACAGGGAGTTACACAAAAACCAAAGTCTGCTTCAATGATCAACTCATCTGAAAGAAGCCATTTTTTTGTTCATTTCGTGGTACACGTGGACTCTCCCAGAGAACCTGTTGTCAACAATGATACTCAATTAGTTCTATCAGAAAGTAAAGGAATGCCAGTCTCTTTGCTGATCAAGCACGGAGAATCCCGAGAAAAAAAAGTTGAAAGGATCTACGAGAAGAACTTCCATCCTATTTTTATTACCTTCGGTGTTGCTACTGGATGGGGAAAGTCTGAGAATCATCATGACCAATGACTGCAATTTGTTGAAGTCATTTTCTAATTCCAGAGGGTCAGTCCCAAACGGGTTTTTGTAAACGCAAGTGAGAGAGAGAGAGAGAGAGAGAGAGAGAGAGAGAGAGAGAGAGAGAGGGGAGAGAGAGAGAAAGTGTGTGTGTGTGTGTGTGTGTGTGTGTGTGTGTGTGTGTGTGTGTGTGTGTGTGTGTGCGCGCGCGCGCGCGTGCGTGTGTGTCGTCTACTAGATTTCTGTAGAATCTGGTGAAGGGGCAGGGAAGGGGGGTGGGGTGGGGGGAGGCATCAACCACACGTCGTCACCATTTCAACATCGTCTGCAGTGTGACCACTGACTGAAGCAGACGTAGTTGAGGGTACAAGTGGACTCGCATCAACGATCAGTTCGTCGTCTCCCGCCATCTCAATTCGACCGTACTTTCGCCCTTTGGAGCCACTTTTTTGGGGGGTGGGGGGGGTGGGGGTGGGGGGTGGGGGTGGGATGAGGGCGGGGGGGGGGGGGGGATTTTCCCCAAGAGACTGTCTGTGCGCACGCGTGGTCAGAGAAGTGACGTCACTCTGGCGTGGCGCTGTTGTACCGACAGTTATGCTTATTACGGTGCGATATGATAAACACTCCAGCATGTTCGATATCAAAGATAACGTGCATCACAACGACGCAAAGTGACATTCTTCTGGATCGGAGTTGAATTTCTGTGCTTCATTTACACACATGTATGCATCTTTGAGAGTCCTGTAACCATGACATAATTTGAAAGTGTTCAAGCCTTCATCTGAAAGATACAGCATTACACAGCCGGTAAAAACCCACACCAGCATGAGATCGATCACCGCACTTGTACAGTTCGAGGTTATCAGCAAACATCAGATGCTGGTTCAGACATCACAGACAAGGATAGTGTCAATGAAAATAAGGCCGTCTCGAAAACCAGTTAGTGGGGCACTCCGTGAGAAGAGGAGACAAGAGTCAGACTCGTACCTTAGAACGGATACAGCCTGCCTTCTGTCATGTGGATATGACTAAAAGAAAAGTGTCGTAATCTTGAGGCCGAAAACTAAGCTTCAAAGAACCCAACAAAATCCTGTGTTCGGTCATGTCCAAAGCAGCAAATACACCGAGGAGCGTTCGGAGAAGGAATCCGAGAAAACGGCGAAGAAAAAGTATCTGAAAAGCCGAAGCAAACACGCAAAAAACAACAACGACAAAACAAAACAAACAACTTCAACCACAACAAAAACACACTAACAAACACAGACAGACAGACAGACAGACACAGACAGACAGACAGACAGACAGACACACACACACACACACACACACACACACACACACACACACACACACACAAACTCAGCACAGCTTTCTTCAGTGTAGAACTGAATCATTGCAGCTGAACGTTAAATTAAATGTCAGGTTGGTGAATACTGAAAACAAAACACAAAAAAAGAGTTGGGTACCGTCTAAAATATTGTTGAAAACGTTTGCTGACGAACTTACGGCAACACTTTTAGTGACCTTTTCAAACAAGGAAATAGCTGGAAAGCCCTCGAGAATGTTCATGATTTTGCCAGCACTACTATCCCCCCTAAATACCAAGACTGAAGTTTAAACAAACACAAACAAGACGGACAGCCAGAACAAAAGATCGTGGCGAAGACTCACTTTGGTCACACACGATATAAAGAAAACAAGGTTAGGATCTCCGTGCTTCCTTTCAGTGCCACACGCTTGATATACGACTGTGTGCGTACGCGCGCGCGATATGTGTGTGTGTGTGTGTGTGTGTGTGTGTGTGTGTGTGTGTGTGTGTGCGTGTGTGTGCGCGTGTGCGCGCGCGCGCGCGTGTGTGTGTGCGTGCGTACATGCGTGTGTGTGTGTGTGCGTGTGTTTATGTGCGTGCGTGTGTGTGTGCGCGCGCGCGCGTGCCTGATGTGTCTGACTAACTGTAAGTTTCTATGAACCCTTCCATCTCAAACGCGACAGAAATTATTACTGATCTGCAGCCGCCGTGAGCGGTTCTGTTGCTTTCAACTTTCTGGTTCGATTCCGATTATTTCTGATCCCTAGGAATTAGGCGTTGTACATTTATTCTCCCCCTGGCTTTAAATACAAATGGCAGAAATGAAGACAATATCTTGAGAAGGGGAGAGTAGTTGAAAGAAGAAAACTCAGTATACATAAAAAAAGTTTGGTAGAAAACAAAAAACAAAACAGCAAATGATTAAATGGTAACTTTTGCACCAATGATGAAATCATTACACGGTTTCATGTAAAAGTAACTGTTTCACAACTGGAGCAAAGATCATGGTATGTAGTTGTTTCACAATGAGAGTTAAAAGTTGCCTAACTTATCATTTAACTTTTACGTGTATTCTTTAACATTCGCTTCAGCAAAAAAAGCCGTCATGTCGTACAAAATTAAACAAAGAGTAATTACTCGATGCAATTAAAAAAAAAAAAAATCCCAACCGCATCGTCAATAAAAGCATAATTTTCTACGAGGAAAAAAGACAGTATCGCTGAACACCATCGCGAAGTTTGCTGGTTTTTTTTCAACGCGGATTATGGACGGTTTTAGAGATGGTTGCTGGACACTTTGTAAAAGTGCGGTTTTGGAGATGCTGGGGGATTTTTGTTTCAAGAAATAGATGTAGAAATCTGTTTCTGAACTCAAATCGCCTGTTCACGGCATGATAACGTTCCATCACGACTAAGGGTTGATGAAATGTTCCAAACGCGATTCAATACCGTCTCACGAAAGCGTTTTCAACCCACTCAAAAAACTTGAATTCCGTGGAGTAAATCAGGGTTGCTTCTTTGATATTCATTCTTTGAAGCGTGTCGTCGCAGATCGATTCAGGTGCGACCTACCGTCTGCCCTCGCCGGCATATTGGTAAAGCTTTTCGGAAAATGACCCAGCCTTAACCACACTTTACATGCTTTTGGTGTAATTAGCGTAGAAGTTGGGCTGGGTGGTGGGTCAGGGGTGAGGACAGGGTAGGGTGGTGGACAGAGATAGGTGGAATTTTCTTTCCGCGTAGTCCATCTCCATTCGCGTCCTCGAAACGACCACGTCCGCTGAGTGAAGGGAGGCAACTTTTAACTTTAAAACTGTACCGACTCATGAAGGAGGTAATTTCAAACTGCCGGTGACTGGTGATTGCAGCCCTTGCCCACGCGTCGGCGCGACCAAGGCCTCGGGGCGGGCGGGTGGTTGGAAAGGCCACCAATCGTTTGGTGCCTCGTGTTACGCACAAAGGACCAGGTAACTTGAAAGTCTTCAATCATGGCCGGCTTTCAACGCCGAGGGACAGGAAGAAAAATGCGCGTCTTTTTGGGGCTGAAAAGCTGGTTTGTTCGAACGGATGCGGTTGGTCAGGTTTTTTTTTTTCTTTGTCTGTTTTTGTTTTGGTCACCTAGATGAAGTCTATTGTTATTTTTGTTACTATCATTGTTTTTTTTTTTGTTAGCTTCACGGAAAGCACAGAGAGAGAGAGAGAGAGAGAGAGAGAGTGAGAGAGAGAGAGTTACGTACTCTTCACAAGGGAAGGCCGGATTACCGAGCGCATTACCTGCAAAGTGCAGGTTGCTTCAGATCACGTGCATGACCGTTTTTTGATGCCCCGGCCATGAATGCAGCCACCCATGCCATTTCCTTGGTAAGAGGATTAAAGAAAATCATCTTTTTTCTCGTCCCCCCCCCCCCCCCCCCCCCCCCCCCAAGATTACAGCCTGATTGTGTCAAGAGCTTAGCTTTCAATTAACGGCCAGTTCAATATCGTCGGTGTCGGCAGGTTCTGGAGGATCATCGTTGGACGTTGCGGCCTCTGCAAGTTCATTCACAACGGCTGTACGACGCAGCAATTACTTGTAGACAAAAGAGGGCTTTGGTCGATCTATTGGTTTGCCTATGTTGCACCAGAACACGCACCGATGAACACCATCCAAAGCGACCAAGCAGCAAGTGCAGTGTCTCCGCTGCGGGTTGCCTCGTGACGACCTAACATTTCTTGCTTTCCTGTGGACTACCGGTACCGAGGCGACGTGCGAACGTGGGTTCTGTTGTGTTCGGATTGAGCGACCTGGGTGTAAACTACTAGGGGGCAGGGGAGGGAGGAGTGGGGGTGGGAGGGTGTCAGGGAGGGACAAGGAGAGGAAGGGGGTTAGTAACACCGAAGATGTAACAGAAAAGAAACAAAACAAAAAAAAACCCAACGAAAATCAACACATCTCACTGCATCCCAAGGCTCCAACTGGATGCTTTTTTTTTTTTTTTTTTTAAAGCCAAGCCGACTACAGAGGGCCAGACAGCTGAATCGTGACGCCATTTCTGTGCCTGTTGTCCCCCCCCCCCTTTCCCCTCTTCCTACCACAAAGTCGTCTTTTGAGCTTAGCCGACACGGAGGCTGCATCAGGGTTGATTACAGGAAGAACAAGATCGTACTTATACCTGCCTTAACACCGAAGGTTTTAAATCCAAAACCACGGCAATACCTAACACGAAAATGACCGACATGAAACCATTTCATACGGTTTGCGGGAAGCACACAAAGTGAAAGAATATATAAACTGAGGGGGGGGGGGGGGGGGGGGGGGGGGGGGAAGACAACGAAGAGCTGAAACATTTTAACATAACAGTACGAAGTTGATTAGTGGAGAGGTTCTCTTGACGTTTATTCAGACGTTTTGATGGAAGCGTTACAGGAGATAAAACGCATAATGATTGTTATCAGTCAGCAAAACAAAATCGATGTCGAAGTCGGTAATTTTGTATGCCCCACATAATTCCAAAGACTGCCTATACTTTTTCATGAACTGAAAAAAGAATTTATCTATGCACTTTGAATTTTTGTGTGTGTTTTTTTTGTACAGAGATTTTAACACCGTGGTTGATTATAAATGCAGGGCCGAATCAGTTATATGAAAATTGGGGGGAGAGGGGTGGGGGTGGGGGGACTAAAAGGGGGAAGGGGGCTGGAAGTCTTCTCCCAGTGGGGTGTGGGAGGGGGGGGGGGGAGGTAACGTGCCCCAAATGCAGTTTTTCTGCCAGCCACAAACCCCCACACCCTTACACTCATCTCCCTCGCCTGGCCCAGGAATAAGATGTTATTTCAGGCAATGCTCATTACAATGAAGTCAAACAGTTAACTAATCTTATCAAGAGGGGGCCCGAGATAAAATGGTCAAAGCGTTCGCCTGCAGAGCTGGCGGATCGTCAGTTCGAACCACTCGTGGCTTTTTTTTTCGGGCTGAAAACCCTTTCTGTTCACACAGCAGCAAATGGATACCTGATTCAGTTGAGGGCGGGGGCTTAAAAGCGGAGGAAGGAGGAGGATGGGCTCGGCCTTCAATCATGCCGTGCACTAGACACGTGGACGCGGCCAATAACCTCTGGGAACTTCAATTTCCTCCGCAAATCCTATCAGTTCTTCAAATCTCACCGACAATTGGAAAGCTTACTCTGACCATAAAGATGATATCTGGCAAAAATCCTACCCGTTCATTATGCGTCGGTGCCCACGTCTCTTTGTGCCCACGTCTCTATATGCCCAAAACAGTGGTATTTTGCCCACGTCTCTATATGCCCAAAACAGTGGTATTTTGGGTTAGGGTTAGGGTTAGGGTTAGGGTTAGTAGGGTTAGGGTTAGGGTTAGGGGCACAAAGAGACGTGGGCACAAAGAGACGTGGGCACAAAGATATGTTCCCGATTTGACACATCCTTTTTGTCAGAAGGTTATGTTATTGCTGTGCTTGTTTTGATCTTTTCACTATTTCCAGTTCAGACAAAAAAGGTAGTTATACAATAAACCTCTGGCGAAGTTAGTCGTGGAACATTCGTGCAGCATGTCAACGAATCGGATCGGCACTTAACCGATATCATTTTGCCAAAGCGCTAACCATGGTCTTAAAAAAGAACATGTCGCAAAAGGAGTCCCATGGTCTTTTAAGAAGAATATTTTGTTAAAGCAGCACCCATAGTCTAAAAGCAAACAAACAAATAATAAAAAAAAAAATTCTGCAAAAGCATTGCTCATGGCCTTCACAAACAAAATTTCGCGAAAGCGTAATCCACGGTCCTTGAAATAGTTTGCACCGGAATTTTCCATAGTTAAAGGAAAAAAGAAAGAAAAGAAGAAAAAAAAAAGAAAAAAGAAAAAAAGAATCCACTTCGCAAACCCAGCATCTTCAAAATGAACATCATGTGTATACTCTAGCCGGCACAATTTGCTCGAGCACGAACCATGAACCTTAAAAAAATCGCCCCAAATGCTGTCCATGGTCGTAACGTATTATTTTGCATGGGTCTTCAAAAACATTTGGTAATTCATGAAATGGCGTGGAAAAACGCGATCATGCAAACTTATAGCAGTACGTCTGATGGCAGAAGACTGGCACTGATCGATGCCTCTATCCGTTCAGAATCACTTTCTTCCAAAATGGCTACGACCTTTTGAAACAAACAGAAAATAAATGCGTCCAGGTTCACTTTCTTTTAAAGTGACTTGAACCTTTTGCAAGAAACGGAGCCTTCAAATCTGAAGACTGTTATTGCACATGATGGATGACCTGAACGCCATGTGCGCTCTGCAATGTCAGAATGGCAATATGCAGCTTGAAAGGACTTGCCACAGCAGAGGATACAGATGAAATATTTTTTTCTTAATCACTCGGCAAAAAAAACACAAAAAAACTTGACAAAGAGACACAGACATTGTCATTTTACGTTGCTCGCACGTCACACAAATTTGCCAGAAAATGAAAAAAAAAATCAAAAAAAAATCGCTAAAACGCATCTATCTCAGCAGCAACAATGTATCTGGCTTTTAGCATAAAAGAATTTCCACCCAGAAGATGGATCGACTCAAGCTTTTCCAGCGTAAAAACACAGAAGCGTACATCCAGTGTTAAAAATAAAAAAAAAGAAGAAAGCAGAGCAGATTATTTGACTGCCACATTCATATTCCATTCACTGTCCAAAACTCTGTGGACTGGATAAACCGTTTCAGGATGACCAGTTCTGGTCAAGCGATTAACAATACACAAAAACAGAGTGGAACCAACATATTCAATCAAAATCGTGGTCACTACGCATTAATCCCCGGAGTAAAAGCAAAGCAATCAGTCTTTTTTCTTTGCACTATCAAACAGTAATAATAATCAAAAATAAAGAAAAGATTGGCAATACACCCTGTCCCTTGGCATAATCATTCTGTGAAAGAAAATCCAAAATACCTGTCGGAATTATGTTGAGGGGTCCAAAATCAAAACCAACCCAAAGAAAATATCGCTCCTTTGATTTTTTCACAGCTGTTTGATTTAGGAGCGGATCCACAGGAGTCTAAGAGTTCATCCAGATTCAAACATTCTTCTTAAAAAAAATTTTTTTTTGGAAAAAGCTCACAACAGGACATTCAGCTTAGTCTCAACAAGATTCTCCGTTTACAAGACACCACCATCTTCCTCTGTCTCCCATTGCACACACACACACACACACACACACACACACACACACACACACACACACACACACACACACACACACTCCTTATGTAAATTTAAGCTTTTATGCTGGCCACACAGCACCCTTGGCAGGGCGGGCACAAACATACAAACAGGCGTACACATGGGCGAGGAGAAGCATGAACGCTAGCAAAATATTCCCTTACTACCCCACTGTCTCAACAAACACCAAGACATCACAAACTCGAAGCTAATATAGTGAACAGACAGACATAATTACACATGGGGAACAAAACAAACAAAAAAACCCCCTGAAGAATAACATCACACTCTGTATATGTCAAAAGCACCGTGCCAGCCTCCAGCACTGGCACAAACGCAGCGGAACGGTGAGGAGGGGGAAGTGGTGGGGGTGACGGGAGGAAGGGGAAGGGGTGGGGGGAAGGTGGTGGTGGTTGCGGTAGGCAGAGGAGTGACGGACGTTTGGTAACGGGCAATGCCGATCTGAACGTCGGAGTTTTAAAGTCTTACGCTCTTACAAGGGTAGTCTGCAGCTTAAAAACCAGAAAGGACATGGGGGGGGGGGGTGGGGGTGAAATGGCGGGGGGAGGGGGGGGGGGGGGCACTCATTCCCAGTTCCGTGATTGTTGGTGTCCAGTTACTGCCCCAGAATCATAATTATGTAGTCCATAATCGAAACAAGTCACATTGTCTATCTAACTAAAGGGGGAAGGGTGAGAGTGACGGGGGCGTTTAGGGAAAAAGCAACCGGGAAAAATGGACATGTCGTCGGCACACACACAACACACAAATTTTGTTGAGATCTTACTGAACGTACCCCCTCCCCAACGTAGCCATTGCAATTTTCATATATGATTGATAATGTCTAGCCGTTTGAAGATCAGCATTAATAATTAAAAAAAAACAACAACTTTCTCTTGATAGGCGTTAAAAAGCGAAGCAAAGCACAAACGAAGTGAAGCAAAGAACACACACACACCCCCACACCACACACACACCCACACCCACACACACACACACACGCACACGCACACCCACGCACACGCACACGCACACGCATACACACACACACACACACCACCACACCCACACCCACACACACACGCATACACACACACACACACACACACACACAACACACACACACACACACACGCACACACACGCATACACACACACGCACACGCATACACACACACACACACACACACGCACACACACGCACACGCATACACACACACACACACACACACACACACACACACACACACACACACGGAAGATCAAGTTCAGTTTTCTCGTGAACGAGTGCACGTGCATACTAGTCAGCTACGTCACGTTTGCTAAGCGTTAGGCAAAAGAACGCAGAGATTGAACAAAAGAATTGAAGGCGGGTGGGTGAGAGGGGGGGGGGGGGGGGACCCCCCACTAAAGATACGGTCGAGGCTATATTGACAACTGACCATCGCACACACCCAGCACGACTGATCAGGCCCAACACACACACACACGCATGCAATCACATATACACATACGCGCGCGCGAGCGCGCGCGCACACAAACACACACATGCGAACACACACACATACACACACACACGCGCGCGCGCATACACACACACACACACCGTCGATCCGAATCTCGTGATTAGAAAAAAAACAAAAACAAACCCAAAACAAAACCATCCTTCACGAGACATCAAGCGAAAGAGAGGCAACGACCCTGACCTTCATAGGCAGTCATCCGACTCTCGCTCCCCCGCCGACAGCAGATGAAACACGCCACTTGGAACTCGCGACGAAAATTACCTGCAACACAGCAGGCACACGTGGGTAGATTGCAGGGGCGGATCAGGTGCTAATGGAGGGTTGGGGGGGAGGGGGGGGGGGGGGTGCCAAACTGACTGAAGTCGGGATACAAGTATCTAGTGGCAGATTTGGTCAAATCGGGGAAGAAAGCAGCGGGAAAAGCAACAAAGGTGCAGATCCTTAGGTTGAAAGAAAAAAAAAGGGTGGGTGGGGGGGGGGGAGGAGGGGGGGGGGGGGGGGGGGGGGCGGGGCGAGAGGAACAAGGCGCAGATTTTGTAAAGTGGAATGTGTGTGTGTGTGTGTGTGTGTGTGTGTGTGTGTGTGTGTGTGTGTGTGTGTGTGTGTGTGTGAGAGAGAGAGAGAGAGAGAGAGAGAGAGAGAGAGAGAGAGAGAGAGAGAGAGAGAAGGTGCAGATCTAGTTAACAAAAAAAAAAGCAAACAAACAAACAAAAACTCTCCATAATCTGCCTCTATATCGCATTAGACTGAAAATGTAACTGTTCAACATAATTTCATGTATTTCATATGACAAACCATACACCCATGGGGTATCTTGAGTATCCCTTCCGCCCCCCCCCCCCCTCCCCCTAAAAAAACAACAAAAAAACCAAAACAAAACAAAAACAACAACAACAACAACAAACAAACCTGGGGTGGATAAAAACGTACATACCCTTTGCTGTATGGGTCCTCTCCGAACAAATCAGTATAAAACCATCATTCGAAGGCTCGTCATGTATGTATTACATGCACAGAGGGGAAAGAGTTAAAAGGGGCGAGGCCAAAAGGGATGAAGGGGTACAGTGTGGACACAAAAAAAACCGGAAAAGAACCCAGTGGAAAAGAAAAACGCTGAAGGGGGGCTTTAAAGATGGATCTGTCCCAGGGGTCTTTGTCCCGTTCGCCCACATTAAATCCCCCCATACTCTTTTTTATATCAGATTGTACTTCTAGACACCAAACCCAAGAAAAAAGCTCTGAGCGCTTCAGGGTCCAGCCCCGCTCGTACAAGGGGCTATCCCCCTGGGTAAACCCGCTGAAGGCTGCCGTGGCATTCGTTTAGCCGTTTCCCCCCCCCCCCCCCCCCCCCCCCCCCCCCGGTCTTCAGTCAAATAGAATAGCTTAGCTTTTTTTATTGTTCAACCGATTTTCACAAAGGGCTGCTATGTTTAATGTCACCAAATGGGTGCTTTGGGAAAATTTGGTGATGAGATTTTGCTGTGTGCAAATGAAGTGTGCAAACCCCCTCGGAACCCGTTTTAGCCTCTTTCGATGTAGGCACAATCAATTTTTAGGTAAGTCTGCCAGCGCATCCTAATGCGAGGTCAGAATTGTAAGTGTAGCCCGAGACCAGGGGAAGGCCTGTGGGATGCCCCTTGATTTGATGGGGGGGTGCCCCAAAAGGCCCATTTAAAGTTTGAAATTTCAAAGTTTACGAAAGTACATTCTTTAAATCTTTTATTGTGTCCCAAACACTGCAAAAAGTAAAACTTTGAAAATTTAAACCCTTTTTTATCCAAAGGACATCCCTTTAAAGTTGTTTTGGTGATTGGGTCCTGAACAAATTCAGGGGCGCCCTCATGTTTAGAAGTAACTCATAGCTGTCGTAATCGCGATGTCTTCTTATTTTTTTTTTTCCCTTATGCTTCTTTGTGTTATGGGAATGTACCCCTTTTTCAAGCCAAAAGAACTAAAAACAAATGTGTTAAAGGGGCCCTCTTTTTCCCTTTACCCCTTCTCTCCGTTTCGCTCCACAGCAACTTTCTTGAAACAACAAAAAACCCCCCATCATGATATTAAAGTATTCCCGAAATTGTAAAAAGACCAAGTCTTAAAACCCTTATGGAGGATACCCAAGGCCCAGTTTCCAATCACACTTCTATGCCTGGCTGAAGTGTACCCCACAAACTTTTAAAAACATGTCCCCCCTGTCTTCTATCAAGGCCCCCAACGACTTGCGCTTATTAGGGGCCCTTCACCCAAACCCCCGGCCTAGCCCCCAAGGTACCCCTGTGGTTTTTGGGAAAGCAAGCCCCGGGGTGATCGCGTGCATGAAATGTGGCAGTGGTTTCACGGGGAGCATTGGAGCTACCACCCCTTTACAAAAACCGGTGATTCCCAGGATCCATGGACTTGTCCCCCTGCAACGTTGTCAACGTTACCCAATTTATACTCCTTACCTCATCAGACACAAAACGAAAAAGTATAGTCGACCCTGCACCAATACAGTCCCGTACAGCCCCCAAGGTTCAACGAAAAGGGGTGTCCAATCCTACCCCCCAACGCAATGGGGCAACACAAAGCAAATTTTTCAGTCTTAGCCTTCCTTAGAAGTTCTATTTGGGTCGTCAACACCCCAAATCAAAAAACTAGCGAAGCCATACCTCCCCCAATGAAAACGACGTCCCTCTGCATACGTCTCCCCAAAAGCAAAACCCGCAACCCCCACAAAAAAAGACTCTCTAAGGACCCTCTCTGTCAACTCCCAAAAGCCCCCGCAAAAGGGAAATTTTAAAAGCGGAAAGATGATTGCGACCTAGACATATCCTGGGCTGCGAGACTGGCTTGACAAGATCAAACGCAGAAATTCCCAATCTTTTCTTGGGGTATAAAATAAAAAGAGAAAAAAAAAAACAGAACTTTTATGGGGGAGTTTTGATAGCCTAAAAGAAAGCCCTTCAATTAGAACATCCAATGTTCAAAAAGGTAGAAATGATTAGCGGAAAAATTTAACCCGATCGGATTAAAAAAAAATGCATGTAGCCCTTTTACCACCCCCCAAAAACGAACGACGCAAGACAGCGACCCGCAGCTTCGAAATTAGCATCTAAAACAAAGCCCAAAAGGGAAAAATTTGATTTTTGGCGGGACTTTAAAACCCTTCCCGCATCAAGGGGAAAACACCACTCTGAAAGGAACACAATACGTAAAAGTAATGGAAGAATTTTTGAGGGGGTCGGCTGCAGCTAGAACAGATGGTAGACTTCCCCACAACGCAAAAAAAAAATTGGGCTTGATCCCGCCAACATCCCGGACTGAAAAAACGATCAAACCTATGCCCTCCCTCGGGAACAGCGCCCCTGACTTGTCCTGTTCGACTGCGCCTACGCCTGCTACCCCAAACCAACCAGAAGAAAAATCCTCCTATGGAAAAAAACTGACACCCAAGGCATCAAACAAGACCTTTTCAGAATTTTTGGGCACTCTCTTCCTGTTTTAAAACTCTACTGTAAGCAGCCCCTTTGGGACCCTTGAAGGAAAAAAAAAAAAGTAAAAGAGAAGAGAAATAAAACCAAAAGTCTGAAAACGTCATTCCCACCCCTTTGGGTCAAGCTACAATAAAAAGAACCCTTAGAAGGGAAAAAAGTGCTCCAAAAAGGGGAAAAGAATAGGAAAAAAAAGTTGGACCCGGTAAAGAAAATGCAACAAAAAAAGTGAAATTCCTATTTGTGAGCCCCCGCATTACTTGAAGATATTGTGAGTGACACTTCAAAACAAAAAAAAAAATTCTGGGGCAATGCAAAAAAAGGCAAGATCTGTTGGGGTCGCCCCTTCAAAAAAAAAAATGGTTTTTAAAAGCAGAACAAAAGAAAGCAGAAAAACCCCAAAGAACATTTTTGAACCGCCTTTACCCCTGAAAACTTGTCCCATCCAGCAAAGGGGGAAGCCCTTTCCCGCATGGATGAGATTCATGTTGGAGAAAAAGGGGTAAAGAAACGCTCCGCCCTAAAACAGACAAAGCCCCAGGGCTGACTCCTCCCCGGGCCCTTTTTCCTAAGCGGCAGCTGAAAAACTAGCCCTTTTCCTACTCGGCTATTCCCGCCTCCCCAAAAAAGGCGAAGTACCCCCCCCATTGCAGTAGAAGATTGGCAATGTTCAAGAAGGGAGAACGACACCTGGGGGCAAAAATTTCAGACCCGGTCTCTAACCCAATTGTCTGCAAAAGGTACTAGAGCATATCTTCCCTATCTGTATGAAGACTTTTACGACTATAAAGGGTTTTCCCCGGGCACTCGCACAAATTTAGGAAAAACCCTGGGAGACCCAACTCCTTGTAACAAACCCCCTGAAAAAGCCCAGCACCATCCCGCGGTTACAAGTTGATGATAACCCCCGACTTTTTTAAAGCCTTTTAAAAGTGCCCCACCTGCCCCCTTTAGAAATGGGATACTATGGGGACGAAACAACACCCTCAAGTGGATCTCGCCTTCCCAGCCCCGGCAAAAACAGGTGCGGTAGAGGGCATCTTTTCATAGAGTAGACGAGTTTCGGAGTCCCCAAAGGGACTGTGTTAGGGCCCCTTCCTTTTTACTTTTATCAAAGACCTTTCCGCTGTTCAACTCCGCTCCCAAAAAACCCTTTTTGTGACTGCCCCCTCTTTTGCAAATTCTAAACTTTGACAACAACCTACTTCAAAAGTCTCTCCCCCTCTTGAACTGGGAATCAACTGGGAGTGAGTTTTAACACGTGCAAAGTCATCCGCATTTTCCAAAAAAAAAAAAAAAGAAATTTTGGAAAACTAAAAAACCCCGACAAGTTTTGGGGAAACTACATCAAACAGCAAGTACTTAGGCATCCACTTCAGTGATGACTTATCCTGGTCAGACCACATCAAGGCCACAGTCAACAGAGGAAACAGAACTGTTGGTTTCCTTAGGAGAAACTTTGGAGAGTGCACGCCCACAGTCAAAGCAGCCACCTACAAAAACATGGTCAGACCGGTCGTAGAGTATGCATCAACAGTCTGGGACCCGACCGGCCAAGGAGACATAGCAGCGCGGGAGCAAGTGCAACGCAGAGCAGCTCGCTTTGTCTACAACAACTACACCGACCGGACCCCCAGGATGTGTTGACAAGCATGTTGGACGCTTTGAATGGGAAACACTAAACAACGCAGAGCTAACAACCGCCTGCTCATGCACTATCGCATTGTGAACACCTTTGTAGATATAGAGCCCTCTAAATTCTTCAGAAATTCAGATTCTAGAACCCGGGGTGCGACAGAGGACTTAACCAGGAACACATAGGACCCGTTTCTTCTGCCAGTTTTTTCCAACGGCAATTAGGGAATGGAACAACCTTCTGCCAGCTCTGGACTTCCCTTCACTGGAGAGATTCAAGCAAGGCCTAGGTTGTTTCAAGACTAGGTCTTCTGCCATAATCCCCAAGGCAGCATTGTATATATTTAACACAGTTTTTAAACTCAGAGCCTATGGGTCACCACCTAAAACCCCTAAATAGGGAACAGCTCTAAACTATCACCATTCACTGGATACTAATGTTCATCGAACCCTATCCAGTAATCGGAAAGAAGAGACCTGTCTTAAATTCTCTCATCATAGTCATGAATTCATTTATCCATCAGCTTTAAATCAAGTGCATGTGGGTCTCAGAAATAACGGTGCGGTTGTAGCGTACATGGACTAGTCCGCACGCTGCGACACTCCTTGATGAATTGAAACTCTCTTTGAAGGACTTTGTGGAAATATGGAGTCAGAACTAATTAACTTCAGGACTACCCCCGTCCTCCCCTCGTACCAAGTCCTCGCCATAGAGATTGTAGCAGGGTATTGCAGGCTCTATCAGCCAATGACTCAGGACTCCCCCGTCCTCCCCTCCTGTACCAAAGTTCCTCGCGTAGAGATTGAAGCAGAGGGATTTGCAGGTCATCAGCAATGACCTCATGGACCAGCTCGCGCTTTTTTGAAAATAGGACCAGAACCCTAGAGGCGATGGCAGAGGTGGCTGAAAAGAAATCTAACTGGATCTGGCGAAGAGGAACGCAAATGAATTCATAAGGCTTACATATCCCAGCAGGTGTTCCTTATAACGTGTGGACAAGACAACTGAAAACACAACGCCTTGGGGCGGGAAGCCGAGGAGAGATACAGATGGAACGTATGGCGTGGGGGGTGGGGGGGGGGGGGGGGGGGGGGGGGTGGGGGGGGGGCATGGGGTGATATAATCGAGCAGTGAGATAGCCATCGATTACCCCATGCCTCTCCTCCTTCCCTGTTCCTTTTCCATTCAAAAGCAAAGATAAACAAACAGACACACGAAAAAAAAAAAAAAAACCACGAAAAGAATCTTTCTGCCTTTTCTTTCTCTTCATCACAACCCTCCATCGACAGTAATGGGATTACGGCGATATATATTATATATTATATATATTTATATATATATATATATATTATATATATATATATATATTAGATGAATATAACCAAGAGCCTAAAATGATTTTAAAAGTGCTCGACCCCTTGGGGAGCAACATTGTCAATGATGTTAAAAAGGAAGGTTAAAACTCGAGGTTTAAAACTCTACAAATTTGTTTCGAGCTTGCTGTGCTGTCATCAGGATGTTTTTGGTTTGCCCACCGCCGATGTTATATAGCGTGTGGGTTCCCGTTTGCGGTTGTTTGCACGTGCGGGTTGGCTGCACGTGTTTTTGGGGGCTTTTAGGTTTTTGTTTTTGGGTGTGTTCACTAACAACGATTTCCATTTATGCCTGCAGTTGTTTACTATTTCTGTTTTGGTGTTTAAAGTTGCTAAGTGTGGTTTGCATAGTATTAACCATTTTTCAGTTAAACATAGGTTGCACCTTTTTGAAACATTGCTGTATGGTGATGCTCTTTTTATGATTTTCCAGGATATTTGTAGCTTGTTTTTGCATCTTTGAGTTTCCAGATATATTTGCATCAGTTCTGTTTGGTTTTATATTTTTCTTTATTGAATGATTGTTTGTGGTTTGCATATCTGGTTTTGGAAGTGGTTTTCAGTGATCCCTATGTATGTTTCTTTTTCATTTTCTGATGTTACAGTAGCCTGGGTATACAATGTTTTTGTGGAGACATTTATTGTTTAGTGGGCACTGCTCCTTTCTCGTGCAATTGCAAGATTTCCTTTCTTCACCCTTCTTTGCTGTGTTGATTTTCATTTTGTTGGATGCGTCAATCAGGTTTTTGATGGTTGGGCATACATGAGTACGATAGTTTGACAGTGTTTTTATTAAATATTTGGACAGTTTGTGCTCTTTTGGAAATGAAGTTGCTAGGATTTTGAAGAATTCTTTCCTATGTTTGTTTTGAGTTTCCGTCGTATGGGGGGTTATACCATATGATTTTTCTTTTCCTATTTTTCTTGCTTTTATTTGTGTTGTTGTCCGGGTTGTATTGTAGTTTGTAATTGTATCCACTTGTTTGTAGTGCCTCCTGGTATTCCACTGCTGCATTGTTGAACACTCTCTCATTGCATGACAGGTTTGATAGTCTCTTGTTTATGCCAATGGGGTATGGTCTTTATACAGATGGTGGATGGTTACTTTTGGTGGTGTACATAAAGAGGTGTATCATTGTGTTTCTTGTATGGTTTTATATATGGTTGTTGAGATCCAGTGTTATGTCTAAGTTAGTTCACTACCTTTTTGTTTGCTTCAATGGTGATCTTTAAGTTGTGGTTTTGGAAGATTTTGCATAGTTCTTTCTTCTTGTTTTCGATGGTTCTTGGGTTGTTTGTTAGTGCGCAAGGCCATCGTCTCTGTACAGTCGACTTGTTTTCCGAGTTTTTTCTTGATGTTGGACAGCATGATAGTCCGACCAGTTCACATGTTTCTGCACCATCATATGAACCCATGGTTACGTCAATATGTTGAGTTTCTGTTGGTTTTCCTGATCCAGGTTTCATTTCTGCTGTGTAGTAATGTTTTCTTGGTGTGGGAGAATGATTCCATTTCTGACCCTTGTTATTTTCTGTGTGGTTACTGGCAAACGTCAGGGCTTTGGAGAGTAGTTCCTCGTCTATGGATGGGTAAAAGTCTACTATGTCAAATGTGATAAATACTGTATTACTTTGTTTATTGAGTTTTTTGAACCATTGGATAACTTCGTATGTGTTCTTCCAGAGGTTGTAATCAGAGTTTGATTTTATGTCCTTTGTTATTTTTTCCAGAATTTTCTTGCTTATTTTGCCTAATTCAGATTTGGATGGGTTTATTAGTCTGCATGTTGGATTGTTATGAAAGTTGGGTTTGTGGTCTTTGAGTGTTATGAAAGCTTCTTTTGTTGCTGTCGCTTCTATCCTGTCACTTAGGTCTATGCGCTCTGCAAGTTCTTTTTCTTTAGTGCGGATACTGTCATGTATATTTTTGTCAGCTTTTTTGTAGTTTTTCTGGATGTTTTTGTCAAGGAGTTGAGAATATTCCTTTGGTTCCATTTTTTAGTAATTGCTAGTTTTGTCAGCCTTCACAAATATTTTTTTGTCATTTTGTACTCGTTTTATTTGGTTTTTTAATGTTGTTTGGAATCGTTGTTAGATTTTTTGAATTCAATATTGGTTATCATTCTTTTCATTTGATCTTCAAAGGGTTTCATATCGTCTATGACTGGTGGTGATCGCCATGATTTGAAATCGTAGGTGTTTTTGTCCTCTTTTTTTGCATTCGGGTTCAGGAAAAAAAATGCTTTCCATCTCATATTGCGTACGAACTTTTCGGTTTGTTCTATTAATCTTTTAAGTAGAATTGTGGGTTAGAGAACGGTATGTTTTTTGTTGACTGCCTAAAGTTGATTTCCTCCATTTTAAAATCTTTCGGGCCACAGTGCTCAACGTGAGGAGCAATCAAGATGAATATAACCAAAGAGCCTAAAATGATTTTAAAAGTGCTCGACCCCTTGGGGAGCAACATTTGTCAATGATGTTAAAAAGGAAGGTTAAACTCGAGGTTAAAACTCTACAAATTTGTTTCGAGCTTGCTGTGCTGTCATCAGGATGTTTTTGGTTTGCCACCGCCGATGTTATATAGGTGTGGGTTCCGTTTGCGGTTGTTTGCACGTGCGGGTTGGCTGCACGTGTTTTTGGGGGCTTTTAGGTTTTTGTTTTGGGTGTGTTCACTAACAACGATTTCCATTTATGCCTGCAGTTGTTTACTATTTCTGTTTTGGTGTTTAAAGTTGCTAAGTGTGGTTTGCATAGTATTAACCATTTTTCAGTTAAACATAGGTTGCACCTTTTTGAAACATTGCTGTATGGTGATGCTCTTTTTATGATTTTCCAGGATATATTGTAGCTTTTTTTGCATCTTTGAGTTTCCAGATTATATTTGCTCAGTTGTTTGGTTTTTATATTTTTCTTTATTGAATGATTGTTTGTGGTTTGCATATCTGGTTTTGAAGTGGTTTTCAGTGATCCCTATGTATGTTTCTTTTTCATTTTCTGATGTTACAGTAGCTGGTATACAATGTTTTTGTGGAGACATTTATTGTTTAGTGGGCACTGCTCCTTTCTCGTGCATTGCAAGATTTCCTTTCTTCACCCTTCTTTGCTGTGTTGATTTTCATTTTGTTGGATGCGTCAATCAGGTTTTGAGGTTGGGCATACATGAGTACGATAGTTTGACAGTGTTTTTATTAAATATTTTGGACAGTTTGTGCTCTTTTGAAATGAAGTTCTAGGATTTAAAAGAATTCTTTCCCATGTTGTTTTGAGCTTCTTCGTGGCGGAAAGCTGGAAAATTAAAGTTTGTCCCTGTGGAAAAGACGTTCAACTTTTTTAGTATTATTTTTCAATCTACTGTTGACGTGTTTGTTGGGCGGGGTTTGAGTTTTAGTGAGAATTTTACTGTGAAAAAAATTATCTATTATATTATAAAATATATATATATATATAATTATTTTAATATTATAATTATATATCTATCTATCTAATATAAAAATGGCAATTTGTCTGCGTGCGTTCGTGCGTGCGTGTGTGGTTGTGTACGCTAGACTCAACCGGCCTCAACCGTTTTGTAATGAAATTTGGCAGGTACGTCTGTTGTAAACCGAGGATGGTTTGGGTAATCGTTTTAAAAATTAAAACCTTTTTTAAATTTTTTAACCGTTAAAAAAACTTTTTATAACGGTTTCAAAGAATCCTTTCCCTCTGCTTTTCTCAAATGGGCCGTTGGTGACATTGCACGGTCAGGACATTCTCAAAAATTTAGAACAGTTTTTGCAGTTAAAAACGTTATTTCATAACGGTATTAAATACCTTTTTAAAAAAACCAACCTATAAAAGGGAAACTGTTTTAGAACCGATTCTTCTTGAAATTTAGAGGTAGTCTGTGTGACCCAGGATGTTTTGGATAATCTCTAAAAAAAAAAAACCTTTTTTTTATAAAACCGTTACAAATGTTATAACGGTTTCAAAGACTTTCTTTTCCTCGGGCTTTTATCAAATGGCCGTTGTGAAAAGCACGGTACATCGACCTGAGGGAATCTCCGAGTAACCTAGGGTCATGGACAGTTTCTCCCAAAGTTATTTATGACCGTGTATTAAAAACCGTAACCGTCCCCCTAAAACGATCAAAAATACAATCTTTTTGTGTTGGCGGCAAAAAAAGGAGTCGTGGGGATCGCCACCAAATTGGGCATGAGTCTAAAAGGGGACTACTGTGGATAACACTGGGCTTTTCGTAGTTTTATAACCGTTTTTTATCACAGTAAAAAGCGTTTTTTTTCAAAAATTTAAAACCCTTTCTTGAGAAATTTGGTTTACGTGTTAGTTTTAAATGCTGAAAATGATGTAAACTTACACAAAACCGAAAACTTTAAAATACCGTTTTTAAAAACCGTTATTATTTAAATTTAGCCATTCTTTTTAAAATTTCGGTATCAGATGCAGTTTAACACGCTAAACCAAATGAAAATAAATTTACACGCCGAAATTTAAAAATTACCGTTAAAACCGTTATTATAAAAATTTAGACCGTTCCTAAATAAAAATTCGGTTTTCAGATGCAGTTTAACACGCTGAACAATCATATAAACTTATACAAACGGAAACTTAAAAATTGACCTTTTAAAAACCTTTTATTATTAAATTTTGATGTTCCTGATGAAATTCGGTATACAGTGCAGTTTTACACGCTAAAACAATGATATAAAACTTACACGAAAACGGAACTTAAAAATGAGCGTTTTAAAACCGTTAAGATCCGTTATTTTCTAAATTTAGACCTTTCTTGATGAAATTTGGTATACAGGTGCAGTTTTACACGTTGATCATGATAGGCAATAATATGAACAGAAACTTAAAATTGACCGTTAAAAACCGTTATTATATAATTTAGACCTTTCCCAAAATGAAATTCGGTTACAGATGCAGTTTTACACGCTGAGCAATGATAACAACTTACACGAACGGAAACTTTACAATTCAGCGTTAAAAACCGTTAAGATCCGTTATTTTCTAAATTTAGACCTTTCTGATGAAGTTTGGTTTACAGGTGCATTTTAAGCTGATTAATGATAGACAACTAATTTTGAACAGAAACTTAAAATTGCCATTAAATCCGTTAATTTCTCAATTTGGATGGTAGTCTGCGAGGGATTTCGTTCCCACCGAAGTTTTGATGTCTGCAATACCCTATATTTTTTCTGTCAACAAGAGCCATGGTCGAATTTTTCCCTCCGTGGGCAGATCTGCCCGTTCCGTGTTTTCCATAAAATGTTCTACGTTGCAGCTCACGAACTGGAAGCGCAGAAACCATGACTTATTTGGCGCCAAACAGGGAGACCGAAATTTTGTAACCCAGAGGTCTCTTTAGACTAATAGATCGTGGAAAATGCAATCTTAAAACCGTTATTATATAAATTTAGACCTTCCTGTGAAATTGGGGTATACAGATGCAGTTTTACACGCTGAAAAAGTATACATTTACACAAACGAAACTTAAATTGACGTTTTAAAAACCGTTAAGATCCGTTATTTTCTATTTGGGCTTTTTTGAGAATTTGGTATCAGGTGAGTTTTAAATGCGGGAATAATATATACAATTTACCCAAACCGGGAAATTTTAAAATTGACTGTTTAAAAACCGTTTATTATATAAATTTAGACCGTCCTGATGGAAATTCGGTTATGCAGATGCAGTTTTACCGCTGAACAATGATTACATTTACACGAACGAAATTTAAAATTGACGTTAAAAACCGTTAAGATCCGTTATTTTCTAAATTTAGCCTTTCTTGATGAAATTTGTTAACAGTGAAGTTTTAAATGCTGAAAATGATATACAACTTACACGAACCAAAACTTCAAATTGCTGTTTAGCCCGTTATTATATAAATTTGACAGTTCTGAGACATTCGGTAATACGATGCAGTTTTCCCGCTAAACAGGGTATAAAATTTACACGAACGAAACTTAAATTGAGCGTTAAAACCGTTTAAGATCCGTTTTTTCTAAATTTAGACCTTTCTTGATGAAATTGGTCACAGGTGTAGTTTAATGCTGAACAATAATTACAACTTACACGAACCAAAAACTGGAAGATGACCGCCTTCTACAATTGCCTGGGGGGAAGCCCATCTCTCAGAGGACCCCAAACTGCTGCGGACTCTGTATTACCCGGGTGGCTTGAAACCCCCAGTAAACCAGGCAACCTGTGGAACCTCTTCAGGGCCCAAATCTTGCTAAAGATTTCCTCTTCAGCCGAAGAGTGTCGTTTTGAAGGCAGTACACAGATGCCATCTACAGCCAGGCTCTTCTGTGTTCAGCACAATTTCCTTTGGAGCAAGTTACAGAGGAGTTGGGAGCAACAGTCCCCAAAACGACAAACTGTGCCTCGAAAATTTACTACCGAGCCAATTACGAAAACTCGCACTCCGGGCGAGCTGATGATTCAGCTGAAAAGCTGAAGTGACCAGAGGACGTGTAGGGACGCTTTATGACCTGGTTGAGCAGAGGCAGGATCCCACAGTAAGCAGCAACAAAATGTTCCTTGATGCTCCCATGAGGGAAGGAAGACACCGAACTTATCCTGAAAAGGATCGCTCCCAGGCAAAATGGCTAGCCTTTGCTTCCAGTGGCATTCCCCCCTACTCTTTTCCCGGGTTGGGCGGACAGTACATAGCACTTTCAGGTCCCTCGGATGCGACAGCAAAACGCCAACGGGCCCGTCAGCGTGGGTCAACGTTAGCCAAAGTCTTTCAAAGAGGCTGCAACCATCTTAACTGTGAAGCTCCCTGACCCACAAAGCTGTCTACGGCCAGGACTCTACGCGAGGACATCACCAAGTGCAAAAGGCCAATGGGAGGCCCCCCAAACGCGTTCTGGGGGACTTCTGGCAATCCCCCCTGTCGTCCTCAAGGCACCAGATCCACCATGTCAACACCTGTTGAAGAAGTGGCGGGCATGATTTTTTTAAACTTCTAACCACCATTGAGGGGCCCACCTGTCTGGAACACCCAGGGCCAGTTTTCCCCAAAAATTTTCTTTGACTTGCAAGGGTTTGGGCCATTGGTCTGTTTCCAGTTTACTTATTGGTCCCACAGCACTATGCCAGTTTATGATAGCCGGAGGTTTGGGATAGAAGCAGTCTCCCGGATCTTCTTTGCTCATGGGGCAGACTAGTGGTCAGCGAAGGGCCATAATCTCTCCCTGACGAGACTGCAACGGCGGTAAAAAGAAAAATCCCGTAGTGACTTCCGGAGAGGAAACTCTGTACAGATTGTTGACAGAATGATGATGGGGAGTCCTTTATTCACAAGAACTTCTGTACTCCATTGAGATTTCTGGACTTCCCGCATGAACTTTGCTGAAATTGGGGGTTCCCCTTTGTCATTCTCCACTCACTGGCCCCGCCAAAGGGGATAAATGGCACCCGATGTGTCTTCACCAGATGCACAGGAACGTTGTGAAGCGAAAATTCATGTGGCCCCACAAAGGTGAACGGTGCTGCTCCCCAAAAATTCCTCTTTGGGAAACCCCTGGACTCCCCCTGCATTCCGTTTGATGGTTCAGTTTCCAGGAACCGCTTTCGCTCTGACAATATCAAGAGCCAGGGTTCAATTTTCATCCTTGGGGCAGACCTGGGCGTTCCTGTTTTACACATGGTGTTACGTTGCAGCCATCACGAACTGGAACGGAACCAAGAACTTTACTAACCTGCCCAAAAGGGAGACCAGCAGTGTTGTCTCCCAGGGCCCTCATTTTGCTTTACTCGTTGAAAATGCAATCTTTTCACAGAGTTGTCAGTTGGTTGGATTTAACGTCCGGCCCAATCAAAGATATGCAGAGGTGGTCAATCACATTAGCCTGCACCTGCGGGGCAGGTTTGGGACCATCGGGGTGAACCCCGGTCTTTTAGCTGGGAAAAAATTCCACGTTAAAATTTCCAAAGACCAAGCCGGGAGTTCGAAACCACGGCCTTTGGATCTGAGTTCCAGGCCTATCACTGGTTATTGGGGCCCTCAGAGTTGTCATTTTGGACCACTTCAATCAAGGAATGGGTAATGGCCCTCGGTAAGTTCACAACGTACGGGGCATCCCTCTATGGAACCCGTGCCTCGTATTACGAAAAATATTTTGAGGGGGGGGAAAAAACAGCCTTGGGGGCAAGAGGGAGTGGGCGTCCGAAAGAAATTGGGTTTAAAATAGATAGGAGGAGGTGGGGCAATTGGTTCAGATGGGAAAAAAAAAAAAAAAAAGTTTTAAATTTTATTTATTGATTAAGGGAGAAGAGGGTGGCCCAAAAATATTGAAGTTTAAAGGGGGGCGAGGGGCCGGGTTTGCACGGCTATATATTATATAAATGGCAATTCTGTCTGCGTGCGTGCGTGTGTGTGTGTGTCTGTGTAAGCTATGCTCAAAAGGCTCAAACCGATCGTAATGAATTTGGCAGGTACGTTGTTTGGGCCAGAGGTGGTTTGGGTAATCTCTTAAAAAATAAACGTTTAAAAAACCGTTTTTTTAAAAATGTTATAACGGTTCAAAGACATCTTTTCCCTCGCTTTTATCTAATGGCCGTTGTGACATTGCACAGGTCAGGAATACTTCTCTAAATTAGAACAGTTATGTGGATAACACTGGGTCTTCGATAGCTTTTTGACCATATTTATCACCGTTAAATAAAAAAGCGTTATTTTACATTTTAGACTTTCGATGAAAATTTGGTTATACAGGTTTTAGTTTGAAATGCTGAAACAATGATATACAACTTCACGAACCAAACTTTAAAATGACCGTTAAAAACCCTATTATTAAATTAAAACCGTTTTTTATGAATTCGGTTATACAGTGCAGTTTACCGCTGAACATTAAAACTTAAAACGAACGGAAATTAAATTGACCGGGTTTTATTAAAAAACCGTTATTATATAAATTTTTACCCTTCTGATAAAAAAAAAAACCGTTTTTTGTCCGGTTATTTTCCCAAATTTAGACCTTTCTTGATGAATTTTGGTTACAGGTGCGGTTTTCACGTTGATCAATGATAGGCAACTAATATGACGAAAATTTTAAATTGACCGTTTAAAACCGTTATTATATAAATTTTTGAACCGTCTGATGAAATTCGGTATACGATGCGTTTTACACGTGAGCAATGATATTTCACTTACACGAACGGAAACTTAAATTGACGTTAAAAACCGTTAAGATCCTTATTTTCTAAATTTAGACTATCTTGATGAAATTGGTATACAGGTGCAGTTTTACACCTGATCAATGTAGACAACCTAATTGAACAGAAATTAAAAATTAAAAGTTTTAAAATCCCTTAAAATTTTCAATTTTAGATGGGTAGTTGCGAGGGTTTCAGAAAAACACCGAAATTATGTGCTCTTTCTACCCCCATATTTTTGTTTGTCAAAAGGCCATGGTCAGCTTTTTCCCGTGGGGCAGATCTGGGGCCCTTCCGTGTTTTCACCTAGTGTTCTCGTTTTCAGCATCACGAACGGGAAAGGGAAAAAAACACTATTTACTTGAGCCAAAAGGGAGACCAGAAAGTTTTAACCCCGGGCCCTCCCCAAAGAATAAAAAGATCGTGAAAATGCAAAATTTTCACAGGTTTTTCGGGTTTTAGTTGGGTTTTTTAAAGTCCGTGCCCCAATCAAGGATTGCAGATGGGTGGGGCCCTCAATTGCGACACCTGCAGGGCCGGGTGGATAGGGGGAACTTGGTTATTTTGCTGAAAGATTCCACGTGAAAATTTCCCAAGACGAAACGGGATTCGAACCCCGCTTTGGGGTCATTGGGCGCGTCTTATCCATGGTTTTTGGCGGCCCTACGGTTGTCATTTGGAGCATTCAAACGGGGGGAAATTTAGAAAAGCATCGGTTTAAATTTTTTAAAAAACGCATCCTCTATCGCTGTGTATGTTTTACGAAACAAATTGTGAAATAAATTGATTGAGAGGCAAAAAAAGGGGGCATAGGCAGGGTGAGGACAGCACCCCAAATACAGGAGATGCGAGGGTTGATGGGGGACATCTGGGATTGAGCTTGGGGAGAGAGAAAACATCGCACAACCAGTGGGTTTCCTTTCAAACCCCTTTCCTCCCCTTTGTTCAATGCCACATCAATGTGGAAATATGAGTAGCATTTTAAAAACCTCGTCGTCCGAAGTATTCAAAAGGGCACAGACCAAACCGTCTTCCAACTCCCGCCACTCAGGCAGGTGAAGGGAGCTCAACAACCTCCCTGTTGATGAGTCCCAAAAATTTCCCCGAATGCCCCTAAGTTGGCAGCCCTCGAGGCGACCTGGCCCCTCCCGGGGGGTTTACCTGCATGAGGCCCCCTGGTGCAGAGGCCCGTGCCCTTTGGAGATTGGCAATGGGTTACTTCAATCCCACAAGGGGAGGCAAAGAGCAAAGGCTCTCCCCCCGAAGCATCCCTTAGCCTCTTAGCCCAAAGTCTTAAATCCCCACAGCCCCAGGCTGGTCGTGGAAGTCCCTGAGCACTTTTCTGGATTCCACTCAGAAAATGTGGAAAAAAAACGACCAAGGGGGGGCCCGCATCCCGGCGATTTTGCATCAGTCCTCGCCAGGGGAGTGCTACTTTGAGGGGGTTCTACTAACTTTTTGAAAGGACCCCCTTCGTACGAGGAGTGAAGATTGTAACGGCTTGTCCCAACATTTTTTTGAGATGCTTGCAAAGCTCTTGGTCCTAGAAAATGACAGTATCTACAAAAATTTCCCTGGAGGAAGCCCCCTCTCTCAGAGCCCCCCCTGTTGCGTCACTTCTGTTTTATCCCGGTGGCTTGCAAAACCCCCGTAACCCCGGGAACTTTTGGAAATTTTTCAGGCCATCTTGTGAAAATGTTCCCCCTTCCCCCGTCCCAAAGGATGCTATTTTTGAAGCGCAGTCACAGTGCCTCTACAACCAAGTTCTTACTGTAAATTTAGCACAAAACTTTCCTTCTTGGGTTTCAAGTCACAGGGGGTATGGGGGTGCCAACATTCCAAACAACAAAAAGTGTCTCGAGAACTCCGCGAGACCAAATTTCGCACGCTGCATGGGCACAGCTGTGACCGCTGAAGAAGTGCAGCTGACCGAAAAACGTGTGCGAAGCTTTTGACCCTGGGTGGCGGGGGTATCCCACAGCAAGCAGCAACATAATGTTTCCCTTTATGCTCCTGAGGGACAGGAAAGCCTTCATCCTGAATCTTATCCCGAACGGATCCGCTCCATGGGCAAAATGTGCTGCCACTGCTTCCGTGGCCTTGCCGCTACTCTTTTGCCCGGGTGGGGGGACAAAATTAATTTGCCTTTCAAGGCCCCTTTGGGTGCCGACAAGCAAAAAAAAGCCAACCTGCTCGTCAGCGTGGGTCAACGTTGGCCAAATTTTCAAAAAGGCTGCAACCGTCAAAATTTATGAAAATCCCTGACCCCAAAGCTGTCTACGAGGCCCTGGACTCTCGCTGCAGGAATCACCCAAGTCAAGGCAGTGGGAGGCATCCAACGGTTCGTGGGGGTTCAGGAGATCCTCCCTGTCTCCTCAATGGCCCCCGTCCAAAATTGTCAACCCTGCTGAAAAAGTGGGGAGCTGATTGTTAAACGTCTAACCCCCCAATATGAGAGCTCACCTTTTGGAAAACCCCACGCCAGCTTTGCCAAAATTCTGCTTGCATTGGCAATGGTGCCATTTGGTTATGTTTCCGATTCTATTTGGTCCCCACCAGCACTATGCCATTTTATTAGCCAGGGAATCTGATAGAAGCATCTCCCGGTCTTATGCTCACTGTGCGATCAGCTGGTCACGGAAAGGGCCCCAATCTCCCCCCGGAACGGACTGTCAAAGGGTAAACAGAAAAATCGTGCTGACTTCCGGAGAGGAAAAATTGTACAGATTGTTGACAGAATGATGATGAGGGAGTCCTTTATCCCCAAGAAAATCCCGAACTCCATTGAGATTTCTGGCTTCCACCGCATGAACTTTGCTGAAACTGGGTCCCATGATATTTCCTACTGGACCCCAAAGGGGATCAAGGCCCGAGTGTCTCACCAGATGCCAGGAAGTTGTAGAAACGAAAAATTATGTGGCCCCCAAAGGTGAACCGGTGGTCCCCCAAAATTCCTTGGAACCCCTGGCTCACCCTGCCATTCCAGTTTGATGGCTTCGTTTCCGGAAACCGCTTTCGCTCTGCCTCATCAAGGCCAGGGTCGACATTTTCATCCCCGGGGGCAGCCCCGTGTTCCGTGTTTTACCATGGTGTTCCGTTGCGCATCACGAATGGAAACGCAGAAACATGACTATCTTGCGCCAAACAGGGAGCCCCGAAATGTTGTTACCCCGAGGCCCCCCCAAGCTGTCTCATGAAAATGCAACTTTCAGAGTTTTCATGTTTGAGTTGGATTTAACGTCGTGCCCCAAAACAAGGATTGCGATGGCTGGTCCGTCCATTTGCCTGAAACCTGCGGGGCCGGGGGACTTGGGGTGAACCAGGTCTTTTAGCTGGGGGAAAAATTCACGTTAAAAATTTCCCAAGCCCCCCCGGGATTCGAAAAAACGACCTTTGGGCATGAGTCCCGCGCTTTCCCCAGGTTTTGGCGGGGGCCCCCAGAGTTGTCTTTTGGGACTTCAAACAAGGAATTGGGGAATGCCGGTGTTCCAAAGTACAGGCATCCCTCTTTGGCGGCATCGTATTCGAAAAAAATTGTGGGGGGAAAAAAAATTGAGAGGGAAGAAGGGAGTGGGGTCCCCAAGGGAAAAGGGTGAAATAGATAGGGGAGGCTGGGGCAATTGGTTTTTAGGGGGAAAAACGAAACAAACCAAGTGGTTTATTGTATTGTCTTTTAAAGTGGTGAGAGAGAGGGGGGCCGAAAACATTGTACAGATTCCCCGGGGAAGCGGGTACACCGGCTGTTTATATTTTTTATTTTAAAATTATATTATATTATATATATTTATATAAATATAAAGGGGGAGAGAGAGAAGAGAGAGAGAGGAAAAGAGATTATTAATTATATATTTTTTTTTTTTTTTATTTTTTTTTTTTTCCCACATATGACCAAATTGTGAAGAACGGAGGCGTTGCACCAAAAAAAAAAAAAAAAAAAGGGGGGGGGGGGGGGGGGCGGTGGTTGGAGGGGTGGGGAAAAGATCTCCTGCCCCAATTTGCTACTTTTTGAGGTCAAATTTTCCCCTCACTTCAAATTTTTTTTTTGGAAGGGCGTAACCCCCTAACTTAACCCACCCCCCCACCCCAACATACGGGGTAAAATGACCCCGCAATAATGAAACTGCATTGAAACTAGGGTTAAAGGAAAACAGTGTCTTAAAAAATTTCCCCAGAGGTCCTAGCACTGCAAATGCCAAACTTCAAAAATTTTGGAAAATCGGCAGAATTAAAATACATGTCTATGCTTGCTGTCGACAACTGATACAATCAGAGCGAGAAAGAAAACCAAGTGAATGACAGCATTTCTAATCATCAAGCCCCCATACGCAGACGAAACGAACAAACAAACAAATCGATTTTAAACCCAAAGAAACAAAGCCAGACAACAACCACAGAGATAAATTCAATCACACACAATTAAAAAAAAAAAAAAAGCGAAAGTGTCCTTCACGAGATATTGGACAGAAAAAATGTCATTTTTGAAAGCAAACCATGAAAACAAAGAAGCTAAAAAAAAAAAAAAAGTTGTAAAATTGTTTTAAAATGAAAAGAGAATGGATGCCCACACCCCCACCCCTCTCGCCTCCCGTACAGACATGTGTGAGAAGTGGACGTTGGAAACCCCCCTCCCCCCCTCCCACCCCCCAATCAATTATGTTATCGTGTGCCATCGTGTTCCCGGTGGAAATGGAGGACACATATAAACATCGCATGCATCCTATGTGAGAAACTGGAGGAATAAATGAGATAAATGAAAATGAGTGACTGATGTTTGAATGGTACGGGAAACGACTGAATGAGCGCCAGTAGGCTGCTCTGCGGCCGGGTGTCGTATATAATACTGTCGCTCAAAAAATCGTTGTCGCAGCGACAGTATTTCCGGGAAATACTGCATTTTATGGCAGCTACAATATTCTATGGGACATTTTTCGTGAAAAGTTGTCGCGCGACATTTTTTTTCCAGCAATTATTGTCGCTGCAACATATTTCACGTGAAATGCTATCGCTGCGATACAATTCCACGGCGACAGTATTATATACGACACCGGCTCTACCTGGGTAGGCAGCCGTTGATGTGGGTGAGGTAGTGTGTTTATTGTAAAGCGCTTAGAGCTTGGTCTGTGACCGAGGATAGGCGCTATATAAATACCCAATATAATAATAATAATAATAATAATAATAATATAATATAAGATTTTCGGCCCCCCTTTCCCAAATTTCCCTTTCACCTGAACCACATCTACCCATGCACAGTCTACTCACAGCTCATGAAGTTGTAGATGACGGGGTTGACGGAAACTGTTGAAGTAACATAACCAGTGCGCCAACATGGCCAAGGGGGGGTAAGGCTCCAGCCGGCAGGTACTCTAAGACACCCCTGACCCTGCAAAACATGAACCGAGGAATTTTTGACATTGGACAGAGACGTCTGCCGTGGCACTAACTTATTACCCCGCAACCAGTAACCGGAATTTGGCACTAACTCGATGTTGAACCGATTTCAAGACTGTGGTTGAAGTCATTAGCATCTGATATTACGCAGGATCTGTCATTTTTTTTTTGAGTGAGTGAAAGGAAGAAAATGAGCTGAATTTTTACTTCTAAATTGTCTATAAAGCGCACACTTCTACACGCTCAAAAAAAAGAAAAAAAAAAGAAAAGAAAAGAAAGAAAAAAAAAGAAAGATTAAAAAAGAAAAAAAAAAAAGAAAAGAAAAAGAAAGAAGAAAAAAAGAAAGATAAGAAAGAAAGAAATCAAGAAGGAAAAGAAAGAAGGGGAAAAAAAAAAAGAAAGGAAAAGAAAAAGAAAGAAGAAAAAAGACGGATCCCTATCATTTTCAATAGACGTAGCAGTTTCCTTCCGCTGAGCACGGAAATCATGGCGAAGTTTCAATCTGCGCTCGTGGTCCTTGAGCATCATTCACACACACACTGTACGTCCGGACAAATGACCAAAAAGCAAGCGAGTTATTGCCCATGTCATCATGGAGTACCTATTGTTCTCATTTTTCCGTCCAGTTCGTATCAGGGCCGGATAAGAGCACAAACAGACGTCTATACTCCAAGCATGGCAGTTTGCTTGGATCTGACGTTTCGTTTCGTTTCCTCCACCATCAAAGTCGTGGTTTCATTTTTGTGACGGTATGTTTGTTTCATTTGCATCTGTTGGTTTGTCTGTCTGTCTGTCTGTCCGTCACCAAGATGAAGCCCAAACTACCACCTGATTTTAAACGAAACTTGGCGGAAAGGTGGACAGTGGTCCAGAAATTAAGCCACTACATTTCGATTGGGATCCGTAGTGCAGATCGGGATCGGAAGGCGGATCCACGATCCGTTCAACGTTGGCGGAAGTCTGAAGTATCCCGAATGACGATTTGAATTGAGTGTTCGTTTGTGTGTCAGTAGTCTTCTTTTTTTTTGTTTCGCTTGTTTTGAAAGAACGCATTCATGTAAGATCTCATGGGTGGCAGTAATATTCTATTCTGGTATTTTTTGTTCTCAAATGAATCAGATCTAATAGCATCAGTAGTGAAAAGTTGACGTGAGGGGGATTTGAGTTGATTTGTGGTGGAGAGGGACGTCAGAGGTAGGGTGTGTGTGTGCGTGTGTGGGGTGTGTGTGTGTGTGTGGGGGGGGGGGGGGGGGTTGGTGTGTGTGTGTGTGTGTGTGTGTGTGTGTGTGGTGGGTATGGGTTTGGTGTGTGTGTAGTAGTACTTCAGTTTTACGTCTACTCCCCAAATGTGATATTAGACGAAGAGAGAAGAGAGAGAGAGAGAGAAGAGGAGAGAGAGAGAGAGGAGAGAGAGAGAGGAGAGAGAGAGAGAGATGCATAAATGTCTGGGGACTATGAAAGTGTATGCATAATGTGGTTATCTAAGTGCATATAAATGTTTCCTCTTTACATGCCTACAACATACCTGCAAATATCTTCAAGTAAATGCTTAACTGAACTGCAAATTAAAGAAAAAAAAAACAACAACATAGAAGTCGAACTTTAAATCTGAAAGAATCACACAAAGGCATGCCTGATAATGGTGGTAAATGAGCTTGAAGAGGTAAACAGTCAAACAGCAGATGCTTGCTGGTTATTCTTCGTTCTCCACAAATACTTCTGCTTCGTTTGTATATTTAATTTTTAAAGGCATCAAGTTTTAATTTATAAAATACTGAAATGAAATTTCAGTATTGGTACATATTTTTCATTTGTAAATGAGGAATGCTGTTTATACGTTCATAACTAATTAAATGAGTATTTTTATCAGCCACACCAAGCAAGCATTTTGTAGTGTTTCTGAATCGGCACCCGGGCGGTTTTTCTTTAATAATTGATTGACTTCAGGTAAAGAAAAGGATATATTCAATATTGTAGCGCACTTTTCATTTCTGGCTCCTCTCTTTGCGCATCTATCAGCTGCTCATTACCCAAATACCACAATGCGATGGAATCAACAGAAGGTGACATCAGTTCCTTTACATATCAAGACATGAATAAGATGGCATATTCCAATTTACAAGAAAGTTCGAAACGGTTTTTTGGAAATTTTACGGTTTGCAGAACAGAAATTAAAAGCACACAAATATACTTTAAATGCTGCTTGTGGCAAGTCAATTAAATGTGACAACGCCATAATAACAGCTATCATTTCGGCGACAAATATCGATCTGCCTTTTCCGATGGAATATATCTTTTTAACCTTCTGTGATGGTATAACAAAAACTGAACCCGACTGATTATTAGACAATACTGAACATCTGTGTAAACTTTAAGATGTTGAGGATATTTCCCTTGTATATGCATTTTTACAGAATAAGATAAATATTGGTTGGCCAGTTTTGCTCACATCAGCATGGTCAAGATCAAAATGTGACCCGTTTCTTTCCCAAACTGGAGGAGAAATCGAGGCACCTTCGCTAATGTCTCAGAACTGACTTGACTCTTTCAAAAGAATTTCTGTAGAAGAACCAATGGTAGTAATATGAGGTGTATGTGTGTGTGCGCGTGCGTGCGTGCGGTGCGTGCGTGCGTGCGTGCGCTGCGTGTGCGTTTGTGCGTGCGTGCGCATGTGTGTTTGGTGTGCGTGCGTGCGTGCGTGCGTGTGTGTGGTGTGTGCATGTGCATGTGCATGTGTGCGTGTGCGTGTGTGTGCATGTGTGTGTGCGTGTGCGTGTGCATGTGCGTGTGTGTGTGTGTGTGTGTGTGTGTGTGTGTGTGTGGCGGAGTTGGGTGGGTGGGGGATCTGAGAGAGAGAGGGCATGGGGCTGGGGTGAGGTGTACGTAGAAAGTATGACCACTATTGCAGTCTGTGCAGCGACGTTTCGTCTTTACGGCTTCTAGACAGAGACAGGAGACACTCCTTCACGTCCGCTGGACGGAAAGATCATTCTCAGTTCGAATGTCCCAATACCATACCTCTATATTCGTTAATACAAACATACAAGGACTGCTGAAAGTATCACTGGCGCCTGTGGCATCCCGCTTCAGGGCTGGACCGCAGTGCCTGGCGACTTGCCACGGACCGCAGTGCTGGCGACTTGCCACGGACCGCAGTGCCTGGCGACTTGCTGTCCACAAAAGGAGGTAAACAGCTTCGAAGAAAAGCGTTTGCAGGAATTGGACCAGGAGCGCCAAGCCGCACAGAGAGGAGACCTGACCCAATGACAGCTGTCGCATGCCCAGAGTGCGGACGTCTCTGTGTGTCCAGCTTTGACTTGCGCTCACACAGGCCGAGTCACTGACGTCTTCGTCGACCACGACGGACATCCATGATACATTTGTTGATACAAACAACTTACGGAAATCAACACTGTACAATCTTTCCATTTCCTCAGTTGTACATTTTCTGTGCAACTGAGATGTATGTCAGATGTTGGCGAGGCGAAGCAACAGTCACCAATGGCGTGAATTTTGAAATTATTGTGTTTTCGCACACTCGGGGGGGAGGGGGGGGGGGGGGGGGGGGGGGCGGGACTCAGATTAGTTTGGGGTGCCATAATGTTTAGCGTACACACGCTTGTATTTTTAGAAGGGGGGGGGGGGGG
>CM031600.1:83296792-83319292 GCA_018398815.1 Conus ventricosus
AAACCTCCCCGGGGGGGCCCAGGTGGACTTTGGGGTGAACCACGGTCATTTTAGCTGGAAACACACGTTAAAAATTTCCAAGACCAAGCCGGGATTCGAAACCACGACCTTTGGATCATGAGTCCAGCGCCTTATCCACTGGTTATGGCGGCCCCTACAGAGTTGTCATTTTGGAGCACTTCAATCAAGGAATTGAGAATGCATCGGTAAGTTCACAAAGTACAGGCATCCCTCTATGGACTGTGCATCGTATTACGAAAAAAATTCGTGAGGGAAAACAGATTGAGAGGCAAGAAGGGAGTGGGCGTCCGAAGAAATTGGGTGAAGTAGATAGGAGGAGGCTGGGGCAATTGGTTCAGCATGGGAAAAACGAAACAAACCAAGCTGAATTTTATTGTATTGTCTTTTAAGTGGTGAGAGAGAGGGGTGGCCAGAAAATCATTGTACAGATATACCCGAGCGAAGCCGGGTACACCGGCTAGTATATATATATATATATATATATATATATATATATATATATATATTATATATATATTAATAGAGAGAGAGAGAGAGAGAGAGAGAGAGAGAGAGATTATATATTATATATATATTTTTTTTTTAATATTTTTTTTATTTTCCCACATATGACCAATATTGTGAAGAACGAGAGGCGTTGCACCAAAAAAAAAAAAAAAAAGGGGGGGGGGGGGACGAGTGGTTGGAGGGGTGAGGGAAAGATCTCCTGCCCAATTTGCTACTTTTTGACTGGTCAAGTTTTCCACTCACTTCAATTTGATTTGGTAAGGGTCGCTCAACCACCATAAACTTACACCCACCCACCACCACCCCAACACTACGACTAAAATGACACGCAACTAATGAAACTAGCATTGAAACTAGAGCTTAAAGGAAAACAGTGTCTTAAAAGATTTCCCGAGAGGTACATACGCACTCGCAACTGACAAATCTTCAAACTTTTGGAAAATAACGGCAGTAATTAAAATACATGTCTATGCTTGCTGTCGACAACTGATACAATCAGAGCGAGAAAGAAAAACCAAGTGAATGACAGCATTTCTAATCATCAAGCCCCCATACGCAGAACGAAAACGAACAAACAAACAAATCGACTTAAACCCCAAAGAAAACAAAGCCAGACAACAAACCACAGAGATAAATTCAATCACACACAATTAAAAAAAAAAAAAAAAGCGAAAGTGTCCCTTCACGAGATATTGGACAGAAAAATGTCATTTTTGAAAGCAAACCATGAAAACAAAGAAGCTAAAAAAAAAAAAAAAAGTTGTAAAATTGTTTTAAAATGAAAAAGAGAATGGATGCCCACACCCCCCACCCCTCTCGCCTCCCGTACAGACATGTGTGAGAAGTGGACGTTGGAAACCCCCCTCCCCCCTCCCACCCCCCCAATCAATTACTGTTATCGTGTGCCATCGTGTACCGGTGGAAATGGAGGACACATATAAACATCGCATGCATCCTATGTGAGAAACTGGAGGAATAAATGAGATAATGAAAATGAGTGACTGATGTTTGAATGGTACGGGAAACGACTGAATGAGCGCCAGTAGGCTGCTCTGCGGCCGGGTGTCGTATATAATACTGTCGCTCAAAAAATCGTGTCGCAGCGACAGTATTTCCCGGGAAATACTGCATTTTATGGACAGCTACAATATTCTATGGGACATTTTTCGTGAAAAGTTGTCGCGCGACATTTTTTCCAGCAATTATTGTCGCTGCAACAATATTTCACGTGAAATGCTATCGCTGCGATACAATTCCACGGCGACAGTATTATATACGACACCGGCTCTACCTGGGTAGGCAGCCCGTTGAGTGGGTGAGGTAGTGTGTTTATTGTAAAGCGCTTAGAGCTTGGTCTGTGACCGAGGATAGGCGCTATATAAATACCCAATATAATAATAATAATAATAATAATAATAATAATAATAATAAGATTTTCGGCCCCCTTTCCAATTCCTTACACCTGAACCACATCTACCCATGCACAGTCTACTCACAGCTCATGAAGTTGTAGATGACGGGTTGACGGAACTGTTGAAGTAACATAACCAGTGCGCCAACATGGCCAAGGGGGGTAAGGCTCCAGCCGGCAGGTACTCTAAGACACCCGTGACCCTGCAAAACATGAACCGAGGAATTTTTGACATTGGACAAGAGACGTCTGCCGTGGCACTAACTTATTACCAGCAACCAGTAACCGGAATTTGGCACTAACTCGATGTTGAACCGATTTCAAGACTGTGGTTGAAGTCATTAGCATCTGATATTACGCAGGATCTGTCATTTTTTTTTTGAGTGAGTGAAAGGAAGAAAATGAGCTGAATTTTTACTTCTAAATTGTCTATAAAGCGCACACTTCTACACGCTCAAAAAAAAAGAAAAAAAAAGAAAAGAAAGAAAGAAAAAAAAAGAAAGATTAAAAAAAGAAAAAAAAAAGAAAAGAAAAAGAAAGAAGAAAAAAAGAAAGATAAGAAAGAAAGAAATCAAGAAGGAAAAGAAAGAAGGGGAAAAAAAAGAAAGAAAAGAAAAAAGAAGAAGAAAAAAAGACGGATCCCTATCATTTTCAATAGACGTAGCAGTTTCCTTCCGCTGAGCACGGAAATCATGGCGAAGTTTCAATCTGCGCTCGTGGTCCTCTGAGCATCATTCACACACACACTGTACGTACCGGACAAATGACCAAAAAAGCAAGCGAGTTATCTGACCATGTCATCATGGAGTACCTATTGTTCTCATTTCTTCCCGTCCAGTTCGTATCAGGGCCCGGATAAGAGCCACAAACAGACGTCTATACCTCCAAGCATGGCAGTTTGCTTGGGATCTGACGTTTCGTTTCGTTTCCTCCACCATCAAAGTCGTGGTTTCATTTTGTGACGGTATGTTTGTTTCATTTGCATCTGTTGGTTTGTCTGTCTGTCTGTCTGTCCGTCACCAAGATGAAGCCCAAACTACCACACTGATTTTAACGAAACTTGGCGGAAAGGTGGACAGTGGTCCAGAAATTAAGCCACTACATTTCGATTGGGATCCGTAGTGCAGATCGGCATCGGAAGGCGGATCCACGATCCCTTCAACGTTGGCGGAAGTCTGAAGTATCCCGAATGACGATTTGAATTGAGTGTTCGTTTGTGTGTCAGTAGTCTTCTTTTTTTTTGTTTCGCTTGTTTTGAAAGAACGCATTCATGTAAGATCTCATGGGTGGCAGTAATATTCTATTCTGGTATTTTTTGTTCTCAAATGAATCAGATCTAATAGCATCAGTAGTGAAAAGTTGACGTGAGGGGGATTTGAGTTGATTTGTGGTGGAGAGGGACGTCAGAGGTAGGTGTGTGTGTGCGTGTGTGTGTGTGTGTGTGTGTGTGTGGGGGGGGGGGGGGTTGGTGTGTGTGTGTGTGTGTGTGTGTGTGTGTGTGGTGGTATGGGTTTGGTGTGTGTGTAGTAGTACTTCAGTTTTACGTCTACTCACAAATGTGATATTAGACGAAGAGAGAGAGAGAGAGAGAGAGAGAGAAGAGAGAAGAGAGAGAAGAGAGAGAGAGAGAGGAGAGAGAGAGAGATGCATAAATGTCTGCGACTATGTAAGTGTATGCATAATGTGGTTATCTAAGTGCATATAAATGTTCCTCTTTACATGCCTACAACATACCTGCAAATATCTTCAAGTAAATGCTTAACTGAACTGCAAATTAAAAAAAAAAAAACAACAACATAGAAGTCGAACTTTAAATCTGAAAAGACATCACACAAAGGCATGCCTGATAATGGTGGTAAATGAGCTTGAAGAGGTAAACAGTCAAACAGCAGATGCTTGCTGGTTATTCTTCGTTCTCCACAAATACATTCTGCTTCGTTTGTATATTTAATTTTTAAAGGCATCAAGTTTTAATTTATAAAATACTGAAATGAAATTTCAGTATTGGTACATATTTTTCATTTGTAAATGAGGAATGCTGTTTATACGTTCATAACTAATTAAATGAGTATTTTTATCAGCCACACCAAGCAACGCATTTTGTAGTGTTTCTGAATCGGCACCGGACGGTTTGCTTTAATAATTGATTGACTTCAGGTAAAGAAAAGGATATATTCAATATTGTAGCGCACTTTTCATTTCTGGCTCCTCTCTTTGCGCATCTATCAGCTAGCTCATTACCCCAAATACCACAATGCGATGGAATCCAACAGAAGGTGACATCAGTTCCTTTACATATCAAGACATGAATAAGATGGCATATTCCATTTACAAGAAAGTTCGAAACGGTATTTGGAAATTTTACGGTTTGCAGAACAGAAATTAAATGCACACAAATATACTTTAAATGCTGCTTGTGGCAAGTCAATTAAATGTGACAACGCCATAATAACAGCTATCATTTCGGCGACAAATATCGATCTGCCTTTTCCGATGGAATATATCTTTTTAACCTTCTGTGATGGTATAACAAAAACTGAACCCGACTGATTATTAGACAATACTGAACCATCTGTGTAAACTTTAAGATGTTGAGGATATTTCCCTTGTATATGCATTTTTACAGAATAAGATAAAATATTTGGTTGGCCAGTTTTGCTCACATCAGCATGGTCAAGATCAAAATGTGACCCGTTTCTTTCCCAAACTGGAGGAGAAATCGAGGCCACCTTCGCTAATGTCTCAGAACTGACTTGACTCTTTCAAAAGAATTTCTGTAGAAGAACCAATGGTAGAATATGAGGTGTATGTGTGTGTGCGCGTGCGTGCGTGCGGTGCGTGCGTGCGTGCGTGCGTGCGTGTGCGTTTGTGCGTGCGTGCGCATGTGTGTTTGGTGTGCGTGCGTGCGTGCGTGCGTGTGTGCGGTGTGTGCATGTGCATGTGCATGTGTGCGTGTGCGTGTGTGTGCATGTGTGTGTGCGTGTGCGTGTGCATGTGCGTGTGTGTGTGTGTGTGTGTGTGTGTGTGTGTGTGTGGCGGAGTTGGGTGGGTGGGGATCTGAGAAGAGAGAGGCATGGGGCTGGGGTGAGAGTGTACGTAGAAAGTATGACCACTATTGCAGTCTGTGCAGCGACGTTTCGTCTTTACGGCTTCTAGACAGAGACAGGAGACACTCCTTCACGTCCGCTCGGACCGGAAAGATCATTCTCAGTTCGAATGTCCCAATACCATACCTCTATATTCGTTAATACAAACATACAAGGACTGCCTGAAAGTATCACTGGCAGCCTGTGGCATCCGCTTCAGGGCTGGACCGCAGTGCCTGGCGACTTGCCACGGACCGCAGTGCCTGGCGACTTGCCACGGACCGCAGTGCCTGGCGACTTGCTGTCCACAAAAGGAGTAAACAGCTTCGAAGAAAAGCGTTTGCAGGAATTGGACCAGGAGCGCCAAGCCCGCACAGAGAGGAGACCTGACCCAATGACAGCTGTCGCATGCCCAGAGTGCGGACGTCTCTGTGTGTCCAGCTTTGACTTGCGCTCACACAGGCCGAGTCACTGACGTCTTCGTCGACCACGACGGACATCCATGATACATTTGTTGATACAAACAACTTACGGAATCAACACTGTACAATCTTTCCATTTCCTCAGTTGTACATTTTCTGTGCAACTGAGATGTATGTCAGATGTTGGCGAGGCGAAGCAACAGTCACCAATGGCGTGAAATTATTTGTTTTCGCAACTCGGGGGGGGGGGGGGGGGGGGGGGGGGGGGACTCAGATTAGCTGAGGCCATAATGATTACACAACGCCGGGTGACATCATCGCTTCTGCTATTGTTTCAGACGGTGAGCCAGAGACAAAGCGAAACGGATATTTCACACTGACATTTTCTCATCCCATTGTTGTTCGTTGATTGCTGTCTCGCCTTTTGTCTCCCCCGTAGTGCACTACTCCCACGCCGCTCATTACGGTCACTCTATCCATAACCACACCCAGTGTGTTCGTGTGGTGTTGTCACATTATATGGTGTCTTTTTTGCGTCAACAAGACCATTGTCATTTTTTTCTTTTTTCTTTTTCTTTTTGTTTTTAGAAGGGGGGGGGGGGGGGGGGGGGGGGGAGGAGGGTGCTATTTTCGTCAAATGTGTGCGTGACCTCCGATGAAAACATGAAACCTACGAGAGATTGCAGAGTCACAGATCTGCTGAAACAGGCACTGTACGCACACAGAGAGAGGAGAGAGAGAGAGAGAGAGAGAGAGAGAGAGAGAGAGAGAGAGGAGAGAGAGAGAGAGAGAGAGAGAGAGGGAGGGAGGGAGGGCAAAGAGAGAGAGAGAGAGAGAGAGAGAGAGAGAGAGAGAGAGAGAGAGAGAGCGAGACAGACAGACAGACAGACACACAGACCGACGGAGACAGAGTGTATGTTTGTGTCATTATCTTTTTCCGACTTGCCGTAACTTAAAGCAAGCTAGGGGTACAAATCCCACTGACAAAACACAGGGCAGAAGAGTTACAAAGGACACAGAAAATGTCCACCAATGAGGAGGTGGTTCACAATGCATCGAAGAAAAAAAAAACCCAACAAAACCCAGCCAGTCAGAACGAGTGAGTGGTTGCATGGTCAGTGGGCACGTGGTCTTGTACAGGAATGGGGGGGGGGGGGGGGGGGGGGGGGGGAGAATTGTACAGGAATGGGGGGAAAAATGTGAAGATGCACAGCTGCAAGTGAGTTTTGCTTTCTTTTCCGATTGATGTCAAAGCTAGCACCTTCGGAAGTGCCGCTTCACAAGGTTATATATGTATGTGTGAGCGTTGCGCGCACGCACATACACACGAACAAGCATTGACGTACTCGTTTCTCGCCAAACGGGAAGAAGCTCAGAGGTACATTTCACGTGATGGCAGTGGAGGTTTGTGTGTATGACCGTTTTCCCCCCCGCCATTAAGGCAGCCATACTCCATCTTCGGGGAAGGTGCATGCTATGTGTAACGTGCCATCCATACCAACGGCCAAACTGGCCTCTTCCGAAAGTTGGTGATAGGATTTGACGTGTGTGCAAGATGTTGTGCGTGCGTTCACACACGGAACCTCGGTTTATAGTCTCATTCGAAGGACTGTATGGGGAATGGAGTCAGAACCAATGTTAACTCCGAGGGAAAAAAATCCCCCTGTACCGAAATTCGAACCCGTAAACCCCAGGATCACGAGTCCGGCGCTCTACCAACTGAGCTATTCCGGCCCCTGATGATAATAATAATCATTATCTTTATTATCATTACTATGAATACTTACATAGCGCTTATCCTCAGACAGCAAACTCTAAGCGCTTTACAGTTCCTGCTCTCTGGCGCCACATTCAGTCTTTTCCCGCTTCAGTCACTCCGTCAGTCAGTCACTGAAATGTTCATTCATGTTTTCATTCAAACCGGTGCACGCTGTGTGTTTATATACATGCCATCAAACGGGAACGTATCTTTGTGCCCACGTCTCTTTGTGCCCACAGACGTATCTTTGAGCCCACGTCTCTTTGTGCCCACGTCTTTTTGTGCCCACGTCTAACCCTAACCCTAACCCTATCCCTAACCCTAACCCTATCCCTAACCCTAACCCTATCCCTAACCCTATCCCTATCCCTATCCCTAACCCTATCCCTAACCCTAACCACTTTATAGAGACGTGGGCACAAAGAGACGTGGGCACAAAGGGATGCTTCGCATCCAACGACATGCGTACCAAGGGCCAAACTGGCCTTTCCAGGTGATGCGGGTATCAGAAATACAGAGGGAAAGAGGAGGGAACTTTCTTTGTCAGTTTCTACTCTGTGAATAAAACTAGCGGATTTATTATTAGTATCATTCGTCCTCGCTTTACATACGATCTAGTTTTTAACTCTCTCTCTCTCTCTCTCTCTCTCTCTCTCTCTCCGTGCGTATATGGGTGTGTGAGTGCGAGCGCGCACGCGCGGTTCTTTAGTGTGTGCGCATGTAGTGGTGGTTTGTGTGGTGTGACTATGGGTGCGAGTGTATGTATTAATATTATTAACATTGTATATTTCACATACGAATGCTTTTTAATACTGCTGAATGTTTTATGATCAATGCGAGACAATTTTCCTTTCGTAAGAGGGCAATGAATTGAATTGAATCGATTGAATTGATTGGAGGGTGTGTGGGATAAGGAAAGGTGACCTCGCCTTCACTGCATAGAATTCCCTTGCGCATATTGCAGGTGTTCTCCACTTGTTCCTGTAGATCTGATCGCCTTCCTGTTTACTACCCGTTCAAGGGCCGGTCGTTCGTCCGTTCAGAACAGATTCCCTGCCTTCTCGCTGCTCCCTGTTTCATCTGTTACACGATATCAGCGCCACCACAACGGCTGGGTTCACAAGCATCGCCGGCAAGGTTCGTTAAATAACAGAGAGTCAGGAAACCCGTGAATGAACGGAGCTCAACGACCTCAACGGAACGCACGTGGGAGGAAACTGTCACGCGCAGCGAGCAACAGACAGGGCTAGGGCGACCCAGATCAAGCGCCCTGGTTGGCCTTTATGTGGATGGATTCACACACGCCTGAGTCATTTTGGTATTTGTGATGCTCATTGTTAAACCACGGAATCAATTCTTGTGACCTGGGTGACTGCAGATTGTGTTTTCTTGAGGCAGGAACTACGCAGTTTGATCGTTTTGCGCAAGACAGACAAACAGACAGACACACAGAGATAGAGAGAGAGAGAGAGAGAGAGAGGAGAGATGAGAGAGAGAGAGAGAGAATCGGAGTTTGAACAGTTTAATGTCTAGGCCAAAGGCCCATTTCTATGGTATGGGCACACATTAGGAAACATTCGCGTACAAACGCATCTCCCATACACTCACAAATACAAGGTCCACGACATGCAAACACGAAAAAACGTATGTAAGGGATCAGGGTAATGCGGATTAATCAAAGCAAAGGGTCTGCAGAACCAAACGGATCATTTGCATTTGGAAAATTACATCGCATTTCATGTGGAAAAGGATGACTTTTATGACCTCCTACAGGTGAGATAGGGAAGGATGACCTTTTATCACCTCCTACAGGTGAGATAGGGAAGGATGACCTTTTGTCACCTCCTACAGGTGAGATAGGGAAGGGTGACCTTTTATCACCTCCTACAGGTGAGATGGGGAAGGGTGACCTTTTATCACCTCCTACAGGTGAGATAGGGAAGGATGACCTTTTATCACCTCCTACAGGTGAGATAAGGAAGGGTGACCTTTTGTCTCATTTGACAACTGACAGTAAAAACGGAACAGATTCTGCAGTCCAAGCATTCTCTGAAAAGATTTAGGAGACAGAAAGCAAGCGCTGCATTTTGGGTTAGCGATTTGAAGCTAACAGAAGCGAAAGCTTGAGACTGGTCCGGTTATCAAAATGTTTCCGAGGAATGCAATGTTCTTGAATCTTTCCATGTATCTAGGACATTTAAGTATGAAATGTGCTTCACTTTCCGATTCATTTCGGCATAAAGAGTAATCGGTGTTATTGTAATGATAGCGCAGTGTATGTGCGCGCGCGCGCGTGCGTGTGCGTGTGTGTGTGTGTGTGTGTGTGTGTGTGTGTGTGTGCGTGCGTGCGTGTTACGGGAGATACTACTAGCCTCAATCTCATTAGAAGATTTCTTGCTGTAACATGTTTTAAGTTCATACAAGTAGGATGACAAAGAAAAACTCGACTTAAATGTAGAATAAAAAGTGAAGCGTTCTTTTGTTGAAAATTCGTTTGCCCAGCCAGCTATGATGGAACGATTGTTTGCCCAGCCAGCTATGATGGAACAATTGTTTGCCCAGCCAGCTATGATGGAACGATTGTTTGCCCAGCCAGCTTGATGGAACGATTGTTTGCCCAGCCAGCTATGATGGAACGATTGTTTGAACGATTGTTTGCCCAGCCAGCTATGATGGAACGATTGTTTGCCCAGCCAGCTATGATGGAACGATTGTTTGCCCAGCCAGCTATGATGGAACGATTGTTTTCTTCAATTTATTCAGAAAAGATCTCTCATCACCGGCTCCCTGATCTGTCCAAACATTATCAAATCCACATTTTTAAAACAAAACAACCCAAAAGATGCCCATGTGATTCGACTTTGTCCGCGCAATATAGTAACATTTGATGAGTTTCAAAAGGTGGGCAATGGTGTAACATGTTGATCACGTTACCAAAATTCTATAGATCTAGTTTCAAAGTGAGACGACCGCATGCGGAAATCTAAACAAATCTTAAATAAATGTTAGCGAACCGCAAAAAAAACAAACAAACCCCCCCCCCTCAAAAAAAAAAAAAAAAAAAACAACAACAACAAAAAAAACAACAATGGACAAACGAATCACAAGACAAAACACGACGCGTTTCGACCTCTTAGGTCATCTTCAGGCAAGATACAAAACAATCAACGCCTATCTTGCGCTGGAGTGATTGAAGATAAGTGATTGCTCGTTCATTTTCGTTGTCCTAATTGCTTTGTATCTTGCCTGAAGAAGACCTAAGAGGTCGAAACGCGTCATGTTTTGTCTTGTGATTCGTTTGTCACGGTTTTTTTTTTTTTTTTTTTTTGGGGGGGGGGGGGGGGGGTTCGCTAACATTCATTCAAAATTCCATATATTTTGTGGCATTGAATATACAATGAGTATCTTCTCTCCATGAATCTTCTCTGAGGGTGTTCTCTGAGAAGTATTCACAAATATATTCATAGAACAGATGAAACTTTTGAATGGGATACAAGTCTGCAATTTTTCCCAACATTTCAGCCCCAACATTCAACATTGCTTGAATCTGGGTATCAAAACGCTTGACAAAGACGTGAGGACACAGATTCTTATCCTGTAGATGGGATGAATTATTGCCTCTGACCAGTCTTCAGGATACAGACCAGCAGAAAACGATTTATTACATGCTGGACAAGAAAAGGAGCGTGTGAATGGCAGAATGTTTAACCGAAAATCACAAATAATTTTGTCAGGTCCGGTCACTGTCCCATTTTTCCTGTTTCGAATGGCTGTGTAAATCTCTGCCTCTGTAATATCGCATTCAAGGCTACTGATATGCCTCTCCTCATCTCTTACTTCCTCCTACTCTTCTTTATTTCTGCAAGTTAAAGTTATTTCACTTATTGCGCAGACACTTGGCATCGTATCCTGCTCATCCACGTTGACAGGATCTTTATCAGATACAGAATGAAACACTTTGAAAAATCTTGATACCACTGATCTTTCCATATTGAATTTCTTATAGACGTACTTGAAACCACAGGCTTTGACGTGTTGTCATACAGTAAATTAAGAACTTAGTTCTTATATGAACTTTTCTTTTGTCTCCGAAACTCGTTATAATCATTTCTTAACACTGAATACGCTTCTGCTTCAGTATATCCTCTATATTGGGCGGAAGTGACTATCGTACACACCGCATGTTAGCGCTGCACTCGCTGTCAAACTAGTTCTGCTGTTTCTCTTCACACACAGCAACTGTCTTGTTCATGTTTTCTCCAGTAAGCAACAGTCTATTAAATTTTCTAGGGGCAGAATTTGTACTTTCAATTACCAAGTTTTCCGCTTCTGCAAATTGTCTGACCGTCTCAGAGCTAAACTGTGTCACGAATACACGATTTTTCGGATGATCATACGCAAATTTGAAAGACAAATACACTTTTACATTTTTCTACACTAACTCTTCCTTTCCTCAGCAAAACATTAAATTCTACAGGCACACGTTTACACTCAGTCCTTTTTGCAGCATTACACGTTGCTGATAAGCAAAGCAGGCTTCTAGAAACAATAAAATAACCAACAACACTACAGCCTGAAGTAGAAATGTAACATTTCCAGAATGACACCCAAACATTCCGTTCAGAACTGTGAGGTCAAAATAGTCACAAGGATCCAGGAGATGCTTTCCATATTCATTGATTTCTTCATTTCTACACATGCGATTCACACATTCATTAACATAATTACCAGGGAAGCAGCACACATCAAAAGTAACATCGACGTCATTTACCGGAACACTGTTTTCACCTCCAGTCCTAGCATTCCAGACTCCGAAAACAATGAATGGGAGATTTGCGGTACTTGCGATTACGTCCACCCAACACCGTTCAGTCAGAGAAATCCCTGTAAATAAACTGGGCCGACAGGCGGATCATAGCACCTATCAATAAAACGTCTTGTCTGTTTTGAGTACGTTTTGGGACAGCTTCAACATCACTGTATTATTGAATGCGTTCAGCGAAACTCCCGCACTCTTTTCAAAACACTGTCACATCACGTGATAGTCGAGCTACTGTGGCGTCTTTCATTTTGCTAACCAGGAGACATGAATACGTTGTGCAACGGAAATTAATGAGAAGGAAAGCGCTCAGAAAATGTTTCCACAAGCAAAATGAGTCAAAAGTTCAAAATGTACCACGAATTCATAATGCCGAGTCAAACCGAATAAAAAAATGTTATTGGTTAAAAACTTACGCTTTTTTCACGTGACTCGATAGTCATCGTAATGGCCCCCTGGCCAGACTCCTAACGGCTGTGATCAGCACTGACAGTCACGTTGAAGTCACAACTCGCCGAATGCGGCACACAGTTTGTCCTCACCACACATCCAAGTGTCCGTTGCCGTTTGTCGCTCCTGTCGTCGCCTTCCTTTCTCCCAACACCAGACCGGGACCGAACCGGTGAACGCACGTGTTTCTCAATGTGCACGTGCTCACCTGAGCGTTGGTCTCCCGTTTCGAGGCCTGTGTCAGCGCCCACAGTGACACGAATGACAGCCATCTCATCGGTGTGTGTGTGTGTGTGTGTGTGTGTGTTGGGGGGGGGGGGGGGGGAGAGGGTGGTTCCGGTTGGGGTATTCCTTTGCTGACGTCACCATGGAGAGGTTTTCCTGGTCTGGAGGTGTGTCCTGCCTGTGGTTTCTCTGCCATGCCCTCTTCAACTATGCTCTGATCGGCTTTGACGTGGGTGTGGCATCCTTCATGTTGCTCTGCCAGTATTTCCTGCTGTGCTGAACTGTGGGAACTGGCAAATACACGTGCAGCTGATGGATGAGCAGGGAGGATATCCGATTGTGCACCTCCTGTGTTGCTAGTGGTGTAAGCTGCTTTCAAGTTACAAGTGGCTTCCCACTGATGGACCTTGGGGCCACGGATCGATGTTGGTTCCTCATCTGAAGGGCTGCTTTTCCGATGTCGACCATCTGGAATATTGGTAGGAGTGAATCCCGTGCCTTGTACATAGCTACCAGAGTGAGTTGTAATGGGCGTGTCACGACCAGTTTTCTTTCCCCTCTGAAATACGCGTGTAGCTCCTGTTGCGATGATCTTTGAAGACGGTCTGAAGTTCATTGAGCAGATCTCCAGCTACCTTGATGCCTTTTTGTTTTAGTTTTTCCTCTTCCTTTGATAAGGATATCCATTTTGCCACCCCATCTGGCGAGTTTGGCAATAACGGCAGGTGGTCTGTCGTTATCGTTGTTATTGGGAGAAACCAGAAAATTCTGCACGTATGTAGTCGTCACGTGTCCATGTCGTGGCTGCAATAGTGTCGCACGAGACGTCATCAATCTCTCTCGTACAATTCCATAGGTCTGAATGGGGGAAAGGAGAATGTTGAAAAATGTCAAATGGTCTCTCCTTGAGAAGGATTTCAGTTTGTCAATTGCATCGTCCAGGTCCTTAAAAAGGTTATCCATCCTCTGTTCCAACGTTTTTAGACTGTGAGTAGTTGACTGCGTGGTTTAATCAAGGTAATTTTTCCTCCGGCTGCATTGATTTCACGCGTAGATTTTCCCGCTTGCCAGGCATAGCTTCCAGGGAATGATAAACCTTGTCTCGTTACTGATCACTCTTTGTTTGAAAATGTTGATCAAACTGTTGAGAAAACGAACTTTCCATTTGTTTCTCATGGTTTAAAAAAAAAATAGTTTGCAATATTTTTTTCCACATCGTCATCTGGTCCAGGGTTAGTCTCAATGTCATTGGGACACAGAAGAACTTGCATTAGGATGATGCACAAATACACACAGTTTACTTGTGCTCTTGCTGCTCATGTCATGTTGTTGGATATGGTGGCTGCCACTTTTGCTTGTCGAGTCATGAAAAAAAATCAAAACAGCCACAAACCGTCCACAGATAGCACGAAAAGTTGTATTTGCTATTGGCATGGTGTTGTACTTTCCTTTAGCTACACAATGATCAACTTTGGTTCTTTATAAATTGGAAGTGTTAGTTTTTAAAAAACCACAAGAATTAACTAGACAGCTTTTGAATCACGTCCTTCCAGTTTACTGACATGTACTGACGAGAGAGAGAGAGAGAGAGAGAGAGAGAGAGAGAGAGAGAGAGAGAGAAGAGAGAGAGAGAATCATCTCATTCGCATTGAAGATTACGAACCACATAAGTAGATGGAGAGATACTTGAATAGTGACCAGCTTCCTTCCTTCCTTTCTTTCTTTCTTTCTTTCATTTCTTTTTTTTTCAAACAGGTTTATAAATATGCCAGGGTAAGCAGCCGAATGTTTACTGCAAACTTCCTCTCAACTGGTCAATACGTTCTGTGCCGTTCATGTTCTGCACCCGTCTCTGCATAACGGTGACTCCCCATCGCGTAAAAGCGTATTTCCAGGGTAGTCCCCTTTCCCGTTTCATTCGTTAAACAACCGAAGCCCTATCATGAAATCTCGCGTCAGCAGCGATGTCCACAAATTCCAAAAATAGCAGAAAATCGCGATGATTGGATTTCACTGAAACTAGTTAAATAAATGGAAACGTTGTAGGCGTTAACATGTCATGCAAAAATAATAATAATAATAATAATAATAATAATAATAACAATAATAATAATAAAAAAGGAGGCCATAATGACCCAAATCAAGTGTTTCCAATTGCCTCCGTGCATATTCATGCACTGACGTCATTGGTGATATTGTGACAAGATCAGTATCAAATTGTTCCGTGTTAACAAGAGAAACCAATTTGTTTTTGTGTGTGTGTGTGACACCGGTTGATTGTTTTATTCATGGTAGAAAGCATGCTGTTTCAGAATTTGAGAGAGAGAGAGAGAGAGAGAGAGAGAGAGAGAGAGAGAGCAATTTGTGTGTGTGTGTGTGTGTGTGTGTGTGTGACACCGGCACACTGTTGAATCGGTGCTTTGCCTCCCTTTTTTCTGTCTTTTCTCCTCTGATTGGTCGATTATTGGACACTGTCTTTTCTCTTCTGATTGGTCGATTATTGGACACTTTCTTGAAATTGGTCAACACCAATTCCGTGCCTTTTATATTTTGCATCCACCTCCGCCTAGAGGTGATGCAAGCACACCATAGCTGTTACATCAGACAGTCCTAATCTCCTGTTTTATCCTGTGAGCGACGTAAGCCCTATCATCAAATCTCGCTGCACCTGACGAGATTTCCCAACTAACAGACAACCGTGGTAATGTGATTTTACTGAGATCAGCAAATAAAAGTAAAATAAAAGGGAAATGTGTGTTTAAACCTACCACGCGAAGCGAACAGTGAAGCAATAGTCTATGATGAAGTAAATCACACATTCCTATATGCTATCATGCATGTTGATGCTTCAGCTGAGATATTCTTTCGAGATCTGTATCACCTTAACTAGGCTGACCCTGGAGAAAGGTCCAGTGGCGGTGGGGAAAGACCACTGACCACAGGGAAAGTCCTGTTGACAGTGGGAAAGACTACAACTTTGGATTCTCTCTTGAGGGCACATAAGACCGTATGGCGAAAGCTTGGCTGTGTCTGGAGTGGCACTGTCTTCATCTGTCCGTGGGCAGGGGTGGTTGGGTCTGTGGGTGTGCTCGGCAGCTGGGGGGTGGTGTTTTTCGCCGGTGGGCTCTGCAGTCATGAAATACGGGCTGGTACACCCATGGGGGATGCTACTTTGAGGCTGTTATGAGCTGCATCCTGTAGTCTAATTTACCTCTGTTCAGGAGCAGTTATGTCCCTTGATATCTTAATGGAGTGTCCTGCGCGTGCCTGTACCCATCGTCAACACAGCGCAGGCCTCCAGGGGTGGTACAGGACTGCTCTAAGGGCAGGTGAAGACAGTGCTTCTCTGGGTCCTCCCCAGCACCTTCGGTGTTTCTTTTTCTTCTTTGCCTTAACTAGGCTGACCCTGGAGAAAGGTCCAGTGGCGGTGGGGAAAGACCCACTGACCACAGGGAAAGTCCTGTTGACAGTGGGAAAGACTACAACTTTGGATTCTCTCTTGAGGGCACATAAGACCGTATGGCGAAAGCTTGGCTGTGTCTGGAGTGGCACTGTCTTCATCTGTCCGTGGGCAGGGGTGGTTGGGTCTGTGGGGTGTGCTCGGAAGCTGGGGGGTGGTGTTTTTCGCCGGTGGGCTCTGCAGTCATGAAATACGGGCTGGTACACCCATGGGGGATGCTACTTTGAGGCTGTTATGAGCTGCATCCTGTAGTCTAATTTACCTCTGTTCAGGAGCAGTTATGTCCCTTGATATCTTAATGGAGTGTCCTGCGCGTGCCTGTACCCATCGTCAACACAGCGCAGGCCTCCAGGGGTGGTACAGGACTGCTCTAAGGGCAGGTGAAGACAGTGCTTCTCTGGGTCCTCCCCAGCACCTTCGGGTGTTTCTTTTTCTCCACATTCCTATATGCTATCATGCATGTTGATGCTTCAGCTGAGATATTCTTTCGAGATCTGTATCACCATGTTCCCTGCTATCAAGGGGAATCAGTTTCTCGTCACTTCAGCGAACACAAATTGTAATGTTAATGTGAGAGAGAGAGAGAGAGAGAGAGAGAGAGAGAGAGAGAGAGAGAGAGAGAGAGAGAGAGAGCATCAAGCTCAGTTGAATCTAAGATTGTAAAGCAGATAATTTAAATAGCATCTGAAACAGCAACTCGCCACTCTCCTTTCTGTCTTTTCTTTTCTGGTTGGTCGGCTATTGCACTCTTTCTTGCAATTGGTCAATGCATTCTGCGTCTTTCACATGCTGCACCCACGACCCCAGCACACCAAAGCAGATTTTCAAGTAAGTCCCAGTTTCCTGTTCAATCCTTTAAACGACACAAGCCCTGTCGTAAAAAAGTCGCTTCATCTGACAAGGTTCCCCACATAACAGGCAATGGTGGTAATGTGATTTTACGGAGATAAACAAATAAAGGAAAGGAAAAGGAAATGTTGTGCGTTTAAACCTACCCTACACGGCAAATAATAAAGCAACAGGCGATGATGGTCTGAATCAAGGGTTCCTGTTTACCTCCATGCAGACTCATGAACCTACTTCAACTGAGACATTCTTTCCAGATCTGCCTTACAACGTTCCCTGCTATCCAGAGAAATCAGCTTTTTGTCACTTCAGCAAACACAGATTGTGTTCTTGATGGTAGAGAGAATACCATTTGATAGCTTAGGGTGACGAGAGAGAGAGAGAGAGAGAGAGAGAGAGAGAGAGAGAGAGAGAGAGAGAGAGAGAGAGAGAGAGAGAGAGAGAGAGAGAGATTATGCCATTTGATGGCTTTTAACAATGTGTGTGTGTGTGTGTGTATGTGTGTGTGTGTGTGTGTGTGTGTGTGTGTGTGTGTGTGTGTGTGTGTGTGCGTGTGTGTGTGTGTGCGTGTGTGTGTGTGTTTGTGCGTGTGTGTGTGTGTGTGTGTGTGTGTGTGTGTGTGTGTGTGTGTGTGTGTGTGTGTGAGGAGAGAGAGAGAGAGAGAGAGAGAGAGAGAGAGAGAGAGAGAGAGAGAGAGAGAGAGAGATTATGCCATTTGATGGCTTTTAACAATGTGTGTGTGTGTGTGTGTGTGTGTGTGTGTGTGTGTGTGTGTGGAGAGAGAGAGAGAGAGAGAGAGAGAGAGAGAGAGAGAGAGAGAGAGAGAGAGAGAGAGAGAAGAGAGTATCTCATTTGCATTGCTAAAAGGCAGAGACGTTGAAACAAAGACAAAGACTGTTTTCTTCTGCCTCTATATTGAAATTTATGTATGTATCTTCCAGCCTACGTAAACGTCCAATTGTGACAACGTATTTGGCCATTAATCAAAATACATTCTGTGTCTTTTACGTCTTGCACCTGGCTCTGCAACGATCCCACAAAACCAGTTTCCGCACAGAGTTGCAGCTTCCTGTTTCATCTGTTCAACGACATACGCCCTATCATGAAACCTCACTTCATTACCAATGCCGACAAGGTTCCCAAAATAACAGCCAATCTCGATAATAAGATTTTACAGCGCTCAGCAAAATGAATGGAAATGTGCTGGGTACACCTTTCACAAAAAAGAGAGGAAAAGATAAAAAAAAAAGACTGGTGATCCAGATCCAGTGTTCTCCTTCGCCTTCATGCATGATCATGGAGTTGCGTCACTTGTCTGTCTCTCCCTCGTCTGACCAAATCTTTGGTACACTGTTCTGTGTTAAGAAAAAAAATCGATTTTCTGTGTGGCAATCGGCTTATGAAGAGTGCAGTTCCGATGGTGGCGAGAATATGATTTCAATGCTTTGAGCAACAACAGAGAGAGAGAGAGAGAGAGAGAGAGAGAGAGAGAGAGAGATAGAGAGAGAGAGAGAGAAGAGAGAGAGAGAGAGAGAGAGAGAGAGAGAGAGAGAGAGAGCAACAACAGAGAGAGAGAGAGAGAGAGAGAGAGAAGAGAGAGAGAGAGAGAGAGAGAGAGAGAGAGAGAGAGAGAGAGAGAGAGAGAGACAGACAGACAGACAGAGAGACCGCACAACCATCTCATTTCCATCAAAGATCATTAAAAGGGAAAAGTGCTTAAACTGGATTAAACTTCTTTTTTTTAATTCTTGCCTCCACATAAAAATTGATTGATATATCAGCCGGCTACGTAAACGTGCGATTCTGAAAACAATTTCGTCATTGGCCAATACATTCTGCGTCTTTTACGAGCAACATCCGCCTCCACGTGTAGGAGACAACGATCACACAAGCGCATTTCCCCAGACAGTTGCAGCTTCCTGTTTCATCTGTCAGACGAACTAAGCCCTATCATGACATCTCTCTTCATTAACAATGCTAACAGGTTCCCAAAATAACAGCCAGTCTCGATGATAAGATTTTACAGAGCTCAGGCAGATGTGCTGGGGGGCGGCCTTAGGTCTATTCCCTTTAAGTCTATTCCCTTTAAGTCTATTCCTTCCAGGTCTATTCTTGTTAAGTCTTAGGGATAGGGTTAGGGATAGGGTTAGGGTTAGGGTTAGGGATAGGGTTAGGGATAGGGTTAGGGTTAGGGATAGGGATAGGGTTAGGGTTAGGGATAGGGTTAGGGATCGGGATAGGGTTAGGGATAGGGTTAGGGTTAGGGATAGGGATAGGGTTAGGGATAGGGTTAGGGATCGGGATAGGGTTAGGGATAGGGTTAGGGATAGGGTTAGGGTTAGGGTTAGGGTTAGGGATAGGGTTAGGGATAGGGATAGGTTTAGGGTACTAACCCTATCCCTAAGACTTAACGAGAATAGACCTGGAAGGAATAGACTTAAAGGGAATAGACCTAAAGGGAATAGACCTAAAGGGAATAGACCTAAAGGTACCTCCCCGATGTGCTGGGTACAGCTTTCACAACGCAACAAGAAAGAAGGGCACTGACGACCCAGATCAAGTGTCCCAGTTTGCCTTCACGCATGCAGATGGACTTGCGTCATTCGTCTCTCCCTGGCTTATCTAACGAGATCGTCAGTGCACTGTTTTGATTTTCTGTGTGACATTGGCCAACACAACTGCACTGCTGATGGTAGAAGAATTTGATTTGATCGCTTTGAGTAATGTCACACACACACACACACACACACACACACCACACAGAGAGAGAGAGAGAGAGAGAGAGATGAAAAGTAGATATTGAAACAGATACTTCCCTTTCTCGTGTCTATTCTATATATATATATATATATATATATATATATATATATATATATATATATATATATATATCATACACAAGAAAACAAAACAACACTTTTCCGGACTGCAAATATTTCGGCGATTGCCTTTATCGATGCTTATTGACAGTGACGCATTGCAGAGATCATCATCAGTATAATGACGTTTTTCTATGAACCCTAAAATGACGTCAAGCTCACAATGATAACCACGTTCGCAAATTTTCAATTTCTTTCTAAGACGGCTGGGAGGAGCGGGGGGGGGGGGGGGGGGGGGGGGGGGGGGGGTTTCTTTTTGCTGTGTGCATGAATATTGTATGAATAAGTGCAAATGGTGGATGTAAGCGCATTGAGTTGTACAACAAGAAATGCGCTATATACGGATTATACATTATTATTATTATTATTATTATTATTATTATTATTATTATTATTATTATTATTATTGCAGAGATCATTATCAGTCTTGAGGCTCAGGACGGGTCACAACAGGCTGAACGCTCACCTGTATAACAAGATGAAGATCGGACAGTCAGAGATGTGCCCATGCCATACAGCTGCTATGACAACCGAACATCTCCTGCAGCACTGCCATCTGCATGACGCCCTGAGGAACGAAACGTGGCCTGAGGCAAAGGCCCTGAACGAGAAGCTGCATGGCGGCCAGGCAGCCTGGAGAGGACGGCAGCGTTTGCGAGGCAGACTGGTGTATCCATCTAACGTGGTGATCGACGAAGAAGAAGAAGAAGAAGTATAATGACGTTTTTCTATGAACCCTACAATGACGTCAAGCTCACAATGATAACCACGTGCGCAAATTTTCAATTTCTTTCTAAGAAGGCTGGGAGGAGCGGAGGGGGCGGGGATGGGGGGGGGGGGGGGGGGGAATTCAGGGGGGTGTCAGGCCCTTCACCATCACCCCAACCCACCCCCCCCCAGATCACCCGACTCCACACCCCCATCCAACTCCCCATCTCACCCCACACCCATTCACTCATTCGCCCACCTACCCAAGAACACCCACCCCCATCCTAGCCCCCCAAATCACGCATCCCCATTCCCCCCCCCCCCCCCCCCCCCACCCAGGACCCCTAATTATTTGCATCCCCGATCCCTGGGGACCCAAGCACCAAGACCCTTAAACTCCCCCACCCCCTAGCACCCAGGGACCCCACCTCCCTGCCCACCAAGTCCCCAGCCCATTTCCCCAGGCCCTCTACTCTTGGGTCCCTGACCCCAGCCCTGGGCCATCTCTTACTCTCCCTCACACATTTCCCTCTCTGACCGAGGATAGAGTTTGTCACTTATATATATATTATATATATATATATATATATATATATATATATTATATATTTTATATATATATATATATATATATATTATATTATATATATATTTCTGGTTACGCCATCCACTGATTACTGATTTTTTGTTTTTCAGATTGCCCAATACAGTTTGTGCCTTCGCTGTGTCGCTGACGCCTCTGTGCAGAGGTGACCCTGATCAATGTTAGAGCAGACTCCCTCCGGATCCCTACTTCCTGTTTCATCCGTCAAGTCATGTGAGCCCTGCTCATGACGTCTGGCTTCATCAGCAATGCCGACAGCTTTCCCAAGTGACGGGCAATCATGATGATGTGATTTTACTGGGAGCAGCGAAATGAATGGGTATGATGTGGCCAGAAACCCGACGCGCAGCGAATGGGAAAAGAGCGGACTTGCCTTGCTCACCTTCATGTGATTAATCGGTCGTCACAAGTTGGGACTGTAATGTTCTGAGTTTAAAAAAGAAAAATCGGCGAATATAAATTGTATTCCTAGTGGTGGAAAGTGTATGACAGCTTTGTGTGACAGAAGAGTGAGCGATGAGTGAGCATAGTAAGCAAGAGAGAAATGAGGGATACAGTAATGGAGGAATGTCTGTAACACAAAAAGAAGGAATAATAATTGGTCTTCCGAAAGGAGAGAAACCGAGAGAATACTTGAAGAACTGGAGACCTATCTCACTTTTAAATGTAACGTACAAAATTGCTTCAGCCTGTATTGCAAACAGAATAAAAAATGTTCTGCCAAGACTCATAAACGAGGACCAGACGGGTTTCGTTCCAGGAAGATACATAGGAAATTAGTTTACGAACAATATACGATTTAACACATTATTTAGAGGTGAATCGCTTACGAGGGTTATTAATTTCTGTCGACTTCGAAAAAGCTTTCGATTCAGTTAACTGGTCATACATGAGTAAAATTCTGGCTGCATTCGGATTTGGAAAAGGTATTCAACGATGGATAGCATCTTTTTACGATAATATAAAGTCTTACGTGATAGTGAATGGGAAAGTGTCTTCAAGTTTTATTACTTGGAAGAGGTTGCCGTCAAGGGGACCCTATATCTCCATATCTATTTGTTTTGTGCGTAGAAATACTAGCGACAAGATAAGGCAAGACCCCAATATCAAAGGCATAAAGATAGAAAATACAGAATTCAAAATAAATCAGTTTGCAGACGACACCACCTTTACGTTAGAAGGAGATAAGAAATCTATGAAAAGCTATTTAGAAATCTTTACGAATTTGAGCAAATATCTGGACTCAAATTGAACTATGAAAAACCTTTAATGTTTGGTTAGGTACAGAGAAAAATTCCACGAA
>CM031600.1:83324292-83326792 GCA_018398815.1 Conus ventricosus
GAGAGAGAGGAGAGAGAGAGAGAGAGAGAGAGAGAGAGAGAGTTGAGAGAGGAGAGAGAGAGAGAGAGAGAGAGAGAGAGAGAGAGAGAGAGAGAGAGAGAACATCTGCCTCTTTTGCATTGACGATTACTGACATCATGCATGAAAAGATAGATATTGAAACAGAGACTTCCTTTTCTTGTGTCCATTCTGTAAACCAGTGTATTCATATGTCAGGCTACACCACTGGCCAATCAGTGAACAGTTTCCTCAGACTGGCCAATACATTCTGTGCCTTTGATGTGCAGTTCGCCTCTGTATAAATATTTCAGACTATGCCACTGGCGGATTAATGAAGATTTTTTTTTGAGACTGGTCAATACAGTCTGTGCCTTAGATGTTCCGCTTCTGCTCTGAGCAGAGATGACCTGACCACGCCAGAACAGATCCCCCCCCCCCCCCCCCCCCCACCTGATCCCAGCTTCCTGTTTCATCCGTCACTCGGTGTGAGCCCTGTCCATGGCATCTGGCTTCATCAGCAATGCCGACAGCTTTCCCCAAGTGACGGGCAATCATGATGATGTGATTTTACTGGGTGCAGGCAAACAAACGGGTATGACGTGCGTGTAATCTGTCTCGTGCGGCGAGCGGTTAAGGAGCGGGCCACGATGACCACTACAAGTGTCCTCGCTCACCTTCGTAAGCAGTTTATGTGCCTCTGTAATTTGCGACTGTGCTGGACTGTGATAGCAAGGGAAATAAATCTGTATGATCGCGGTGAACTTGTTTGCTTTGAGCGACAAGAGAGAGAGAGAGAGAGAGAGGAGAGAGAGAGAGGGGAGAGAGAGAGAGAATCGTTTCATTTGCATCGAAGCTAATTAATACAGAGAAGCTGAAAAAAAAACCAAAAAAAAAAAACCAACTGGCCTCTTTTTTCTGCTTACATAATCTAAGAGCTCCAGCTGAATTGGAATGTCTAAACATTTAAGAACAAAAAGATTAAATGATTTCAGCTTCAAATATGGAATCAAAGTTTTGTTTTAAATACCAGCTTCAATAGAACTGGTAATACTGGGAGGGATCGCTGCATTTTCTGCCATGTTGAAAGAGACACAATACATCATTACTTGTGGTTTCGTCATAATGCTCAGTAGTCCTGGAATAGAATTAGACTGTTTCAAAGAAAACTGTTATAACTGTGCTTAACTGTGGTTCAATAATGAATGGGCGCTGTTTGTGATAGACGGTCAGACCAAAGTAGACTAAACATTTGATTTGATATTGTAGGCAAAGATCTGTATTCGAAAATGTAGAATTAATCAAGTATTTTCAGTTCCAGTTGCACCGAGGTGTCACTGCGTGCGGACTAGTCCATATACGCTACATCACATCTTCTTAGTTTCTAGACCACATTGTGCATGGTTTACAGCTGATGGCTAAACAAATGAATGACCAAGATGAGATGATTTAGGACGAGGGTCTCATGGATGCGACTCAACAGATGCCTGACATGCGCATTAGCCCAGCGCGCTGGTCAGACTTTGGGTAATAACGTAAATCCAACATCACCATCATTAGCGCATACTGCGCACGGTTTACATATGATGGCGGAATGAATAAATGAACAGACCTTCGATGATTGCAAACCCAAGATAACCAGTAATTTTAAAGTGAGGTCAAATACAAACACGCCGCAAAAAAAAAAAAGCAAATGTATTTCATGGAAATGTCTTCCTTTGATTAAAAAAAAAAGTTGGTCACCTTTACTGCGTTCTGTACAGGATAGAAAACATCAAGCATGAACTTGATCACACTGCTTTGGGGGTGCTGATGGATTTGTTTTGAACCCTTGGTGGTGAGAACACCACAGTATTATGGACTGTATGGACAGTATTATTTGACGCCAGGAGCACAGACACAACCAGCCGTGTCTCCGTGATGAGTCCGATCCAGCGGACGAAAGGCCTAGGAGCAGGCAATACAAATAGATCTGCCTTTGAGGGGGACTGCGATGGTTCCCTCATGCAGCTGGTGGAGAGTTTTCATATTTATAATATATTTTCTTAATTTTATGTTCCCATTTTCTTCATCTTCAACCCTCCCCCTCCCCTTAAGTTCAAATCTGTGCAAGTCATTACTGTGATGACAGAGGGATTGTTGGCTGCGCTTGTTTCCCCCACTATTAGATTGTTCGTCTTTGTGTTTGTCTGACTATATTCAAGTTTAAAAGCTGTGCCAGTCTTGAATAAAAGTTACTCTGAGTTCGGTTTTCCAATGGAGCAAGAGTTTACCCTACTTGTTTATTGTTTATTGCATACTGCACAGTCTTAGAACGTTATGGCTTATTCCGGCAAAGATCCGCCAAACTCTGCTTTTGTCTTTGAGTATAAACCTCTTCTCAACACATATCGAACAAAACGTAAAAGTGTTGCTGGGAAAATACACATGTCATGACTTAAAAAAAAAAGAAGTAAATATTCAAATTTTACTTTGTCTTATCTTTCCGACATTTTCTTTATGG
>CM031600.1:83329292-83341792 GCA_018398815.1 Conus ventricosus
GAGCGTAAGGACATACAGAAAAAGATGTGAGAATGCAATGAGAAAACCGTGCAAAAGCCAACACGTTGGTTTCTAATTTTTAGTTCTGGTTCCTGTAAATTAATGCTGTTGCTGTCGTGAGATCTTGACAGTTGGCTTTTTGTTTCTATGAATTAATGCCGATGCTTTCATGAGATCTGAGCAGGAAAGAAACAAGTAATTTAGGAATTCAGCACACAAGAGCGAAATTTAACACTTAAACCCAGTTACAAAACACCTGATCGCTTATAACACTTTCTTGAGTATTAATTTTCAGTCCCCTTATTTTTCCACTAAATTCCCTTCAAATGAGATAAAAGGTATCAGAGCTAGAATCTGTAGAAGGGGATTCCTTTTCTTCTAACTAATCTGAAAAAAGAACAATCGCCTCTGTGTTATGTTTCCAGATACCCTCACAACGGGGTTCAACTGAAGACATTCAGAAGACACATTTTCCACCCCTATCTGCAGAATTTGCATCTGTGCCATAGAGGAAGAGTGCGCAAAGATTAAAAACTCTGTCCCTGATCCAAAAGTGTATCAATTACATAACGTATTCTTATTTATTTAAATTTGCTTGAATACGAATGCGAGTTTCGTCATTATTTGGTGCAGGGTCCCACTTATACTTACATTCCTGATGGATGCATATTGTACATACATACATACATACACACATATATACGTACGTACATACATACATACATACATACATACAGACAGACAGACAGACAGACAGACAGACAGAAAGACAGAGAGATAGATAGATAGACAAAGTACAGGAACAGAGAAACAGACAAACTGGGATAAACACAGACGGATTGGGATACAGCCCGAAATGCACAGACAGACAGACAGGGACATATACTGCACAAAGACTGACCAGTTAAGAGACTGAGAGAGACAGACAGGGACAAAGATTGTGCAAAGACAGACCAGTAAAGAGACGAAGAGAAAGACACTGACAGATGGTCACATTTCGACTCACAAAGACATGGAAACTGAGACATAGACAAGCATAGCTAGATGGATATGTTGTTAGAGAGAGAGAGAGAGAGAGAGAGAGAGAGAGAGAGAGAGAGAGAGAGAGAGAGAGAGAGAGGGGAGAGAGGAGAGAGAGAGAAAGACAGACAGACAGAAGACAGACAGCCAGACAGCCAGACAGATAGACAGACAGACTGACAGACAGACAGACAAGCAGACTGACACAGACAGACACAAGCCAGACAGACAGACAGATAGGCAGACAGACAGACAGACAAGCAGGCTGACAGACAGACAGACAGACAGACAGACAGACAGACAGAAGGTAGTCTGCTTACATGAAGATGAAGAGCAGGTAGACGGGGAGGTAGCAGAGGGCGAAGAGGAGGACGACGACGATCAGCATCTTGGCTTTCTTCTTCCTCAGTAACATCTGGGCCCTCGGAACGCTGGCCGCCGCTTCTGGCAGACAGACAACCCAATACACGTCATCATAATAATAATAATAATAATAATAATGGGGATTTATATAGCGCCTTCCACGGCACAAGGCGCTTTACAAAGGCAGAAAAAATGCAATTGCTAAATGTAAAGAAAATGCATTGAAAAAAAACGGCTCAGAAATAAAAAAACAAAGGCTCTCTCTCATTCTCTCCCACGCGCACACACACTCTCACGCACAGACACACAATACACAACAGCCGCAACAAGCACAAACTACTAAGCAATCACAAAATAACAAAAGTCAATCGACTATCTGGTAATGACTGTCTTCTTAGTATTGTTTGAAAAGGTAGGTTTTCAGGGAGGTTTTGAAGGAAGAAAAGGTTTGAGAATGTCTTAAGTCATAGGGGAGTTTATTCCAGAGTTTGGGAGCTGCGTATGAGAAAGCTCGTTCGCCATGCTGTTTACGATGGGGGCGGTAACTGGGAAAGCGGAAGGTCCTAGTGTCGGTGGAGGAGCGGAGCGTACGTGATGGGACATATACTTGAAGGAGATCGGATAGATAGGCAGGGCATCGCCAGTGAAAATCTTGAAGCAGAGACAACAACATTTGTATTTAATTCTTTCTTCAACGGGGAGCCAGTGCAACTTTTTCAGGAGAGGGCTGCAGGGTTGGGTCCTAGGAGATTTGCAAATGAGACGGGCTGCAGAGTTCTGTACACATTGGAGGGGTTGGATGACAGCTGAGGGACAGCCAAGGAGAACACAGTTGCAGTAATCTAGCCTTGAAAGGATGTATGATGAAACGAGAGTTTTTGTGGCGTCTTCAGTGAGATAGGGTCGAATAGCAGCAATTCGTTTAAGTTCCATGTAGGCTAACTGACAAGTTTTTGTGACATGCTGTTTCATCGAGAGGTCACTATCAAGGAGAACACCAAGGTCACGAACAGTGTTTGAAAATTCAATAGTGCTGGAACCTAATGTCAAAGAAGAAGGGAGCGGATCAGGGCCATCATCATCATCATCATCATCATCATCATCATCATCATCATCATCATCATCATCATCATCATCATCGTCGTCGTCGTCGTCGTCATGATCATCATCATCGTCGTCGTCATCGTCATCATCATCATCGTCGTCGTCGTCTTCGTCATCATCATCATCATCATCATCATCATCATCATCATCATCATCATGATCGTCGTCGTCGTCGTTGTTGTCTTCATTACACCACCACCACCACCACCACCATCACCACCACCATCATCATCATCGTCATCGTCATCATCATCACATCATCATCGTCTTCACCACTACCATTATTATCATCATCATCATCATCATCATCATCATCATCAGCAGCAGCAGCAGCAGCAGCAGCAGCAGCAGCAGCAGCAGCACCACCCCCACCACCACCACCACCACCACCACCACCACCACCATTATCGTGGTCATCAATCAAATCGTCACGGTTGTCATCGTCGTCATCATGTTTGTCGTCTTCATTGCCGTGGTCTTCATAACCCTCATGATCATTACTGTTTCCTTCCTCGTCCTTATCACTCTTGCTGTCATCGTTATCGTCGTTGTTGTCATTATCATCATCATCATCGTCATCATAATTGTTGTCGTTGTCATCGTGACTGTTGTCATCGTTATTGTCCGCATTATTGTTGTCGTTGTCGTTCTTATTGTTGTCTTCATCGTCGCTATAATTTATGTCGGCATTGCCATTATGAGTGTCGTCATGATTACTGCTGTCCTCGTTATAGTCGTCATCATCATCATCGTCGTCCTCCTCGGCCTCATAATCATGATCATCGTCATGATGATGATGATGATGATGATGATGATGATGATGATGATGATGATGATGATGTTGCCTTATAGACAGTATGATTATCATCACTGTCATCATCATCGTCATTGTTGTCTACACTGACAGTATAATCATTGTCACTGTCATCATCATCATCGTCGTTGTAATCGTCGATCTCACAATTATCGCCGTCGACATGATTACTGTTGTTGTCGTCATCACCCTCGGTACTATTATTGCTTTCTTATCATCATTGTTGGTGTCATCATCATCATCATCATCATCATCATCATCATCATCATCATCATCATCATCATCATCATCATCATCATCACTGTTCTCGTCGCCGTCGCCATTATCACCTTCATCATCCTTTTTGTTGTCGTCATCGTCTCCAGTTTCATGTAATTTGGTCACGTTGTTATCTTCGTTATACGTTAACTCGATTCCGCTTTCGGAAACAACAAAGAAATCACCATTGTTACCACCACTAATATCACTACCACTATCGTCGTAGTCACCGTCACAATCATCATTATTGTAGTTTTCCGTTATCGTTTTCTCTGTTCTTAACAGAAAAAAACGCCACTAGGCTGCGGAATTGATTACCAGTATTTGTTTTTTGATCGGATCAAGTTGTTCAGAATGAGATTGATAATGTTTTTATCGTTAGTGGACAACGACCACCCTCCTCCTCTGTCTGTCTGTCTGTCTGTCTACCTCTCCTTCTCTCTCTCTCTCTCTCTCTCTCTCTCTCTCTCTCTCTCTCTCTCTCCCTCCCCACCCTCTGTGTGTGTGTGTGTGTGTGTGTGTGTGTGTGTGTGTGCGCGGTGCGTGCGTGCGTGCGTGCGTGCGTGGCGTGTGTGTGTGTGTGTGTGTGTGTGTGTGTGTGTGTGTGTGTGTGTGTGTGTGTGTTCTCCAGCTTTATGTTTATGGCATTTTTAACTCGGCGTTACAAGACTGTTTTTCATTTTTTTAAAAGAGAGAGAGAGAGAGAGAGAGAGAGAGAGAGAGAGAGAGAGAGAGAGAGAGAGAGAGAGAGACAGAGACAGAGACAGAGAGACAGAGAGAGACAGAGAGAGATTTTTTTGGTGATGAGCTGTGTATTTATTGCCTTCTGTGGAACATCAGTTGCGACGCAGTTTCGGTTGTTATGTTTGTTAAAATGAGGCCATTTTCTGGCATAAAGTAGTCTTAGGACTTTTTCTGAATTGTCAAACTTATGGAATTCGTAGGTGTGACTATTTTACTTATAATAAATGCTCTAAAACGGATCACATAAAACACAGCAGCTCGCCATCCTTACGTCAGGGTCGTGCCGGCGGAGTCAGTACAATTAGACCCTATCCAAAGTCGGCCCCGGACAATACTATTTTCTTTTTCTTTTACTTATCAAGCCGGCTGCTGCTTGCACGAAGATGTTTTTTTAGGTCCAGATGGTATTTGGATCTGATGGCATTTTTTCTTGTGGCGTTCCTGTAGAAACGTCATTAGACCTATACGTCACGGGATGATGTCATTAGGTCCCATTCAGTTTCCACTGATCAAAAACTTATCGGTGAAGTAACGTTGGATTGTTCCAGTCCGCTGTAGTTTGCAGAGAACGAGACTTGTTTTACAAATTTCTACTTCTTCTTCGTTCATTCAAACAGGAACCCCAGAGGCACTGACGAAGGCTGCTGTACGGCGGAGGCCCTCCGGTGATCCATAGAGCTTTTCCCTCATCGGTGTGTCGGCAGGCCTAGGTCTCTGCCCTCAGCTTTTCGTGTGTGTGTGATAGTCCTGCAGGAAGTGTTCCACAGTCATTAGGGGCTGTACCGCATGGGCAACGTGAAGACTCGCCAATGGGGAATTTTGTGAACACGTGATGTCTCAGTCTGGGGTGCTCTATGCTCAGTCTCACAATGCTCACTTGGTCTGATCTGGGCAGCAGGTAGTATATGCATCCTTCCTGCTGAAGTCTGGGTGCTGCTCAAGCCATCTTCTTTTTTGCTTCTCCTTGATAATGATTTTGACTTCTTCAGAGGAGACTTCCTGCTCCAGTTGGGCTGCTGTCCTCCTTCCTTATCCAGTTGGTCAGCTTCCTCATTGCCATACATATCGCACAGTGTGAGGGCATCCACTGGATGACAGTATTCTTAGAAATGATTTTGAATAGGTAAAGTGAATCTTTCTGCGATGGATACATTTTTTTTTTACTTTACATTTGCGCAAAAAAAAAAAAGAAAAGCTTTTTGCGGTTTGAAAGAAAAATTCATCCAGTAAAATGACGTGCATACATAAGCCAAGAAACCGCGCTGTTAAAACGATTTTTTTCTTATCCATAGGATGGGCTTCAATACAGGCATTGGTTTATTGTTTTTCTTATTATAGAATCTGGATATGTTTGATTATTGTCTCTTCATTTATCTATTATCCTCTAAAGTACTGATTTGGCGTGATAAAGTGAACGTTTATGGTCGCGGATTTAAGTCTCAAACCGTAGGTTATAAATGTGCCACCTATCTTCACAGCATGAATGGCGCTGCGTGGGATGGGAGGCAAATGAAAGCGACACAGAAAAGACTGAATATGGCTGGTTTTATATCTCCATTCAAACCAATCCAGCGATCAAACTGGTACACGAGATAAGACGACGACTCCCCGCGACTATGCTGTAATTGTTGTCATGAACGTTTTAATTTTTCTACGCGGGCTTTTACCGTGAAGTAGGTCCAGTCAGGAATGTGAATGGGAATGTTCGAAAGATTTCATTCAGTCTTTGTTCCATATATTGCTGAAAACAGAACTACGGTACAGAACAAATGCATTTTTTCCTTCTGGGAACTGTATTGCTTAATTACTAATGTGTGACGCCTCCTGAAATTAAGGAAAACATCTTATTTCTTTCTTCGACAAGTGTTTTGTTTCTCTTAATAATACTGCGCTTGTTTTGGTGTTTTGAAACGTTTACAATGTAAACGATATTTTGATAAATAACAGGAATTATGAGGTGTGTGTCAACACACACACGCACGCACGCACGTACACAAACACACACACGCTTTCTCTGTCTCTCTCTCTCTCTCTCTCTCTCTCTCTCCTCTCTCTCTCTCTCCTCTCTCCTCTCTCTCTCTCTCTTTGTCTCTCTCTTTCTCTAACCATTCTCGTCAGCAGGAAAAATATTAAGGTTGATGTCAGAGAGAGAGAAAAAAAAGTCTGTCTTCCTCTGTAGTCGTGTAGTTTCCTTCGTTGTCTCTCTTAGACTGACGATATGTTGTCTGTCTGCGTGTATGCATGTCCGTCCATGTCGCTGTCTCTCCCTGTCTGTCCATCTGTCTGTCTTTCTCTGAGCTTCAAATGTTTAAATCGCTGTTAGATATCAAATATTTCTGTGACTTTATTCATCCTGTTCATAGTGCCCCACTGATACTTGTGCGATAAAAAGCTAACGCCAATAAAATGTGCTCAGCCTCCCAGTATCAGTTCCTCTCTCCTCTCCCCTCTGTCTTTAACTACATGTTGGTTCATGTGCGCACTTGCTTGCCTGCTCGCTTGTGTGTGTGTGCGTGTGTGTGTGTGTGTGTGTGTGTGTGTGTGTGTGTGTGTGTGTGTGTGTGTGTGTGTGTGTGTGTGTGTCTGCGTGTGTGTGTGTGTGTGTGTGTGTGTGTGTTGTGTGTGTGTGTGTGTGTGTGTGTTTGGAGGACGAGGAGCCGAAGGGTGGGTATGGGAGTGGATGAACAGAGGAAGGTGGGCGAGTGGAAGGTGTAACAGAGCACGTTGCACATGCAAGTCTATCTCTGTGGGCACTGTCACGAGTACGGCAGCTTTGTTGGCGATGCGTGAATCAAACGTACATTAATGTCGATACGACATATTGTGCGGGTACTTTCATCCCTACTTTTCTATCTTTTTTGCTCTTTGGAATATGGTACAGCATTTCCTCTCCCGTCTCATACCATCTTCTTCTTCTTCTTCTTCAAAATATTTTTCTTAGTTTTTTTTTCCAGCCGGTCTCTATTTCCAAACGCCGTGACACAGCCGTTTTCTGTTCTATTTTCGCTTTCTCTCTTACTGCATAACGGCATGTTTTTTCCCCTTCCTTCCTTCCTTCCTTCCTTCCTTCCTTCCTTCTTTCTTTCTTGTTTCTTTCTTTCTTTCTTTCTTTCTTACCTTTTCCTTTCCTCCTTCTTTTCTTTCTGTCTTTCCTCAGTTCTCTCTTTCTTTCTTCATTTCACTTCAATCGATTCGAACCGGTTTGACTGCTATTCCACACTCTTCAAAAAACAGGCTCCATGACGGTATCAAGTTGTGTTGTTGCTATCGCGGAGTCGTTAAAATCTGAAATTTCCTTTTAAAGATAAAAAAAACCCATAGCGTAGCCTCTCCCCCTTCCTCCCCCTCAACACACACTCCATACCCCCCCCTCTCTCTCTCCAACACCCCTCGCCTCTTCTTGTCTTCTTTTTTTACCTTCCATAATAACATTCATCGTGTCAACCTGCTCTGGTGTCACCAGGTATTATTTGTCGAGCCTTGACGACGTTATGTGGGCTTTGTTTCCTTGGCACGGGACATTTTCTGGTATAAAGGAGCTTCAAACATCCCCCTTGGTTGTTTTGTTGTTGTTGTTCTTTTTTCTTCTTCCGGCAAACTCCTTTCATTGCGGTATCTAGATTGAGGATGCCATTGTTTTGTTTGCATACAAAGAAACAAAACAAAACGAAATCCAGAACAATAAAGCCACGTGTTGTTTGTTCCGAACCTATTGAACACCGGTGGATGATGTCATAGATGATACCTTACCCCCTTCCACTTCAAGTTGTTATAGTCCAGCCGACGCACAAGGTTCAGGGAAAGGGGGTGGAGGGCGGGGGGGTGGGGGGGGGGGGGGGGGCAGGTGAGGGAGGGGGACATATCCCAACAGAATACTACACCCTCGCCATTATCATCATCATGATTATCATCACCCTCGACCACTGATCCATAACCACGAAAGCGCACCACTACCACCACCCTGTCACACTGAACGACAAGTAATGATCTCGATTATCGTTTTTATTGTCGTTATCGTTAGGATTCTATTGCTCTAAAGCTGTCATGCCCGTGAGGAGGTCCCACTGATCATTGAATGCTCCCAAGGCCGTACATACATCAAATATCACTTCTGACAGTCAGGTCCCAACCTCATGACCTTCCCCAGGTAAGATGTGTCACTGACAGGAGAAGGAGTAAAGGCTGGCCACTGTCGCCTCAAACCATGGCTTCCAGCCAGATGAGCTATCACCTATCACCTATCCCGGGGGTCTTGAAGACCGTCGGGGCGCCACAGAAGACTTTGCTGGCAATCCAGCTCCCCTCCACTCCCTCCCGGTACCTGGGGCCAAATGGGAATTTCGTCAGACTGAGATACTAACTCATCTAGGATGAAAGGACAATCAACCGATTCCAAACCACCGCTGCCTTGCGGCTATACCCATTCGCGGGGAAAAGGCTTCGGAGTCAACCCAGAGGAAACACCCCTAAACCGGATCCTCTAGGTGGTCTGGTGGACCTCCTTCTCCTGCCCGGCAGCCCCTGCAGCCATGAGTCTGACATCGTGGACGTGTCATGGGACCACTTGCCAAACTACAGCCCCTGCAGTCCATGGAGTACTGACATTCGTGGACGTGTCATTGACCACTGCAAACAACAGCAGCCATGTGAGGCTGGGGGGCGGTCGGGTGGGACGGGTCATTAGCCGTTGCCAAACAAACTCCCTGACACAGAGTGGGACTGCCCCCTTGCAGCTCTGTAACCGCTGTAAAAAGCAGAAAGCAGAGGTTATTCTGTGTCTGTACTTCCACCCTTATTCCCAAGTCCTGCAGCGATGAGCAAGTGGCGGAACAGATGGGAAAAGATGATCCCTGGAAGACCAGGTCACACACCTGTACGCAGGCGGCATTTCCCCCGCCAAATGGTCACGCATCTTTGACCATGGCAACGGAGACGTTCCGCAGAGCCACGCGACTTTGCAGCCCTCTTTATAATTTTGGAATGGCTCTGTCCACACTCACAAGATAGGGGCTAGAAAAAGGCACCCTAAACATTGCATAACTTTACCGTTTCGCGCTCAGTTAACCTCGCTGACAGACCCATCCACGGGCATGGAAGCCAGAACGAGAGAGAAAATCACTCAAGACGCTCCCAGCTCCAGCCGGAACGTCCCAATCTAACGACAACACAACGAGACCAGAACGATGAACAGCCCTTGTTTGTTAAGGAATAGCATCGATACCAGATCGACATTGCCGCTCTGGAAGCGAGACCAGACTTGCTGTGAAGGAAATCGGAAAGAAGCTGGATGTGGCTTATCACTTACCTTGTGCGAGAAAAGCTGAAATGAGGACAAACACAAGGAGTGGAGCTGCCTAAGCACCAGCCTGATTGAAAATCATACCCCACCGCTGCCTGAAGGAATTCGTGAACGCCCTCATAAACTGCGTTTCCCTCTGACCAAGTCCCGCCATGTAACAGTTGTGAGTCTCACGCTCCAGCAATAACCACAGCAGATGAAGTCAAAAGAACTTCAATGCCCTGACCAGCGGAATTAAGGTCCAAGCCTGCCAGTGACACACTTTTTTGTTTACTGGGTGACTTCAACGCCAGACTCAGAACGATACGAGAAAAATAGGAGAGGAGAACTGGGGCCCATGAAGTAGAAAAAGAACCGCAATGACCTGCTCATACCTCAGCAAATGCGCCAAGTGTTCATTGTGTATCACCAAAACCATATTCCGCCAGAGCACGCAAGTACAAGACCTGATATGAATACATCATAGTCAGACAGACAGACAGACATCATAAGAAGTAACGCACCACAAGGGCCATGCATATTGGCATACATTAAGCCGAGCGGTCCTATAAAGTCCAAATTGTCCTGCCCAGCGGAGACCTCCTAAAGAATCATAAGAGCCGCTTTCAGCACAGCAACATCGGCCTGACCCCCACTGAGAGAAGTTCCAGGCAGTGCTGATGAAAACCCTCAGATCACAAAAGTTCACTCTCTGAGGAGAGCACCGAAAAGTGGAACCTGTATTGAACATCGTCCCTGATAACAGCAAAAGCAATCTTGGATCAAAAGACAAAACACACCCACACACACACACACACACCAACACACACACACACACACACACACACACACACACACACACACACACACACACACACACACACACACACCTGGTCGCGGCGGACACACAACAACCACAAACACGTGCGCGCGCGCGCGCGCAAACACACACACACACACACACACACACACACACACACACACACACACACACACACACAGACACACCCACACAACACACACACACACTCACACACACACAAACACACACCTCATGCAGACACACACAGATCGGCTAGCATGCAATTCCCTCATTCCTCCGAACTTCCCCATCTCATCCACTGAATTAAACCCTGAGCGCCTCCAGTCTGAGTTTTTTGAAGTTATGTCATTTTATCTACGCGCGCGCACGGAACAGACACATAGTCACAAATACCCCCCCCCCCCCCCCCCACAACACACACACACACATATTCAATGATATCTAAACCCCCCCCCCCCCCCCCCCCCCACCCCCCCCCCCCCCGTTATTCAAATCCACTCACCGCAACACTCACCTCTCCATGGCTGAAATGACGTCCATTATTCACCCTTATTTCTTTTTTCCTTCCGCATCCATCTCCCGACCCCCATCACCCTGCCGATTTGCTTGCGGCTAATCTGGCCTTCTGCATTTCTGTTTCCAGTGTAATCCCCGTTTTTTCATCACATAATGACATGCCTTTGGAGCTATTTTCCCACCCGAACACCCCAATAAATAACATTTTAGATGATTAACACAACAAACACACACACACACACACACACACCACATCACACACACGCACTCAACCACTCACACATACACATGTCGCACACGACACTCACACATACACAGCGCGCGCGCCATACGTGCACAGAAACATTTAAACAACCGACACGCACGCACAGTGCACAGAAAACACATATATGTACATAGACACACACAGACACGCAACAGACACATAACCACACAGACACGGCGCGCGGAGCACAAACGAAAATTTACACACACACGCACCGCACGCACGCATGCACGTGCGCGCGCACGGGCGCGCCGCACACAAAACACACACAAACACACACACACACACACACACACACTCACACACCACACACACACACACACACACTAAAAACACATCCAGCATGTGGGAAGAATATTTGGCAGAAAGGTGCTCACGAGAATATAAGCCAAAAACGTTCACTCATGTAAATTTCAATCTTTTATAAGATATTCTACGGCTATTGACAATACATTTAGCTTGGAAAATTACTTTGTCATTTGCGAAAAAAACGGAATGTGCTTTTTTTTCAGAGTGTGCTGTGTAATTTGTAATCTGCAAAAAAAAAAAAAGGACTGGGTTTTATGAAAATCGATGTTAAAGAACTGTGGATAAAGCTTTGAAACTATTTATTAACCTAAGAAAATACAGGAACAAGGGCGCATCCTTAGTCACTGTGTGGTGACTAGGTGTTGAAGAAGGCAATCGGAAGTTTACACTAATAACACATTGTAATGTATATAGTATACACAGTATGATATAAATCCTGGCAGTACAGTAAGAAACAAATCTCATGTTAAACACGCCCTGGTACTTCAAAAGTAGTTTAAAGAAGCCTGTGAAGAAACAAATATAGCGAAGAAGTAGGAAAAGATGAAAACAAACGTTTAGATATATTTCATTATCCTAACCGCAATCCTGTTAAAAAGAAGTTAAATTTTTTTTTTCAAATCTCTGTCCCCTTGAACATAAATTTTTCGTTTTCGGAAAGATGTACTCTGTATGAATATACTTTGTAACAATGCACAGGGAGTTATAACGAATTATGACATGTTTAATATAGATATATTCGTATTCTGGATGCTCGTACTGAAAATTGTGTGGGTTCCGGAAGGCCCGCAAACATGAAGACCCGGTAGAGTGCAAAAACACACACACACACACACACACACACACACACACACACACACACACACACACACACACACACACACACAAACACACGCATACACACGCTCATACACACACGCGCACGCGCGCGCGCACACACACAAACACACATACGGACATGCACACAGAGACATTACAGAAGCACACAGACACAGACACAGATACA
>CM031600.1:83346792-83361792 GCA_018398815.1 Conus ventricosus
AAGGGAAGGTGGTTAGGTAGATAGAGAAGGAGAAAACAGCAACGTAGTAGGTTCAAATCGGGGGGGGGGGGGGGGGGGGGGGGGGGGATAACCTCAGCATTTCAATGACGTGGTGTCGCGATGCGGGGATAGTAGTAGGTGACAGCTACTGCAAAATCAGCTGGAAGACACGTTTGGACGTTTCATTTCGCTGTCATATCTTCTCTGACAACCCCCGCCCCCATCACCTCCCTTCCTCTCTTTTCACCCCCCCCCGCCCACCTGTTGATCTTCCCCAGCCCTTCCCATTCCCTTACTCAGCAGCAGAACTCACGCGACCAAACTCATTCCAGCTACCCCGTATACAGCTGCATTCAGGTTCGTCCTCTCTCAGTCCCAGCTCGAGCAGTCCCAAGAGAGCAATCACTATCAGATTTTATAAAAATAAAAAAAAGTAGTTATAAACGACTCCCCCGAACAACGTGGACAAACGAATCACAAGACAAAACACGACGCGTTTGGACCTGTTAGGTCTTCTCCAGGCCAGATAAAGAACTACTCAGGACAACCATCTTGTGCGGAATTTGACACAAAGTGAAGTGATCGCTCGTTCTTCATTTTCCTTGTCCTGAGTGTTGTTTGTCTTGCCTGAAAAAAGACCTAAGAGGTCGAAAACGCGTCGTGTTTTGTCTTCGTTTGTCCACGTTGTTCGGCGGAGTCGTTAGAAATACTTAAAAGGATTTTTTTTGTTAAGATCTCCGCCTGCAGTCGCCTCACTTCGCAGCTAATCAATATCAGGTCATTATGAGACAACCCACCGGTGGCAGACCTGCACTGCTCCCCAGTCACTTCAGCAGCATTCAGTGGTGTCTGTTCTGATCCATCATACGAGGACACTGCCTGTTAAGCTCCTTCCCGCCTTCCCCTACTGAGGGCGATAATTGCTTCTTCGCGAAGCCCATGCGCGTAGGCGTCTCCCTCCGAAGGGCGCCACCATGTCCGTCCTGACAGTTGTTCCCCTTTATTTTGACGATGCCGACGAGTTTGTCACGAGCTCACCACAGGGGCTGAATTAGAGTGGACATGGAAAGGGAGATCACCACGAGAGCAGGCAGGAGGGCCACAGAACTGGAGACAGTATTTTGGTCGTTGAGTTCCTGTAGAACTGACACGTACGCGGAACAAACAAATAAAGGGGAAAACAACAACGACTAAAAACTTTAGATGAAGGAAACTATTCTTGTACAAATGGCACACACACACGGAACAAACGGAAAACAAGTCTAACTCAGACGAAGAAAACAATAGATGTTGATACTTCAGGGGCCGGAATAACTCGGTTGGTAGAGCGCCGGACTCGTAATCTTGGTGATCCTGGGGTTGCGGGTTCGAATCTCCACCGGGCCATTTCGATACAGGGGAATTTTTCCTCGGAGTTAACATTGGTTCTGACTCCATTGCCGAAACAGTCCTTCGAACGAGACTATAAACCGAGGTTCTGTGTGTGAACGCACGCATAACATTTTGCACACACGTAAAATTCCATCACCAGCTTTCGGGAAGAGAAGGCCAGTGGAATGGATGACACGTTACACATAGCATGCAGTCTGCGTGAAAAATCGAAAATGAATGAAAGAGTAGTCCAATTGAATGAACAATATTGACTGAATGACACGGGGAAATGATTGAATGAAGAGCCAGCAGGCAGTTCTTCAGTCGGCTCTACCAAGGTAGGCAGCCCGTTGTGTGAACGAGAATGCGGATTTTAAAGCGCTTACAGCTTGGTCTCTGACCGGGGCTAGGCCCTATGTAAGTACTCTTAATAATTATGATAATATTTGAGTAGATTTTGAATCTGACCTAGACGCTCTTCATTATGGGAGAAATGTGTAAAAAGCAAAGGCGTACGACAGATCTGATCAGGGTAAAATGCTCTTTTAAACGCTTTCCACGGAATCTTTAATGGAGAAATATTTTTCAAAACTGAAAACACATTTTCTCTAAACAACAACAGATCGTGGAGAGTGAGGTCTGCTTTGACAAACAGTACACTGTTTGGTTTGAAAGTACTTGCCGTGTTGAAAAGAGAACTTACAATACTACAGTCTAGCTCAAATTTATCACACCACACAACACCACACACACACACACACACACACACACACACACACACACAAATGAAACAATTACACAGACTGTATTTGGAGACCGTCCCTCATCATTTTTTTCTGTTAACACTTTCCACAGAAACATCTTTCGAGGACATACCCCCCACCTCTCCTTTCCCCTCTCGGAACAGTTATAATGTTTAAACACTCCCTACTTCTCGAAAATTTGTTGATCTTTTTTTTCAAGGATGAATAATGAAGTGAAGTGAAAGATGACGCACGAAGGTGTGATGCATTATATTCTCTCTCTCTCTCTCTCTCTCTCTCTCTCTCTCTCTCTCTCTCTCTCCTTCTCTCTCTCTCTCTCTCTCTTCGTGGGCGTTCGTTATAAACACTTTAAAATACTTATATTAGGGAAGCTATTATATATAACAAACGGTAACTCTGGCACTGTTAGTTTCAAAGTAGGTGACTGCTGGCAGAAATGGAAACAAAACGAAAAGAAAAAAAAAAAAGGAATCAATGTGCGCCAAAACGTGTTTGGTTTTTAATTTGGTTGTTCTTCCGTTAGTGTGTTTTTTTTCATGTTGTTTGGTTTGTTCTTTCGTTAGAGTGTGTGTTCTGCAAGTCGGTCGTTGTTTTGTTTGGTTTATTTAAATTTTTTATTTCGTTTGGTGTTTGTTTTGTAAATTTGTTTTTCTTTTAATACGGTCTTTCTTTGATTTTGTAATTTATTTGTTCTGTCGTTTGGTGTTTGTTCTTTCATATGGTCTTTGTTTTGTAATGTGTTTGTTCTGTCGTTTGGTGTTTGTTTTACGATTTGTTTGTTCCTCTTCTTTGGCGTCACAGTGATTTCATTTTCTTTTAATTCTGGCATTGTAGTTTGATTTCAAAGTGGTTTAAAGCACTGAACATGGAATGTAAAACTCTACAGCCCTTTTTTTATCATAAAGATGTATACGACATCTGCATTGTACATAATCTATTATCAAAAGTGCCTTTTAAAACCTTTCAACAAAATTTCTCTTTGAAGTAATTTTGAAGACAACATTGTAAAACATACGGTTCGGGCATGGGTACTTTTATTTTTACAGGCTATAACTCTAAAACTATTTGTCATATTTAAAAGCAATTTGCGTTGTTCATAAACGGTTTAAAATATTGCAGCCCCCCCCCCCCTTTTTTAAATAAAAATAATAGCAATGGATAACATATGGACATCCTTCTGATTATATTGTGCGGAAATGCCATACACCTTTCCACAAAGACTGTCTTGAAGAACATGTAGAAAACACAGCTTTACAACAAAGAAGTTTCTGAAGAGGGACATTTATCTCCTTTACAGATCGTCTCTCTCTCTCTCTCTCTCTCTCTCTCTCTCTCTCTCTCTCTCTCTCTTCTCTCTCTTCTCTCTCTTCACCACGCTGTTTGTCTTATCCAAGAGGAAAAGGTTTGCACTGTTGAAAAGGGCGTTAACAACACCTGTGCTTTTATTTCAAGATGTTTGGATTGTTAACTTCATTTTCAATCGATCCACTTATAATAGTACAAATACTGAGAACTGGTTTACCCTCGATTAGCTTACTTTGGGATCAAAGTTCCACATCAAGCTGTTCGTTATTAGATAGTCCAACTGGTTCTCTTGTCTCATCTAAACCTCCTTAAAAAGGGCATGCGGTTTTAAACTTCTTGAATCTTGAATTCGGAAAGTGAATTTATCTGAAACATTATTCAAATGCTGAAAAAGCAAGACTCGTTAGGTTGTAGAGGATCACACACAGACACTTCTTTATTTCGTTCTATTTCATTTTACTTTATTATTTTTTTCCCATACACACAGCGTGACTGTGTTGTGAAGACAACGACGACCTATGTTAGACCGGGCGAAGAAGACAGAGTTGCAGTCAAACGTTGAGGATATCAGGATAGGGAATACCCTCGCCACCCCAAACACTCATCACACCTAAACCCCGCCCCTCTTCAACGAACAGAAACAAAACCAAAGGTCGGCTGGCGGTCAAGCCAGGACAGAAGCATGGCTGGAGAGTTTCTGCAGACACAGTGGAGGTCAGAGGTCAGTCAAGGTCAAGAAACGGCCTTTGGGGAGCAACATATAGAAGAGCCAAGGTCACCCGAGGTTCAAGATCTAATAGTCGAATAGGGAAACTGTCTGCAAGAACAAGAATGCTATATGATCCTGAGGAATCAGGCAAGTACAGAAATGTAGGGAAAAAAGAAACGAGGGTAAAGTCGTATTACAGAAAAATGACCATGACCGGGTAAGTGTATAGATCTGGATGGAAGCCAAAGACAGATACTTTTTAAATCATAGAGATGGTGAAGGTCTGATAAGGGTCAAGGTCAGGGAGCTCTATTTCCTGGTACAGAAGATGGTTACGGAGAAACAATCAAAATGTCAATTGAACAGTTAGAAGAAATGAACAGAAGACTGTAGAAGAACGCTCCTCCCATTAAACAACAACAACGACAACAACAACAACAACAACAGCAACAACAATAACAACATTGCTGCGATGTTTCGTCCTATAGAGACTTCGTCAGGAACGAATCGTCGCTTTCGCCTTCCCACAGAAGAGTCACTGGTCATTCTTTCACAGTTTTTCTCTTTATTTATTGAGACCAGTTACCGAGCATCTCCGTTTAAGCTTACTCTTCATCTTTTTTTTTTTTTCCTTCTCTCCTCTGAAGCTAGCGTGCTGCCTTTCTTTCATGATTAATTTCGTGCCCAAAACACTTCAATAAATCGTCGCTCTCTCTTTTTAAGCATCCACTCATTCTTGTATTCGCTAATGCTCTTCACGAGCAAAGTTTTTATTATAAGTTTTTCTTCTTGAAGGCACAGCTCAAACTTTGATTACTGACGAAGAAAAGAAAAATGGCCGCCCTGAAACGTTTGACACAGGTGATAATGATGACGATGTTCACGCCATGTGATGACGACGATAATGGAAAGGATGATGAGGGTGATGAAAAACAAGTAATGAGCAGAGAGACGGGGTATTAAAAAAAAAAAAGAAAAAAAAAAGAAGCAAAATTGAACGCCAGAGTGGATTAGTGATAAAGTTCCTCACAGAAATGTTACAGAACTGATGAGAGAGAGAGAGAGAGAGAGGAGAGAGGAGAGAGAGAGAGAGAGAGAGAGAGAGAGAGAGAGAGATATCGTACTGTAATTTGGCCACTAACCCATACAAAACCGGAAGGGGAAAGTGAAGTGGTTCCCATGGGAACACTTGCTTCGCTGATGTAAATAATTCTCTCTCTCTCTCTCTCTCTCTCTCTCTCTCTCTCTCTCTCTCTCTCTCTATATATTATATATATATATATCATATATATATATATACATATATATACATATATATATATATATATATATATATATATATATATATATCTACCTGTAGAACTGAATTTGATATCGCCATGAGTCACTTCAAGAAAAATCAGCATCAGTGTGAAAGTATTCAAGAGATATGAAAATCAGTTTTTAAGTGTACAATATGGTTTTCTAGCTATCCATACTAATCTTAATCGTGCACATGATTTTTCTTCCCGAGTGACGGCATGAAAGACAAATTTACATAAGAAGAGAGAGAGAGAGAGAGAGAGAGAGAGAGAGAGAGGAGAGAGAGGAGAGAGAGAGAGAGAGAGAGACAGACAGACAGACAGACAGACGGACAGACAGGCGGAGAGACAGTGAGACAGACAGACAAGAGAGAAAGAGAGAGGCAGACAGACAGATAGACACAGAGACAGATGGGATTCATTCACACACACACACACACACACACGCACACACACACACGCACACACGCACACACACACATACACACGCACACGCACACACACACACACACACACACCACACACACACACACACACTCACACACAAAGAAAGCGAGAAAGAGAGAGAGAGAGAGAGAGAGAGAGAGAGAGAGAGAGAGAGAGAGAGAGAGAGAGAGAGAGCGAGAGGAGAGACAGAGAGACAGTGAGACAGACAGAGAGGGAGAGAGGCAGACAGACAGATAGACACAGAGACATATGGGATTTATTCACACACACACACACACACACACACCACACACACACACACAACACACTCACATCACACTCACACACAACACAGAGGGGGGGGGGGGGGAGAGAGAGAGAGAGAGAGAGAGAGAGAGAGAGAGAGAGAGAGAGAGAGAGACAGAGACAGAGACAGAGACAGAGAGACAGACAGAGAGACAGAGAGACAGACAGACAGACAGACAGGGAGACAGACAGAGAGAGAGACAGACAGACAGACAGACAGAGCACGTAGGACAATGAGCGTCTCGTTCCCAGCCTGACAGCACACAGCTGACACTGCACGCATCAGTGAAACGGCACGTGCTATCGAACGCCCAACATGACGTCTAAGGTGATCATCATCCGCCACCACTTTCCTGCCTCACACCCACCCAGCTACCTCCCCCCCCCTTATCCCCCAACCCCCACCCTCCTCCGCTCTTCCACCTCCACCCCTACCCCCAACCCTATCCCATCCTCTCCCTCCGCCCCGCTCCCCCCCCCCCCTTCCTCCTGTCCTCCACCTCTCCTCCCATCCTCTCCCTCCCTCCCTTTTCCATCGATCTGGATCTGTAAAGAATGGGAGGAGTCGGACTGTGGGAGGGGGTGAGTGAGGGGGTTGGGAAGGGAGGCGGGTGAAGGGGATGGGGGAGGGAGGAGAGGAGGAAGGGAGAGAGGGTACGGTTTCCCCTTGGACTCTTTGGGGACGAGAGCAATGATTTGTTTGTCAGCTAGTGGGTGGGGGTGGGTGGGGTGGGTATTGTGAGGATGAGTGGGGGTTGCGAAGGGGGTGGAGTGGGTGGGGGTTACGTCTATTGTGGTCGCTGCCAAAAACAATCACAGTTCTAGGGTGTCTTGTTTCAGGTATTTACTTCACCCCTTCCCTTTCCCCTCCCCCCTCCCTTCGTCCCCTCCCGCCCCCACCCCCCCCTTTTCCAGCCCGCCACCCCCATCCCTACCCCCACCCTGCAGACTCACCCGTTCTTCCCCGCTTTGTCTTATTTCTTGTAACGCTTTGGGAATCGAAAGGAAAAAAAAACGGTAACAAATACAGAAATAATACATTTATCACACAAGAGTTGTGAAAAAAAAAACCCGATCAAAGTTTAAAATAACAACAACAACATTGTTTTTGCAATACAAGAGTTCAGTGCGCTGATCTGTAAACAGTAGGTTACACTAGGTTCCTCAGCTCAACGTGAACACGTTTGATTGTCGTATCATACTGTGAACATTGTTCTCTAATTTCACGGAAATTTACACTTTGTCTTTTGACCGACGAACTAAGAGAAACAGGTCAGTATTGATGGAACGGGTTTATATTGCCCGACCCTATGTTCACGTTTAGGAGCCCACATCTGTTCTGGATTGAACACTCAAATACAAAGCTGCACAGTATAACTTAGTTTTAGAAACGCAAACCAAACCAAATTTCAAATGTAATTAACATCGAACCGCCGAAAAAAACGTAGACAAACAAATCGCAAGACAAAACTTTGTCTTGTGATTCGTTTGTCTAAGTTTTCTTGGCGGTTCGCTATTAATTACATTTAAGATTTGTTTAGATTTCCGCCTGCAGCGCCTCACTTTGCAACTCGATCAAACCAAACCAAACAAACAAACAAGCAAATAAACAAACAAACAAACAAACAAACAACAAAATAAGCGAATTTTTGACATATTTGTCTGCTGCAGACGTTACAACGAACAGACAGAAAAATGAAAAAAAAAAAAAACAGCAGAAAACAATACTTGCCCACTCGCTGTCAGTAAATTTATGACAAACATATATTTCTTAGATTACAGATAAAGGACATTAAAAACATAAAACAATGCATCCCAAACTTACACACACACACACACACACACACACACACACACACACACACACGCACCACACACACACACACACACACACAGCGGAAATACAATTCCCCCCAGCTGGATGGCAGCCATTTTGGGGAGTATCATTTTCTTACAAATTTTCCGTCTGCGATTTGTAACGCCTGCAAAAAGACATATTTGTCGAACACCCACATGTCTGTTTGTCGAACACCCACATGTCTGTTTCCTTTCAGGTACTGAATAAACGTCACTTTTCACCTTGTTTTGTGTGTTAATTTCTCCGCTGAGTTTTTTCAGACATGCTCCAGTCTGTTTCTTCCTCCTCTCTGTTTTGGACGAAGAAGAAATAATGTCCGTCTACACCGCCTAATACACAACACTCGCCTGCTGTTTAGTTCCAACTGGGAGTCTGAGGCCCCAGCTCACATCAAGGACAGAAATGGAAAATAATTCGAAGGGCACCTTAGGGAACGCAGACCCCGGTCAAGGTCAGGTCAGCTCACGAGTGAAAACGACAATTATCTTGCCGCCAGGGGAAACAATTGTAGGTACTGACTGAAAGAGTTACTTCCCATGGGCTTTTTTTTTTCTTTTTTTTTTTTTTTTTAAGTTTGATCAAAGTCGATTCGTTTGTTCACGTTCGTTTAAAATCGATTCATCTGTGTACGTTTGAAGTCGATTCACTTGTTTAAGTTTGTTCAAAATCGATTCAGTTGTTTAAGTTTGATTAATGTTGACCCAGTCGTTTATGTTTGATTGTATACATCGATTCAGTTGCTTATGTTTGATTAAACTCGATTCTGTTGTTTAAATTGGGTTAAACTTGGTTCAGTTGTTTAAATTGGATTAAACTCGATTCAGTTGTATAAATTGGCTTAAACTCGGTTTAGTTGTTTAAACTGGCTTAAACTTGATTCAGTTTTTTAAAAGTTTGATTAAACTCGATTCTGTTGTTTAAATTGGCTTAAACTTGATTCAATTGCTTAAGTTTGATTAAACTCGATTCTGTCGTTTTAAGTTGGATTAAACTCGATTCTGTCGTTTAAGTTGGATTAAACTCGATTTAGGATTAAACTCGATTCAGTTGTTTAAGTTTGAGTAAAGTCGATTTACTTGTTCAACTTCGATCAAAGTCGATTCAGTTGTTTAAGTTTGATTAAAGTCATTTCAGTTGTTTAAGTTTGATCAAAGTTGTTTAAGTTTTATTAAAGACGATTCAATCGTTTAAGTTGGATTAAAATCGGTCCAGTTGCTTCAGTGTGATTAAAGTCGATCGAATTGCTTAAGATGGATTCCAGTTGATTCAATTGTTTAAATTTGATTAAAGCCAATTCAGTTGTTTCAGCGTAGTCTTACTGACAGACAAACAAGCGGATGTAGGCGAAAAAGTAACCTCCTCAGTGGCAGTAATAAATGAGGATGAGTAAGTTTTACTCTCATGGTGAAACAGTGACATACGTATCCAAACTAATGCTGCAAGCAGTGTGCATTCTCTTTGCACACAGACAGACAAGAGACACATAGAACTCAAAAGTAAACGTGCCTGTGTAACATCGCTTTCTTCAGAAGTGTTCTTGTTTCTTCCTTGTTTGTTCTGTGCGACTCATGTCTGTACGTGTGCTAGGTGAATGGGCTCGGCAAGCGCCACTAGTTTGAGGTTATGGGCCTGTACTGTGCAGTCAAGAGCGCAAGAGTTACCTTCCTTATTTGCCGTAGACAGCTTACGTCCCCTCTCCTCATTTAGGTTTGAATGAGAATGAAACGGTCTGACGTCGGAGCATTGATGCTTACCTCCCTTGTGGAGAACCTAACTGAACTTACGTCTTTGCCGCTGGCTGCCTCTATTTCGACAGCATTTCCATGGGTGAGTGAGTTCTTTAATTTAGAGTCTGTTCACACTTGGTCATATCAGACTTAAAAAAAAAGAAACCAAGATGCAAAGCATAAAAGGTACTCCCAGTACAGGGGAGACAATTTCCAGTTAGTGGAAGAAAAAAAAACCCAACTCGACAGTGTGGTGGTTATTTCCCTTATCGGACTTGATTTTCAAAATTATCATTTAAAGCCGTTAGCAACAGCTATTCTGGTAAAATAAAACATCGGGCATCATCCGTGACCCATAATGAACATACCTACCAATTTTCAGAAAGATCAGCCCAGAAGTTTTGTCTGGAGTGAGTGGAAACATTTTGACCATGGACAGACAGACAGACAGACAGACAGACAGCATTTCTTCGTTCTCATTGTAAAGTACTTGCTGTTCTATAAGAACTGGGAGTACGAAAAAGGAGTGAGGGGAAGGGGAGCGTTTATAAACATCTATTAATCTGATGCATGGAAAGCCCTTTTGCTATTTGCAAAAATTTCTGGTTTGTGGGTTATTGTTTTGATAGAATCATATACAGTCGCATTCACTTTCGATTGTTTATACAATGAAGTTAATACTGAACAATGAAAAAGAATATGGTCCACTGATAGAAGGCTTGAACAATCGCATGCTACGTTTTGGGAAAATTTGGTTTTCCACAGATTCAGTCGAAGATTGTATATTAAAGATAACAAGTATCGTGGACATGATAATATTTGATACTTCTCTGGAAGGTGTTCACTGTTCAAGCATTTTTCTAATAACGAATTAATTTCTTGAACATCAAGTTTTAAATTACTCTGAGATGTTTTTCTTAACCCACCATCTCTAGCAAATGTATCTGCTGTTTCATTTCCATGATAAACGTTCCACATGCGCTGTTTCATTCGTTAAAGTTAAGTGACTTGTAGTGGACTTGACAGCTGGTGATAAATGGAATCAGACTCCAAAGATAAACATGATAAACCAGTATGCCAAACCATTCAACAGCACACGGGATCGTATGAATATTATCTACTGACGTTAGGTAAGAATTGAAAACTGCGTTTGAATGGCCATGTAAGAATACTAAAACAATCGTCCTGGGATTTATAGATGGAGAGAGATGGATAAGAAACAAATCAGACACACACACATGCACGCACGCACGCACGCACACACACATGCAGGCACGCACACCACACACACACACACACAACACACACACACACACACACACACACACACACACACACTGACTGACTGACTGAAATCATTTACTGTCAGATTAACATATTGTTGTACTGACACACACACACACACACACACACACACACACACACACACACACACAAACAAACACACGCACGCACGCACGCACGCACGCACGCACGCACGCACGCACGCACGCACCACACACACACACACACACACACACACACACACACAAACACACCGCCAAACCAAACCCAACCAAAAAACACCCAACCGATGGACTGACAACATTGCAGAATGGAGTGGAAAACATTCACACGAACAAGCCCATCTTGCACCGAATTTGACAAGATAAGTGATTGCTCGTTCTTCACTTTCATTGTCCTGAGTGTTATCTTGCCTGAAGAAGACCTACGAGGTCGAAACGCGTCGTGTTTTGTCTTGTAATTCGTTTGTCCATGTCATCTGACAGAGTCATTTCAAATACCTTTTAAAATTTGTTTAAATTTCCCCTGCAATCACCTTGCTTTGTGACTAACTATTTTGGGCGTTAGCAAAAGCAAAAGTCGTAACGGTGTTTCCTACCAACCATCGGCAGTGACTATGTTTTGAAATCTGACACTAGAACCAAATATCCAAGTATGAAATATGACACAAAAAAATAGAAACGAAACGAACAGTCTTCGAAGTTTTGTATAAATATGGATATGCATGATTTTTTTTTTTTCTTCTTTTTGTTGTTGTTGTTGTTTCCTTCGTTGATTTATTACTGCCGACTAAATCAAGATTCATTGGAAATCTCAGAATGTCGATGAAGAATATTACTATCAACCAAGTTAACATTTTGCATAAATCTCAGAATGTCACTGGAGATCTGATATTACTATCAACTAATCAACATCTATTGTAAATCTTAGGATATCGACGAAGAATGAATATCATTATCAACGAAATTATCATCTCTCGTAAATCTCAGAATATTCCGAAGAATTAAAAAAAGGGACATATTCAAGCAAACCAGGATAAAAAAAAATCAAACCCAAAATATCTAAATAAAGATCAAACAAACCACAATTTGATAAAACGAAACGCGAAAAACACAAGTTCGTTCTTTTTTTCTCTTTTTGTTGATTTCTTCAATCACCAGTGCCACAACATCAGCATCGGATGTTGATGCAACAAACAGAAACGTCACGGAATCAACCTGCAGACACAATGCACAAAAAAAAAGAAAAAAAGAAAAAGAAAAAAGGAAAAAGGAGAAAAAGGACTGTGAGTGTTGTTGCTCAGTTCCGTTACTAAAACGGGTGAGTCGACAGACCGTGTGACGCACCGTCACCTGACACCGACACCTGCCAGGTCGATGCCTCTGTCGCTGACACACAGAATTTCATGGCAGTCAACCGTTATGCAGACTGGAGAGTGGTTTGGTGGGGGGGGGGGGGGGGGGGGAGGGGGGGTAGGGAGGGTCAAGGGGAATGGGGGGGTGAGGGATGGAAACGGTTGGAGGTGGTGGGGGGTGGTGAAGGTTGGGGATGGGGAGGGGGGTGGGGGGGGGGGGGGGGAGAGAGGGGGAAGTGAAGGAGTGGGGGTGGGAGAGAAGGAAATGAAGAGGGAAGGGGATGGTGAGAAGGCTTAACGGTTGGGTGGGGTTGGGGTTGCGCCTGAAACAAAACGTTTTGCGTCATGAAGTTAAGAGTATGTTGAGATGATGTGCGTTGTCCGCCCAGAGAGAACCTCCTCCCTCCCCCCTCTCTGTTTCTGCTCTCTGGCTGTATCCCAGTCGTTTTGTTCCATTCCCACTGTCTCTCCCGCTTTCTCATGCTTCAGCAAACACTAACAAATCAGGATTGTTTTCTTATTATGAAAGAAAAGGAAACAAACACACAAACAAAAAAACGTGCTGGGAGATGAATCTCACGCCGTGGGAACGCACAGAGAAATGAATACATGAGATGGTGGGTATCTCTCCCTTCTTTCCTTTTCCCCTCTCCAATCTCCCTCCTGAGTCCCCCCCACCCTGCTTTCCTACACACCCAGAGAGGAGAGAGAGAGAGAGAGAGAGAGAGAGAGAGAGATGAGAGAGGGGAGGGAGAGAGAGAGAGAGAGAGAGGAGAGTTTGTTCTGTTGTATCTGGCACCGCCAATGACACGCCTCGATGAGCTCAACACAAACTAAAAGCTGAAACAGGTTGAGGTGACAAAACACAGCGCCCTGCAATGTGCATCTGTAAATAGTGAAAGAATTGGACTTCCCCATGTACAATCCACTCCAACACGGACGCGTGCAAACACACACACGCGCAGACACGAGTACACACACACAACACACACACACACACACACACCACACACACACACACACAGTACACACAAAACCACACACACACACAACACACACACCACACACACAACACACACACACACACACACAACACACTACACACACACACACCACACACAACACACAGACAGAGGTACACACACACACACACACACACACACACACCCCACACACACAACACACCAAAACACCAAAACACACCACACACACACACACACCACACCACACACACACACACACACAACCACACACACTCACACACACACAACACTCACACTCACACACCCCAGGTACACACACACACACACACCCCCACACACACACACAAAACACACACACACAACAACCACTACACAGGTCCCACACACACACACACAACACACACACACACACCCCACACACCACAGAGGTACACACACACATACACACACACACTCACACACACACACACACACTCACACTAACGCACGCACTTTTATCTTTTTTCCCTTTCTCTCTCCCTGTCACTCTCTGTCTCTTTTATGTCTCTGTTTTTGCTCTCTCTGTCTCCGTCTGTGCTCTTTGTCCTGTCTGTCTCTCTCTCTGCGGTCTGTCTCTCCCTCTCTCTCGTACTCTTCTGTCTCAAAAAACTCAAAAAGAAGAAAATTATCTATTGAAAAATATTGGGAATGGAAAACAGGTTAAAAACTTATAAAGCCAGGGCATCATATCATAAAACAGCCTCTCCAGGGCTGTTTCAGAGCAAGCCACTTATTTTTTGAGAGGAAGGGGAGTTTACAGCTCGCCCACAGCTGCAGAGCCAAGCCTTGAATTCAGGTCAGGGAAAGGGTGTTTTTTCTGCAGGCTGCCTCCCACCAGCCAGCTAACTGTGCTGTACTCGGTGAACTAAATTGTCATCTGTGTAAAGCGGTCTGCAACAATGCGTTCGGCATTGCTGAGCCGCCATTACAAGTGGGGCTGTTAGTTTGATATTAGTGGTTGTCATGAAAAATGTAAATATATCTGTGCTTTTTGAGATGACTGAATAGGCAAATTTCCCCGACAATTCTTCAATACCAAACTCGAGTGGGTTTATTTTCCTGTAGATAATGTAGATACTGCATGGAAGCTTGTACACAAGTGGCGAGGCGATATTCAAACAATGACAACACACACACACAATTGTCAAAAATGACGTCACACTTTCTGGGAACTTAATTTTCCTTAGTTAACTAGTACACACGTTTGATACGTGCCTTTGCTTGGACTTCAGCAACAAAAATGTTTGGGTCAGAAAAGTGTAGGCTTGTTTGTTCAGCCCTTTACTAAGGTCTCGATCGGATGGAAAATAAAGCTACCCTTTCTCTTCTACCCCCAAAATTGATGATGCCACGTCCGAATTTCAAAAGCGTCACGTTAATCATGTCACTCTATTCTCCTAACCTTGCCAGACCCACCTCTATGATGGATCCCGCTTTCGCACGTGCATGTAAAGAAAAGAAACACACACACAGACACACAGACAGACAGACAGACAGACAGACAGACAGACACACACACACACACACACCGCACACACACATACACAGGCACACATAGACACACACACACCAC
>CM031600.1:83366792-83369292 GCA_018398815.1 Conus ventricosus
TATCAGTCAGCTAACCCAGTGAACAAATAAGACATAAATTTGTAAACCAGTTAACTCAGTGAACGAAAGAAGACTCTAACCTCTTTATCAGCGGTCAAAGAAGAGGAAGAAGAGATTAACTCTTTATCACCCAAGAATCAATGGACACAAAATACAACCAAAACGGAGAGGTATATTAAACGTACAATGTACCAGTTGACACAAGGAATCTCCTTCTCTCCTTCAATTTCTGTAACATATACATGTGTATATGCCCTTACATAGAAGCACGAGCACATCCATGTATACACACGTACTCTCCATCTGCTTGTCTGTCTGTCTCTGGATGCCTGATGCCTGTGTGTGTGTGTGTGTGTGTGTGTGTGTGTGTGTGGATGTGTGATGTGGTGTGTGTGTGTGTGTGTGTGTGTGCGTGCGTGCGTGCGTGCGTGCGTGCATGCGTGCGTGCATGCGTGCGTTCGTGCGTGTGATAGAGAGAGAGAGAGAGAGAGAGAGAGAGAGAGAGAGGAGAGAGAGAGAGAGAGAGAGAGAGAAAGAGAGAGAGTGCGTGCGCGTGTTCGCTTGTCGCTTCTCTGCTTCCACCCCCCCCCCCCCCCCCCCCCCCTCTTCCCTCTTTAAAACTCTTTAACGATCTCAACTCTTTCACCCCTTTTGATGATCTCCCTTGATAGTTCGCACAGACACACTTTGTCTCCCTTGACGATTCAGCCCTTCCATTCCGATGTGCTTCTCTCCTCATTTCCTTCGGTCTGTCAGATAATGGTAGTTCTTCAATGGACTGTCTACCTCCCCCCCCCCCCCCCACCCCACCCCTCCCCCCATCCACCCACCAACCCTCCTAATCCCCTCCACCCTCTTTCTCTTCACTCCGTCCTCCTCAGCGTTATTCAATTATATTATAACACGTTGATAATGACTTAGGTGAGGTGGATGACGGATGATGACGATGATGATAAAGATGATGACGGGTGTCACTGAAGAGGAGAAAGACGATAGAATGTCTGTTTTAAACGGCGTGCATGTGATCGTGTATGCGTAGGTTGGTTGGAAGGCGTTCATTGCCTGATTGTCGTCTTTTTTTTGTTTGTTTTTGTTTTTTGTTTTTTTGGTTGTTTTGTTTTTGTCCTCCGACCTCAATACTTTTTTTTCTACATTGTCTTTCACATCTTTTTTTTCCTGATTTTCTGATGGGTCCTCTGCTCTCCTATATTTTCCAGCTTTTTTGTTGTTGTTGTTGTGCTTTATCAACTGAATTCCCCATGCAAATGTGTATGTTTTATTACCGATGGACATTCTCAGGTGAACTTTAGTATTTTAGTGTTTGATACACAGCGCGTGGGTTTCTTACCGTGCTAATGTATGGTGCATTGACACATTCATTCTGTTTGTTACAGCACAAAAAGAGAGAATGGAGAAGAAAGAAAGACCTACAGGCAGAGAGACAGCGAGCAATAAATAAAGAAGTAAAGAAAGGATGGAAGGAAGGAAGGAAGAAAGAAAGAAAGAAAGAAGAAAAAAAAAAAAAAACACCAGAAAAGAATTCGTAGCTGAGTGAATGCTAACGAAACAACGAAATAAATACAGAGTTGTTTAGCGAATACGAAACCCAATACGCTAAAAGCCTAGATATGTCCAGGGTGAAGACATTTGCAAGATTAAGTTTCCGCCTGATTCTTGTCCTTACAACTGTAATCCGATGAAGAAAATTGGGATGTTCATTCTTTCGAATGCTGACTTAGCGTTGAGGAATTTGTTTCTAGGTCGTTATATGATGCAATGTTTCATTCAATATCAGGTGTAGTTTTCCTAAGACGCATATCTTAAATGCCACATTTGATGTGATGTTGCAATAGAATGTAGTTGTGCAAAAGTGGGCCACGCAGCAGAGTGATGTTGCCATAGAAAGGTGGCTGCCACTCAGGAGAGTGGATGGTTGCCAATAGAAATTGGTGGCAAAGTGGGGCCACTGCAGGCGGAGATCGAAACAGATTTTATAAAGTATTTTTAAGGTTCCGCCAACAAATCACTTATCTTCATCCATTTTGGATGAAGAAAAGTGATTGCATCGTTCATTTTCGTTGTCCTGAGTGTCGTGTATCTTGCCAGAAGAAGACCTAAGAGGTCGAAACGCGCGTGTTTTATCTTGTGATTTGTTTGTCCACGTTTTTCGGTGAAACCTTAAGAATACTTTTTTTTAAAAAAGAATTTGTTTAATAGAAATTTGATCGGACAAACATTTACACCAGGAAAGAAACATGTGTGCGTGCCATATGTGAACATTCTTCTTCTGCTTTTTTTTTTCCCCCTGCGCTTGGCTACAATTAAACAATTCAATCGTTTTTTCTTTTTACCATGGAGCTGCACGACTGAACGACGAGTTCTTGTTGTTTTCGTTTTGAATTTGCAGATGGTGGAATATGTGTTCCGGGATGTTGGGGTCATTTTTATTTGAGAACATGGCTGGTGCGCGTTTTAGACTGACCGCATCATGAAACTTGTC
>CM031600.1:83374292-83379292 GCA_018398815.1 Conus ventricosus
AATAGGCGCTATATAAGTATTCATTATTATTATTACCATTATTTGTCTTAGCTCGTCACTCTAAAACAAAACCCCACCTGCTCATATAAATAGAATTTTAACCGACAACAGTTAGAAGAAAGAATGGCCCCTCTCTGTCTGTCTGCCTGTCTGTCTGTCTGTGCCTGTCTGTCCGTCGCCCCCCCCCCCATTCTCTCTCTCTTCTCCCTCCCTCTCCCTCTCTCTCCTTCCTCCTTCCCCCTCTCTCGCTCGCAATCGTCTAGCTAACTCAGCGGATAATCTCTCTCTCTCTCTCTCTCTCAGTCAGTCTCTCTCTCTCTCTCTCTCTCTCTCTCTCTTTTGTCTCTCTGTCTGTCTCTGTCTCTCTCTCTCTCTTCATTCGTGAGCCATCTCAGCAAACAATGGCTGTGCCTATGTCCTTTCCCGTATTCCCACCCACTCCCTTTCTCCCTCCATCTCCACATGTCCCGTTCATTCCCATACATATTTCCCCCCCATTTTCCCTCTCTTTATCCTCAAGCCATGTAAGTAAATGATAGTGGTACATCTTTCTGTTTCTCTCTCTTTCTCTCCCCCCTCTCTCCCTCTCTCCTTTTCTCCCTCTCTCTCTCCTCCCTCTCGCTCTCCTCCTCTCTCTCTGTCTCCCTAGCTCCTCTCTCTTCATATTTCAGACACATCAGCACACTCTAATTCCCACCATCCGAGTCTCTCTCTCTCTCTCTCTCTCTCCAGACCACTTCTCTGTACAAAGGGAGGCAATTCGATACAGGAAAGTCACGAGTCACGTTCCCTTCTTTACTTTTCCATGGTATCCAAGAGGGACCGGCGCCTTTTTTCTTTTATTATCCAAGGGACCTAACTCTCATCGCTCACGGATGCGGAAGTTGACGTGACACAGCACCGACCATTTGGCTTAATTCTGGTCCCTTCTTTGCCGGTGCCAGAACTAATTCCAGACTCTTTTCATCAGATTTGCCGGCGTCCCCGTACGTAGGTCTCACGTCAAAAGTCAAGGTTTGAGGGTGAATGATATTAATCTGGTCTGAATATGCTAGGTTTCTTTATGGCGCCTGCGCGCGCGCGCGCGCGCGCGCGCGCGCGTGTGTGTGTGTGTGTGTGTGTGTTGTGTGTTGTGGTGGAGCGAGCGAGCGAGCGAGCGAGAGAGAGAGAGAGAGAGAGAGAGAGAGAGACTGGTGCACACAAACACGTTCACACACACACACACACACACACACACACACACACACACAAGAGAGAGAGAGAGAGAGAGAGAGAGAGAGAGAGAGAGAGAGAGAGGGAGAGAGAGAGAGAGAGAGGCAGACAAGAGAGAGAGAGACAGGCAGAGAGAAAGAGAGAGAGACAGACAGATTGAGAGGCTCGTGCACATAAACATGTTCAGAGAGAGAGAGAGAGGAGAGAGAGAGAGACAGAAAGAGACAGAGACAGAGAGACAGAGAGAGAGACAGAGAGACAGAGAGAGAGAGAGAGAGAGAGAGAGAGAGAGAGAGAGGAGAGAGAGAGCGATGTTTCTCTCTGTCTGTCTGTCCATCCGTTCGTCCATCTGTCTGTCCGCCAGTGTGTCTGTCTCTCTATCTGCTTCTCTTTCTCTCTCTGTGCTTGTGTGTATGAGAGAGAGACTCAAGACTCAAGACTCAAAAACTTTATTACTCAAGGATAGAGATTTTAGGCAGTGCCTATTCTTCCAATCTGTCCTTGCTATTCTACAACATTCGAGAGAGAGAGAGAGAGAGAGAGAGAGAGAGAGAGAGAGAGTAACTGCACGCATGCATGTGCGTGTGGACACATGTGCATACAAACATACCTGGTGTTGGCGTATGAGAAGCCAGGAAAAGAGACGACCTTCATTGTGGGTCTGATCATAGTTATCTCCCTTAAACCCGCTTCGAATACGGCACCAGCTCGCAATACTATAGCGTTAAAAAAACAAAAAACAAAAAAAAAACAAGCAAAAAAACAACAACAACAACAACCAAAAAAAAAAACCCAACCGAACAACCCCCCTCCCAACAACCTCCCCACACAAACAAACAACAACAGCTACAAACAAAAACGACTGTGTAGTACAAGAGAGAGCATTTCCTTTCATCAACCAAGAATGGTATTTGAGTCAGCATAGCGGATTTTGAAGAACATCAAATACAAACTATGGATCTGCACGAGGAGTGAGAAGAACAGGCAAACAGAACATGCTTCATACGTCGTCAGATTCTACATCGAGTTGACGGCCATAAAAGATCTGTTGAGCGTGACGTCACGAAAGATAGCCAGTCTGTTGAGGGCCGAAGAAAACAGGGAAACAATCAGAGGTGGGTACTGATGACCTCCATGGACTTGGGGTCGACAGATCCTGAAAGAAATCTGACGTTGAACGGTCACAGAAGAGGTTGACAGCGCTCGACTGAGGAGGCAATACTCTTTAGCCTCCGCTCGGTGATGGTCGTCTCTCAGCATTACCTCCCTTTCGCCAAACATGATCTCCCTTTGGCCTGTCCGGAGTTGTCTCATCTTTTGGTTGTCTGTCCCTACACTTCCCCTACTTTCCCTTGTGGGGCGGCAGGGGCTGCATTTAAAAAAAAAAAAGGACTTTGGGGATCGGGTTGAGGAAGGAGGGTGGAAGAGGGGAGGGGGCATTTGCAAAGGACAGTGAATTTCATGGATTGACTGAGAGACCAGAGGGGGAGGGGGCATTTGCAAAGGACAGTGAATTTCATGGATTGACTGAGAGACCAGAGGGGAGGGGGCATTTGCAAAGGACAGTGAATTTCATGGATTGACTGAGAGACCAGAGGGGAGGGGGCATTTGCAAAGGACAGTGAATTTCATGGATTGACTGAGAGACCAGAGGGGGAGGGGGCATTTGCAAAGGACAGTGAATTTCATGGATTGACTGAGAGACCAGAGGGGGAGGGGGCATTTGCAAAGGACAGTGAATTTCATGGATTGACTGAGAGACCAGAGGGGGAGGGGGCATTTGCAAAGGACAGTGAATTTCATGGATTGACTGAGAGACCAGAGGGGGAGGGGGCATTTGCAAAGGACAGTGAATTTCATGGATTGATGAGAGACCAGAGGGGGAGGGGGCATTTGCAAAGGACAGTGAATTTCATGGATTGACTGAGAGACCAGAGGGGGAGGGGGCATTTGCAAAGGACAGTGAATTTCATGGATTGACTGAGAGACCAGAGGGGGAGGGGGCATTTGCAAAGGACAGTGAATTTCATGGATTGACTGAGAGACCAGAGGGGGAGGGGGCATTTGCAAAGGACAGTGAATTTCATGGATTGACTGAGAGACCAGAGGGGGAGGGGGCATTTGCAAAGGACAGTGAATTTCATGGATTGACTGAGAGACCAGAGGGGGAGGGGGCATTTGCAAAGGACAGTGAATTTCATGGATTGACTGAGAGACCAGACGCGTTTTTTTTTACGTCCACCTTTTTCAGGGAAGAGACAGAAGGTTCGAACGCTAATACGATCTACTTGAGAGACCACAGGAAGCTAATTCTCTCTCTCTCTCTCTCTCTCTCTCTCTCTCTCTCTCTCTCTCTCTGTGCGTGTCTGACAGAGAGAGAGAGAGAGAGAGAGAGAGAGGAGAGAGAGAGAGAGAGAGAAAGAGAGAGACAGACAGACAGCTAGAGAGAGAGAGAGAGAGAGAGAGAGAGAGAGAGAGAGAGAGAGAGAGAGAGAGAGAGAGAGAGAGAATTGTGTAATTGCATTATACTAAGCTTGAAGAGAGTTGACATTTGTTATAGGCCTGACATCTCTTCACCTCGCAATACTGTGACGTTAGAATGGGACTGTGAAATATAAAACGGATTTCTTTTGTTTTCTTCCAACAATGTTGATGAATCACTATGCAACATTTGAAGAAAATCAGATGAAATCTACGGATCTGCTATGGAGAAGCGAGATTACAGACAGACAGAATGCGCTTCATATGTCAGAAGATTCTGCATCAAGTTGACCGGGAGGTTCAAACGCTGAGATTTGTTGAGCGTGACGTCACGAAAGAGAGACAACCCACTGAGTGCCAAAGAAACCGCGGAGAGATTCAGAGGTAGGTACTGATGACCTCCATGGACTTGGGGGTCGACAGATCCTGGAAGAAATCTCACGTTGAACGGTCACAGAACAGACAGACAACCCTCGTCAAGGGAGACAATACAGTCGGGCTTCTTAGCCCCTACTCGGTGATGGTCGTCTCTCAGCATTACCTCCCGTTCGCCTTACATTATCTCCCTTTAACCTGTCCCGTGTGGTCTCATCTTTTTTTGTTTTCTGTCTCCCCACTTCCCTGTGGCGGGGGCTGCATCTTTTCATCGGAAGTTTGGGGGTGGCGCTGAGGGGACGGGTGAGAGGAAGTGGAAAGAGGGGAAAAGGACAGTGAAGTTCATGGATTGACTGAGAAACCAGTTTGGGTTTGTTTTCGCCTTCAGCAAGGAAGAGACCGGGAGGTTCAAACGCTGAGACTACTTGTGAAACCACAGAAACTTCTCTCTCTGCGTGTCGGAAGAGAGAGAAGAGAGAGAGAGAGAGAGAGAGAGGAGAGAGAGAGAGAGAGACAGAGACAGAGACAGAGACGAGATTATGTAATTGCATGCATGCACATGTTTATATACAAATATATGTATATGCATATCTGGTGTTGACGCATAATAAACAAAGGAAATAGATGACATTTTTTTCATGTATTTGATCACAGTTATTTCCTTTAGCCCGCTTCGAATACCAACACCTCTTCGCCACGCAATAATTATTGTATCGTAAAAAATGCGACTGTCTACTACAAAACTGATTAAGTTCTAGATTGTGCCTACAATACTAATGAGTCATCATGTCACATTTGAAGAAAATTAAATGAAAACTATGGATCTGCATAGGGAGCAAGAACACAGACATACAGAATGTGCTTCATTTGTCAGAAGATTCAGCATCAAGTGAATAAAAAAAAATGTTTATCGTGACGACAAAAGATAGACA
>CM031600.1:83386792-83391792 GCA_018398815.1 Conus ventricosus
CCTGGTGCATGCTGCCTTTGTGATGCCATTTGTTTGGTCCGTACAGCGTTTCGTTATCATCGGCCTGGTGCATGCTGCCTTTGTGATGCCATTTGTTTGGTCCGTACAGCGTTTTTGTTATCATCGGCCTGGTGCATGCTGCCTCTGTGATGCCATTGTTTGGTCCGTACAGCGTTTTGTTATCATCTGCCTGGTGCATGCTGCCTTTGTGATGCCATTTGTTTTGGTCCGTACAGCGTTTTGTTATCATCGGCCTGGTGCATGCTGCCTTTGTGATGCCATTTGTTTGGTCCGTAAAACCGTTTTGTTATCATTGCCTGTGCATGCTGCCTTTGATGCCATCGGCCTGGGGCATGCTGCCTTTGTGATGCCATTTGTTTGGTCCGTACAGCGTTTTGTTATCATCGGCCTGGTGCATGCTGCCTTTTGATGCCATTTGTTTGGTCCGTACAGCGTTTTGTTATCATCGGCCTGGTGCATGCTGCCTTTGTGATGCCCTTTGTTTGGTCCGTACAGCGTTTCGTTATCATCGGCCTGGTGCATGCTGCCTTTGTGATGCCATTTGTTTGGTCCGTACAGCGTTTTGTTATCATCGGCCTGGTGCATCTGCCTTTGTGATGCCATTTGTTTGGTCCGTACAGCGTTTTGTTATCATCGGCCTGGTGCATGCTGCCTTTGTGATGCCATTTGTTTGGTCCGTACAGCGTTTTGTTATCATCGGCCTGGTGCATGCTGCCTTTGTGATGCCATTTGTTTGGTCCGTACAGCGTTTCGTTATCATCGGCCTGGTGCATGCTGCTTTGTGATGCCATTTGTTTGGTCCGTACAGCGTTTCGTTATCATCGGCCTGGTGCATGCTGCCTTTGTGATGCCATTTGTTTGGTCCCGTACAGCGTTTCGTTATCATCGGCCTGGTGCATGCTGCCTTTGTGATGCCATTTGTTTGGTCCGTACAGCGTTTTGTTATCATCGGCCTGGTGCATGCTGCCTTTGTGATGCCATTTGTTTGGTCCGTACAGCGTTTTGTTATCATCGGCCTGGTGCATGCTGCCTTTTTGATGCCATTTGTTTGGTCCGTACAGCGTTTTTTTTATCATCGGCCTGGTGCATGCTGCCTTTGTGATGCCATTTGTTTGGTCCGTACAGCGTTTTGTTATCATCGGCCTGGTGCATGCTGCCTTTGTGATGCCATTTGTTTGGTCCGTACAGCGTTTCGTTATCATCGCCTGGTGCATGCTGCCTTTGTGATGCCATTTGTTTGGTCCGTACAGCGTTTTGTTATCATCGGCCTGGTGCATGCTGCCTTTGTGATGCCATTTGTTTGGTCCGTACAGCGTTTTGTTATCATCGGCCTGGTGCATGCTGCCTTTGTGATGCCATTTGTTTGGTCCGTACAGCGTTTTGTTATCATCGGCCTGGTGCATGCTGCCTTTGTGATGCCATTTGTTTGTCCGTACAGCGTTTCGTTATCATCGGCCTGGTGCATGCTGCCTTTGTGATGCCATTTGTTTGGTCCGTACAGCGTTTCGTTATCATCGCCTGGTGCATGCTGCCTTTGTGATGCCATTTGTTTGGTCCTACAGCGTTTTGTTATCATCGGCCTGGTGCATGCTGCCTTTGTGATGCCATTTGTTTGGTCCGTACAGCGTTTTGTTATCATCGCCTGGTGCATGCTGCCTTTGTGATGCCATTTGTTTGGTCCGTACAGCGTTTTGTTATCATCGGCCTGGTGCATGCTGCCTTTGTGATGCCCTTTGTTTGGTCCGTACAGCGTTTTGTTATCATCTGCCTGGTGCATGCTGCCTTTGTGATGCCATTTGTTTGGTCCGTACAGCGTTTTGTTATCATCGGCCTGGGTGCATGCTGCCTTTGTGATGCCATTTTTTTTGGTCCGTACAGCGTTTTGTTATCATCGGCCTGGTGCATGCTGCCTTTGTGATGCCATTTGTTTGGTCCGTACAGCGTTTTGTTATCATCGGCCTGGTGCATGCTGCCTTTGTGATGCCATTTGTTTGGCCTCGCTTTTGGGTTCTCGCCGGGCATGCCCCTTTTGATCCTTGTTTGGTCCTCGCTTTTTGACATCCCCGGGGTGCACTGCCTTTGTGATGCCATTTTTGGCCCCATCGCGTTTTTTATCACGCCGGGCATGCTGCCTTTTGAGCCATTTGTTTTGCTCCTTGTTTTTCTTTTGTTTGCAATTTGGTTGTTTCTGGCCCTGCCTGAAGAAACCAAGAACCGAAACGCTTGTCTTTTTTTTTTTATTTTGCATCGTGGCTCACATTTAGTAACTAAATTTTTTTGTTGTTAAACTCGGAAAAAACCTTTGTATTTTTTTTTTTTAAGTAGTTTCCGTTTAGATAAACCCAAAACAAACACTTTAATCAAAAAACCATCACATTCTGTTCTCAACATATGTTTGTCGCCGCCCAACCGACACCGACACCAAACCCCACCGACACACACACACACACCACACACACACACACACACACACACACACACACAACACAAAACCCGCGCACGTGAAACGCACGCACGCCGCACAAAAGGGGGGCCGCGTGCCCCCGCCTGCAAATACACACAGGAACGCAGACAAATCGCAACTAACTTTTCCTGAATCCGAAGAAAAAGGGACAACCAAAAATAATTTTTGATCAAATTTGCATAACCACGAAAACAGACCCCGAAACAAACACACAGAACAACAAACCACGGGCCCAAGAGGGAAGAATTAAGTTTAAACACGTACACGCAGGTAAACACCATTAGCTAAACAGCACCAACGTTGAAATGCACCTCTCCAAATTTACACACACCACACCACACACACACACACCACACACACACACACACACACACAAAACACACACACACAATACTTACCACAACCCATACAAAAATGCGCAGATACACCGCCCATTCTCACCCCTAACCCTCACCCTCCCTATGCCCCACGTCCCCTCCCCATACACAGAACACAAACACTGACAACGGGACGGAAGACATGCAGCCAGAAGACGACGACCACAAAACACCACACACACACACACACCACACACACACACACACACACACACAGACTCAACCCCTATCCTATCACCTCATTGATTAAGTACGATCCACGTCAGGGGGTTCCTTTACCGGGAAGCCAACAAGTTTCTCGGAGATGAGAAAGGCATCAAAACCCGATTAGAGAGAAAGAGAGAGAGAGAGAGAAGGATAGAGAATCGTTTTCCATCATGCGGGAAACTACCCACCCCACCCCCACACAGTAGAGAAAAGAAAACCCCCCGAATCGCTCCCTAAAACACCCGTTTCCAATCACCACCAAACCCCCGTGCCGTTGTGATCATACCCTTGACGCGACCGTGAATGCCTAAATTTTCACGATCAAAATTTCGAATGCAACAAAAAAAACAGTTTTTCCGTTTTCGCTTACGGGGGGGTTCAACGTGTATCCGGGTAATTTCATACACAAAGCTTCATTTTTTTCTCTCTCCTCAAAATTTGGGAAAGGGTAGTCCCATAAACGAAGGAAAAAAAAGGATTCTCTCTGAGAATTTCGTTTCAAAAGGCGCTTGGTTACATGTTTCTGCATATGGCAATGCTAAAAGCCCTTTGACCAAACATCCACCCACCCCCTACACATGCATATATTCGAGCGTGCACAGACTTACAGACCAGAACACAGACACAGACACACACACACCACACACACACACACCACACACACACACACACAACACACACACACACTCCACACCACACTATACACACATACAACACTCACACACCACATACATACACACACTCCACAAACAACACACACAAGGTTAACTTTTCATTAATAGACACACACACACACACACACACACACACACACTCACACACACACACACACAACACAAACACACACACACAGCCGCATGTGACTAATAACTTTTCATTAATATGCGAATGAAAAAGCGACGCAAAGCAAACCAAAGTTTGTGTCAGCTTGCACAGGCACAGCATGCAGAAATGGCCCGATAATATAATTGGGAAACTGACACAGCCTTGAAGGCTGAAGTACAAGACAGTAAACCTGAAGCACATCGCGTGCAACACACAACGCTGATTTAACATAATTCAAGCACACAAAGCATTTAAAAACCACTCTCAATCTACACACATACACACACAACACACACGGGGGCGCGCACGCACGCCACACACACGACAACACACACACACGACCACACACACACACACAACAAACCACACACACACACACACACACACACCACCCCTCACCACACATACATACAAGCAACTCCACGCAGCCACCCTATTCATCTCTCCCCCCCCCCCCCCCCCAAGACCCTCTCTGTTCACCTCACTCACACCCTATCACCTCACTGACTCCAGCACTCACCCCCGTCGACTGTGCTGTAGTATAACCTGAAGCCCAACTAAGATCACGCGAGACGAGGAAGGCAAATCATAAATACCCCTTGGAAAGAGAAGAGTAGAGAAGAGAAGAAAGAGAAGAAGAGAGAGGATAAGAGAGAGAGACAGAGAAGAGAGAACAGAGAGGGAACAGAGAGAGACAGGTAAAAGCGAGAGAGGCAGAGAGAGAGAGAGATAGAAGAGAGAGAAGATCGTATATCCTATCATGATTGTGAAACAACTCACTACCATGCACAGTCTGAGCACTACAGAACACCCGAATCGCACCCTCATAACACCCGCACACCATCACACGAACTGTGCCGTGTGAGTCAATACCCATTCACTTCCGCCGTGAATGATCACGAATCCTTGAGAGATCGAATTTCGGATGCAATACAAATGAATATCAATTGTGTTCGTAAGCGCGACCGGAAGAGCTCCGTTGGTAGAAGCGGTCGATTCCGTAATCCAAGGGTGGGGATTCGAATCTCATCCTGCCGGGGCCGTTTCGGTACTGGTGGATTTTCCCTCGGAGTTAACATTAGTTTCTGACTCCATTTTCCCCATAC
>CM031600.1:83399292-83404292 GCA_018398815.1 Conus ventricosus
CGGCACGATTTGTCACTTGGAATGATTTGTCACCCTGATGACTAATCGGGTCGTTACGTCACATTCTTACGTCTGCTGACGCGCAATTTGTCAGCACATTGTTCTTGGGTTTGGTCTGAAGCTACCAACACCTCTCAGAATGAAAACAAGATGCAAAGCATCTAAACGTACTCCCAGTACAGTAGACAACAAAAAAAAAAAAGAAAATAAATCAGTCACTATAGCACTTTCTCCCCATTTGGTGGTAGAAATTTTGTATGTAAGAGAAAAAGAAAAAATAGAAAGCTGCTCTCCCCCCGGCGGGGAAATGAACCCCGGTCTCCCGCGAAACAGGCGGGGATACTAACCACTATACTTCTGAGCAGCTTACAATTTTGTTTATACGTAAGTTTATAAACCATTATTGTTTAAACTGTACATTACAAAATTATCATTTAAACCCCTTAGTAGCGGCGATTCTGGTAAAACAAAACATTGGGCATCATCCGTGACCAATAATGAACATACCTACAAATTTTCAGAAAGATCGACCCAGAAGTTTTGTCTTGAGCGAGTGGAACACATTTTGACCACGGACAGACCGACAGACCGACCGACCGACCGACAGACAGACCGACAGAAAAGACAGACAGCATTTCTTCGTTTCCCATTGTAAAGTACTCCCTGTTCTATAAGAACTGGGAGTAAAAAAAAGTGTCAGAGTCTCAACAGGAAGAAAAGACTTTTGTTTTCAGGTCAGATTCAACCTTTCTCATCGCACTGCTCCCAGCTGGTCACTCCAGCCCCCTCCGTCCCTTCATACCGTTACACCCAGGACTGTCCGGGCATAGCCCCAGTATTGGCAGACCAGCAACAACCCACAAGTCGTTAATGGGAAACCCACCCGAGGAGACACTGCACTGCCGCTGAGTCGACGTAGAGAGTGGCCGGTGGTGCCTTGTTCAGTTCCAGCATACCCAAGGCACAGACTGCCAAGCTCCCTACTGCTGGCAAGAATTCTTCAGTCGCCTTGTATATTTGTTTTTTTTCTTCTCCCTTTCTCTTTGCTAGTTAACAGTATGTTTGCTCGTGTACAAATGAGCTGTTCACCGGTCATATAGTGTGTTTATGTATGCAACGTTATGTTCCAGTGTGTTGTGTGTGTGGTGTGTGTGTGTGTGTGTGTGTGTGTGTGTGTGTGTGTGTGTGTGTGTGTGTTGTCAGTACAACACTATGTTAATCTGACAGTAAATGGTTTTCAGTCAGTCAGTGTGTGTGTGTGTATGTGTGTGTGTATGTATGTGTGTGTGTGTGTGTGTGTGTGTGTGTGTTGTGTGTGTGTGTTGTGTGGGGTGTGTGTGGCGCGCGCGCGTGCGCGCGCGTGTGTGTATGTTTATGACTCGTGAACGCAGAATTGTGTGTATGTGTGTGTATGTATGTGTGTGTGTGTGTGTGTGTTGTGTGTGTGTGTGTGTGTGTGTGTGTGTGTGTGTGTGTGTGTGGGTGCGCGCGCGCGGCGTGTGCGTGGTGCGTGCGTGCGTGCGTGCGTGTGTGTGTGTGTGTGTGCGTGCGTGCGTGCGTGCGTGCGTGCGAACGTGCGTGCGTGCGTGCGTGTGTGCGTGCGTGCGTGTGTGTGTGTGTGTGTGTTTTCTGCTTATATGTTTTTTTTAGATGTTGAATTGTTAAAACTTGTAAAGCGCCCTGTAGCCTACGTTGTTAGGATGGGCGCTATAGAAATTGTCCTCATTATCATTATCATTATGTTACTTATTATGTGTATGAATGACAAACATTCCACTGTTGTCTTGAAATATGCGCACTGTCCTCGTTTTCAGTGCATTGATTACTCGATTAAAAGAAGGAGAGAAAACAAAACAAAAAAAAGGAATGAATAAGCTGTATCAGCCTATTCCATCTATTGTGTACAGAATAACCCTCTCTGGAAAATTGTGCAAGGATGTCAAGCAGCTTCCCGCACACTATTAGAAAAAAAAGAAAGAATTCTTTAGTCACGGAATCAGCGTGAATCAGAGATCCCTCCCAGAAGGCCGCTGCAACCTCCATCCAAAGATGCTCCCCATGAACTGGTCAACACCAACAACTTCAACACGCGCTCACCAGGGTCACTGATGTGGAGACCACACCAAGACAGCACAACATGAAAGGCCACAGAATTTGAGACTTTTGGGGGAAAAAAAAGTCAGCGAGGATGGGGTAGATGCCGTTAGGGAGTTCCGTGTCAATTCGAGACAACTTGACAGGATTGTACTCTGCGCTTTCTTTCAAAAAAAAAAAAAAAAAAGGCTACCAGGCTCGCGAATTTCAGATACCTGCGGTGCTGGTCAGGATATTTGAGCAGTACTCTCACAGACGTTTCCATTAAGTGGCTGAAACACAGGATATTTGAGCAGTACCTCACAGACTTCCATTAGTGCTGAAACACAGATATTTGAGCAGTACTCTCACAGACGTTTCCATTCAGTGGCTGAAACACGACTGCGTGGTTCCGCTCTTCTCATGTCAGCTAGCGCAAAGAGCATTCATTTCTGGGTAGAAGAAGCCAGCCAAAGAAAACTCAACACACACACACAACACACACACACACACACACACACACCACACACACACACCCACACACACACACACACGCACAGATCACACACACATACGCACACATACACACACAGAGATCACACACACATACGACACAACACACACACACACACACACAACACACACACACACACACACACGCACACACACACACACACACACACACACACACACACACACACACACACACAGAAAAAGAAAGAAAGAGAAAAAGAGAGGGAGAGAGAGAGAGAGGCAGACAGACAGACAGACAAACACAGAGACAGACAAACAAACAAACACACAAACACACACGCACACACACACACACACACACACACACACACACACACACACACACACGCATGTACACGCATATATTTTTTTTTCTAAGACATAAGGGCAAGCTTTGTTTATAATTCAATATTTCTTGCAGTCATTGCAACACCAAGCTGCTCTGTAAGTTGCTGGAACGGTGCTCGGTACTATCCTTGGAATTTATTAGTTTGTTGTATTTTAGTTCCTTGCGGATTCATTCCAAGAACTGGCCCTCAGCACTTGTGTCTTAAGAGGATATCTTTTTATATTTTCTACTTTTCACAAGAATATGTAGCTTGTTTTGCTCTTTCATCATTTTCTTTTGCTTCTTAGGTGGCACCTTTGGTTGGTTTTTTGAAAACTCAACAAACATACTACGGTATTGCACACCAGCCTTTTCTGGGATTGCATTCTTCTTAAAACTGAAAAGGCAGAGGAATCAAATTACCACTTTCCGCGGTCACTGAGGAGAAACCACCAAGTTTCGAAATATCGGTATATGACCAGGAGTTATATGTTAGTGAGTTTCCCTCCCTATTGGAGGGTGTCTCCCCTTGGAGACAATAAGCTTGCTGAAGGTTCATTGTGAGAAGCATTTATTTATTTATTTATTTTTTTCCCCCATTCACCCACTCAAGCACATACTGTTAGTTAGGCAGAATCATCTACCACTGCAGATATGAATGCTTATCTCCCCCTATTTCTTCAATCTAAGACATAAGGGCAAGCTTTGTTTATAATTCAATATTTCTTGCAGTCATTGCAACACTAAGCTGCTCTGTAAGTTGCTGGAACGGTGCTCGGTACTTATCCTTGGAATTTATTAGTTTGTTGTATTTTAGTCCCTTGCTGATTCATTCCAAGAACTGGCCCTCACACTTTGTTTTTCCATCCCAGAGTTAGGAGAATCATATCTTTAATTTTCACTTTTCACAGAATATGTACCCCTTTTTGCTCTTTCATCATTTCTTAGGTGGCAACCTTTGTTGGTTTTTGAAAACTCAAACAAACATTACTACGGTATTGCACACCAGCCTTTTCTGGGATTGCATTCTTTAAAACTGAAAAAGCTGAGGAATCAAATTCAACACTTCCGCGGTCACTGAGGAGAAACACAAGTTTCGAAATATCGGTATATGACCAGGAGTATATGTTAGTGATTCTCCCCCCTATTGGAGGGTGTCTCCCCTTGGAGACTATAAGTTGCTGAAGGTTCATTGTGAGAAGCATTATTTTTTTATTTATTTTTTTTCCCCATTCACCCACTCAAGCACATACTGTTAGGCAGAATCATCTACCACTGCAGATATGAATGCTTATCTCCCCTATTTCTTCAATCTAAGAGACATAAGGGCAAGCTTTGTTTATAATTCATATATATATATATATCTATATATATATTCTTTTCAACATTTGGACAGTTTACGGCCATCCACAAGGGACTGTTACGATGAAATTACACACAATTATCTTGCACACTTCCTGAAAACAGTTCACTACGGTTCAGATGGCTTTGAGAAGACAAACACATGGAGACGTACACAAAGACATGTGTGTCCATGTAACTATGCCACACATACATACACAGCACAGCACAGACAGACAGACAGACAAACACATTTATATACATGCATAAATACAAACGCATGCATGTACACAATGCTTCTCCCGCCCTTTCAATGAATGCTCGCATACCACGTTTATTTCATCCAGAACGTATAAAAAAAGACCCTGTCTTCTGCCCGTGTCCCTCTCTCCTCTCTCTCTACCTCTCTACCCTCTCTCTCTCTCTCTCTCTCTCTCTCTCTGTGTCTCTCACTCTCCCCCCCCCCCCAGCTCCCTCTCGCTTCTTTCCTCTGCAGATATATCAAGATTAAGCATGAGGCAATGAAGTCTTGTAGTGAGAACAAGCACCACAACACACCACACACACACACACACACACCACACACCACACACACCACCCACACAGAGAACACACACACACAACACCACACACACACACACACACACAACACACACACACAACACACACACACACAAGAGCATACACAGGTCGTCTTCCAATCGGCTCTTCCATCTTCCGCAGCAACGAAAGACACTCATATGTC
>CM031600.1:83409292-83414292 GCA_018398815.1 Conus ventricosus
TAGACACAGACGATGTACGTTACCTGTGCACACACACACACACACACACACACACACACACACACACACACACACACACACACACACACACACGTACCCACACATATATGTACATACACAAACACACACACACATATACAAGTGAACGCATACATACACGCACACAACATACACCTTACACATGTACACCCATCTACTTGCCAGCCCTCCATGTGCCCTACTGATCAAATACTCATACGTCACTTTAAAAAAAAATTACGAATAAACATTTATGGCCAAAATACAGACAAAATTACAGAAAATACCTATATTTAAAAAGCAAGAAGCAAGTGCATATGGTGTGTTCAAAATAACTCGAGCTTCGCGTGTGAGACAGACCATAACAAGACACTCTCCGTAGTTATGAATCAATAATGTCAAACCTTCCCCAGCTTCTCCCTCCTCTATACTACTCCCACAACCCCATCCTCCCTACCCACTCCCCTCCCCCCTCTCTACACACAGACCAAGGTTGGCCGCAAGCAAACAATCGTGTGGCAAGAACAAGAAAACAAACGGGAATCAGGTGTCTGGTGAGATGCCAACAATTGTTAATTCCCCCTGATATCACCCCCTGCAAGCGGTAAACCTACAGAGGCCATCACGATGACCAGGCCAAACAATCGCTCCATCGTATAGTTCTTGTCCCGCCTACATGGAATCTCTTTCAATCTGTCAATATCGTTCTCGCCTTGACACCAGTTTTGATGGATGTATTGTTCACTCCTAAACCCCTTTTTTGTCCCTCTAACTAAAGAGGAGTTCAAAGAAGAAACAAAAGTTGACTGCAGGATTCGTTGCAAAATGAAAAAATAATAAAGTTTATAAAAACCTTTTGGTGGTAGTCAAATCCATTAGTGAGAAAACTGACGTTTCAACCCATAGGCCCGTTGTCAAACGGGCCTATGGCTTGAAACGTCAGTTTTCTCACTAATGGATTTGACTACCACCAAAAGGTTTTTATAAACTTTATTATTTTTTCCTTAAAGAGGAGTTCGTTTGACGTCCTCGGATATTTGTCTGCTCTGGGTGTATTTTGTGCGCTCTGACACATAAGTGACTTGGAGATGATGTTTGCATAGTCTAGTATGAAATGTTTGTCACATGAGACTTCTTTGTGTGAAAATCATCTTGCTCTCTGAGGGAAGGGGACCACTTTAAACTATGCTGGCATCCATGCATTGATGTTGTTTTCCCTATGTGCACAGAGGTCCGTTTCTCTGTCACATGCTGTTTCCTGCACACGTTTGCCTCCAAAGACTCCTGGATCTTTTATGAGCACTAAATGCATGCTACACATTATATCTGGATCAACTGTCCATCTGTTATGTTCAATAATGTGCACATGCATTTCTGTGAATAAATAATCAAAACAATGTTCTAACACACACACACACACACACACACACACTCACACACACACACACGGAGACCAAAATTGCCATCACTTCTCACAAGCTTTCCAAAAGTGTTTCTCTCCCACCGTGTCTGGGCTTTTAGGGAAGCCCCCCCCCCCCCTCCCCCACCCCCCCCCCCAAAAAAAAAAAAAAAATAAAAAGGATCTGCGGAAAACAAGAAAGGTGTTAGATGCAAGATGAAAGAGGAAAGCTGTAATTTCATCATCACGCAGCCAACGTTCACGTCACAGAACACACCAGCAGAGTCATGCACGATGGTTTTGTTAATCCAGCGTGCCCCGCTGACAACAAATCGCCCTTAGGGCCTCCCTGACAATGCGTGTCGCTGTTCACACTCCGGCATGCCACTGAGATGAAAATGAGAAGGGGGAAAGTCTCAAAACACCAGACACCCATTAATTTCAGCGTATGGGCTACGTCACATGAGAACTTTCCAGGTGAAACACAGACTGTTGTCATCGATTTAGAGTGATGGCCACTTCATGGCTGTTTTGTTCAGGGCATGTTAGACGATAAAGCGAACACGGTAAAAATGCCAGGTTCCGGTTATTGTAGCGCACTGGAAACAGGTGAATGGAAATATCTATTGGTGAGATCCAGACGTCCAATTTTCGGTTCCTTGTAGCCTTCAACCTTTTAGATCACGTATCTCCAATTCAGTGGCTTTGGAACAAATCAGTCAGAGACGAACCGTTTTCTTTTCGTTAAAATTTCAAAGGAGAACTGTGCTTATGTCTGCTGTTTGATTTGATTTTCAAGCAAGGCATAGTCAGTCACCAGCGAAACAGTGCCTTTATATAAGATGTGAACTGTGAGCGAAAGCAAAACAGCCTCCAAATCTGTTTCTTTAAAAAAAAATAATGTCACACGGGACACACATAAACCATCGCGGTCCATCTTTATTTCGGCATGAGTCAGTGTTTAGTGAATCCCATGTGACATGGGACTCATAGGTACAGTGTTTAGCGAATCCCATGTGACATGGGACTCACAGGTACAAAAACGTAAGAAATCTGTCTTGAAACTTTGTTGTAAGCTGGCCGGTACGATCGTGCGTAGTGTACATACATAAACAGCTGCAATGAAAACGAATTTTGTCTGCTAAATGTTGGGCAGTGTAAGTGAAAGGCACTGATAGGGATACTTCTTTTCTAGCGTGCAGCACATGCCGTGAAGGCCGTATGCGCCAGTATGCGTCGTACATAAGACCAGGATTGTACACTACTTGCTACCAAGCACGAATAGACACACAGCTACTTATAAACACAAACATACATGGACACATGCTTGTATTCATGCACACATGCGAGCGCGTGCGTGTGCATGCACGCACACATAAGTATACACACATACAAACACACACGTACACACGCACACATGCACGCACGCGCGCTCACACACACACACACACACACACACACACACACACACACACACACACACACACACACACACAGAGACACGAACAAACAAACAAATAATGACAGACAGACAGACACGCAGACAGACAGACAGACAGACAGACAGACAGACAGACAGACAGACAGACAGACAGACACACACACACACACACACACACACACACACACACACACACACACACACGAACCGTCTCTCTCTCCGCTAACCAACTCCCACATCACTTCATTTCATACACAATCTATCAAACACACCTTACCTGCAATCTCTCCCTTCCATCCCCCCTCCCCCCCCACACCCCCCTCTCCCCTCCTCCCCTTCTCGCTCCTCCCTCTCTCCCCCACATCACCTGCCTCTCCTCCTATCCTCCACACCACAGATCGAGTTTTTTCAGAAGCTATTAAAAGTCTCGCGATACCAACGAGAAAACAAACGGGACTCTGGCGGTGTCAGGCGAAATGCCAACGATTGTTCATCCTTTCCCCCTCTCTCCCCACCCTAACCCCCTTTCAGCTCCCCCTCCCTTCTCTCTCCACACCCTCTGGTTCCATTCTCACCCCCACCACCTTCCGACATTATTCCTGCGAGCGGTCCATTCACAGAAGCCAGCACGACGATGCATGGCCACCCATTGCTCCATCGTACAGGGCACGTGCGGCTAACATGGAATCTCTCTTAATCTGTCAGCACCATTCTCACACTGACACCAAGTCCTGATCAATGGCAGGTTCACCCCGCAAGGTAGGGGAGAGAAGGACATACCCCCTCCACCCCCACCCCCCCCACCCCTTTTTTTTCTTCCATCTGTCAGCTTACGAGTGTGGTGATTTTTGTGGGCGGTGTGGTGGTGGTGGTGGTGGTGAGGATGATGGTGGTGGTGGTGGTGGTGGTGGTGACGGGGGTGGGGTAGATTGGGGTGAAGGTGAAAGATGGGGGATGGGGAGGGGCAAGGGATGAGGGGGGGGGGAGTTCCTATTTTTGGGGGTGGGTTTCGTGGTGTGTGTGTTGTGTGTGTGTGTGTGTGTGTGTGTGTGTGTGTGTGTGTGTGTGTGTGTGTGTGTGTGTGTGTGTGTGTGTGCGTGCGTGCGTGCGTGCGTGCGAGCGTGCGTGCGTGCGTGTGTGTGTGTGTGTGTGTGTGTGTGTGTGTGTGTGTGCACACGCGCGCTTGCGTGCAGTTGCGTTCCTTCGTTAAAACTTAGAGGATGCATGTGAAAGGTGACAAGTTCAGCGAAGATGGAATTTTCTACACTTATTTTAACGTCAATGAATTTAAAGAAAAATAAACATACAACGCAAGGTCAAGCAAAACAAAACAAAACAAAAACAAAACAAAACGAATCACACACACACACGCAAAGGCAAAAGCCGCCACATTCCTAACCACACATACTCACATCCCTCCTGAAGCCAATTAGGCTCTAACAACCCTGCCCGCAGTCCCGCTGCGAGAGAGAGAGAGAGAGAGAGAAGAGAGAGAGAGAGAGAGAGAGAGATTGATTGATTGATTGATTTATTCAGATTAGGCCATAGCCCATTACTGAAGGGGGACACACTGGAATACACGAATTAAAGGCAAATTCTCACAAAAAGAAATGGAAAAAAGCAGATACACATACATACTATACAAACTGTTTTTGAATACATTGCTCGTAGTCGCTTTTGTGCTTCGTATATGTACCTGGCAAGATCAAAGAGGACACACTCATTTCCTGATGTTAAAAGTAAGCTGACTCTAAAACTACAAGGATCAGAATTATACTTAGACTTAATAAATTTTACTCGAAGATCATTGAGAGCAGGACAGCAAAATAAAAATGTATTTCATCTTCCTTGGCCTGGTAAAAATAGCCGACTATCAGTCTATTTTCATTCAAAGCACTGTATCTGAACCGATGGCAAGCTATGTCAGAAATACCAAATCTAAACTTAGTCAATGCACTCTTAATATACCTGTCCATTTTCATTTTGATGTATGGCTCAATCATATACGTTGTTTTATAACAGTCTGTATTGTGCAAATCTGTCACTGTTGTTGATATGGTCATGCCAATCTTGCCATCTGCAATCAATCATTCTTTGCTTAAAACATTTCAAAAATCCCGATATATTTTCAAACGCCCTGGT
>CM031600.1:83424292-83426792 GCA_018398815.1 Conus ventricosus
GGGACATTTTGTTGATGGGTTGGAGTCTGATAATGAACCCAAGACATTTTGTTAAAGGGTTGGAGTCTGATAATGAACCCATGACATTTTGTTGATGGGTTGGAGTCTGATAATGAACCCATGACATTTTTGTTGATGGGTTTGGAGTCTGATAATGAACCCATGACATTTTGTTGATGGGTTGGAGTCTGATAATGAACCCATGACATTTTGTTGATGGGTTGGAGTCTGATAATGAACCCATGACATTTTGTTGATGGGTTGGAGTCTGATAATGAACCCATAAACATTTTTTTGATGGGTTGGAGTCTGATAATGAACCCATGACATTTTGTTGATGGGTTGGAGTCTGATAATGACCCATGACATTTTGTTGATGGTTGGAGTCTGAAATGACCCATGACATTTGTTGTGTTTGGAGTCGAAATGAACCCAAATGACATTTTTTGATGGGTTTGGAGTCTGATAATGAACCCATGAAAATTTTGTGATGGGTTGGAGCTGATAATGAACCCATGACATTTTGTTGATGGGTTGGAGTCTGATAATGAACCCATGACATTTGTTGATGGGTTGGAGTCGATAATGACCCCATGACATTTTGGGTTGATGGTAGGAGTCTGATAATGAACCCATGACCATTTTGTTGATGTTGGAGTCTGATAATGAACCCATACATTTTGTTGATGGGTTGGAGTCTGATAATGAACCCATGACATATTGTTCATCTGAAACACAGACCTGGTGGGAAGACGGAACGTGGTCTTACAACGAACACATCAATTTGATTAATTAAAAAAAAAAAAAAGAAGTGGAAAATGGAAGTAGTCAAAGGCGTTAACGACAAACCCATTTCACTTAATGAGGATCCGAAATAGGATTTGGATCAGACGCTGGATCCCGGGTCCTTTCCCGGGCGACAAAACGTTCCACTGAACTTGAACACTGTGAAAGAATATTTTCTAGCTGATAATTTCTGTGAAGCTATACATTCTTTTGGCATATTGAAACTTTCTTCTGAAAAAAAAAAAAAACGATGGCATTTTGCATTTTTCGTGATCCATTACAAAAAGAAAGGAAAAAGGAAAAATCCCAAACAAACATGGGAAGTTACATTTCAGCCACAACTTCTATTAACTCCCCGGGTTTGGGCAATAAAATTTTCCTCTGGCTTCGACTTGGGGAAGTCGCGCTCTCTCCGAGTAAGGAATTCTTATCGCTTACTACGTTCATGATGGCTGTTCGTGGTCTCTGAGGGCTATGAAAAGAAATCAAATGGTATAAGAGTAAAACACAGAAAGAAGCAATAAATTCAACAAATGAATAACAACACTTACGCAAATCAAATAAAAGAAAGCAAACAAATGAATTCCACACAAGCACACAACAAAATCAGCAGCAACACAACCCTGTTTGTAAAAAAAAAAAACAGCTTCATATGAAATAAAAATTGATACGACACTGAAAAAAAATCCTATTGGCTTTCCCATTCTTTTGGGGAAATGAATTAATCTGAGCCATTAAATCACCCAGTCATTGATTTAATCCTTTTATTCATTTTGTTTAATGACGCATTTCTTTCTTTACACGAAATTTTTATCTTGAATTTTTCTCTCATGAAGTAAGCTTTTACTGAGTTTCCTCCATCTTTTTTTTTCCCTTTTTGTCTTTTCGGTTATCGTCATAAATTCCATCCAAAATTACGCTCTTTGCCTTAACTTCGCATCGCTTAAATTTCCTCTTTTTTTTAAAATTTTTTTTTTTTAAATGTATATCTATGTTCTCAACGAAATTATTTTGTTTATACCGGTTGCACACAAATGGACACTCACTTTAACCCCAGTGCATGCTTCCTTTACATTTGGCATAGGGCCAGGCTTAGGGGATACTGGCTTGACGAATCGCACGAATCAGTCCACGGGAAATCATATATAGCGAAGACAGGGGCGACAAGGGGGTGTATCGAGCAGTGTGGCAATCACCTTAAAAACCCCTAGAAAAACTATTCGCATGCTTCCTTTTCATGAGACATGCTAGACCGTAGGGGAGTACTGGGTTGACAATCGCCCCGAACAGTCCACGGGAAACGTAAAGCAAAAGACAGGAACGACAACGAGTGTATGGAACAGTGTGGGCAATCCCCTAAACCCGTAGAAAGCAAATGAGGCACAAAACTCAAAATTGATTACAGGGTGAGTGTGTTGAGGGAGGGGGTAGGTGAGGACAGAAGATGCTGGTGGAAGTGGTTTGGGGGTGGGGAGGGGGGGTGGGGGTAGGGTGTGGGGTGATGAGCGTGGGCGGCAGAGAGGGGGGCAAATGGAGGGGGATTCAGGATATTGAAAGAAGGATCGTCTCCTGGGCCGTTGCAAAGCTTAATTGCCACACCACATCAAGAGCGTCTGCTCCCCCCCCCCCCCCCCCCCCCCCGATGTTACTGCTTAAGAAGTCGTTCCCCTCCCCCCCCCCCCCTCCTCCTCCTCCCTTCCCCTTCGCGTCATTC
>CM031600.1:83436792-83439292 GCA_018398815.1 Conus ventricosus
GTCTGTCTGTGAAATATTGCCTATTTGTTCTCTGTATCTGTTAGTTTGTCTGTTCTCTGTTGTTTGCTCTGTCTGCTGTCTGTCTGTCTGTCTGTCCGTCTCTGTCTCTGTCTCTGTCTCTCTCTCTCTCTCTCTCACACACACACACACACACACACACACACACACACACACACACACACACACACACAACACAGACACGCACACAGACACACACACACACACACACACACACACACACCCCCACACACCACACACACACACACACACACACACACACACACACACTCGATCTCTCTGTCTACCAATCTGTCTTTTTTGAGAAAAAATCTTTTCCTTACATGCTACACAGCATGCACGTTGTTTTCATATGAGGCGACACTCAATATATGGAACCCTACATTGAGGCGCAACTCAATATAATGAACCTACATTGAGGGACAACTCAAAAAATGGAACCCTACATTGAGGCGACTACTCAATAATAATGGAACCTACATTGAGGCGCAACTCATAATAGGGGACCCCACATTGGGCGAACTCATATAATGGAACCCTACATTTAGGCGACAACTCATAATATGGAACCTACATTGAGGCGCAACTCATAATAAGACCCTACATTGAGGCGCAACTCAATATATTTAAAAAAAACCCTTAATAGTGCTTTTAATATCTCCACAATGACTTGGTTCTCCCTCCATGCATTTCTATGTCAGTGCCGTCTGCACCCCCTCCCTCTCTCTCCCCTGTGTTATTCATCTTTCTGCATGTATGTCATCTGTCCCCCCCCCCCTCTCTTTCTCTTCCTGTCCGTCTAATGCATTTCTCTCTCTCTCTCTCTCTTCTCTCTCTCTCTCTCTCTCTCTCTCCCTCCCTTCCCTTTCCTTCCTTCCCCTCTCTCTTTCTTCTCCATGTGCTTTTATCATTTTAGTCTCCATCTATGTCACCTAACCCTCTCTCTCTTTCTTTTCCTGTCTGTCTGTATGCTCTCACTCTCCCTTCTTCCCTCCTCTCCCTCCTCCCCTCTCTCTCAGTTTCTCTGCGCGCGCACATACACAGCACACGCACACATACACACATCATGATAAATAAGTGTTATGATTATTGATGGTAGGACTTCATAGTCGCTAACTGAAAATTGATTGTGGCACTGTTAGTTCTCGTCTTGCTTTGTAACCATATCATGAAAATGTAAAAAAAAAAAAAAGGTTGATATTGTTGATGCATTGCAGTTGTCTAATTATCATCCTTAGCAGCTTGTTGTATGTTAATGTTTTACAGAAGGAATGTGAATCTCTCTCTGTCTCTGTCTGTCTGTCTATCTGTCTAATTGTCTTATTGTCTGTCTGTCTGTCTTCTGTCGAATGAGGGGTCTGTTCTTCTCCTTTGACAACTAAAAGGAGGATCGCTTATTTTGTGTCTGTGTGTGCGGATTTTCTTCTTCTTTGAAATCAATTTCTTTATTCTTGTTTGTTGTTTCAATCGCTTTTCCCCCCCCCTTTAAATTCATCTACGCCTTAATGTTAATGGAGGAACAACTCATTAACGTTCTAATATAATTGTGAAGATGTGTATGTGTTTGTTAACGTTTTGTTAAGTTTTAGTCGCTAGTCATGCTTAGCTAGTCCCTTGGGGCAAGGGCCGGATGAAAAAAAAAAAGCATGTGTTTGCTTATCTGTTACCCTTGGAAATAAAGACATCATCTCATCATCATCATCATCATCATCATCATCATCATCATCATACATCATCATCACCATCATCATCATCACCTGTATGCTGTTTGTTGGCTTGTTTACAATGTGTACATACGCACCACACAACACTGGGACCACATAACGGAGTTTCATACACTTAGCAGCTGCGCATCCGAGAATGCTGCTCACATTTCCTAACACGAACACTGCAGGTGCCCGTATCTCTCGAACCTGGTTATCGCCCAACTCTAGGATGACGGAAAGCGTGGAGTTCAGCCTTGCAGCACGGTTCCAGACTGGAATGGAACTGCTCCAGACCCTCCTCTTCGTTAGTCCTTTGGAGTAAAGGACGACTACCGTCCCGCTTCTCCCCCAGGTCATCTTCCACGGCAAGGTACAGCGTCGAAAGGTCAGTTTGCAGACGTTACTGGACACACAATGAACTAGTTTCTTCAACGTGCAGTTGTCTGACCATCTTGCATCTGCGATGTAAACGCATCGCATCGTGTCCATGCACGGTGTTGTGTGTGTGTGTGTGTGTGTGTGTGTGTGTGTGTGTGTGTGTGTGTGTGTGTGTGTGTGTGTGTGTGACGAGACAGAGAGATGAGAGAGAAGAGAGAGAGAGAGACAGAGAGAGAGAGAAGAGAGAGAGAGAGAGAGAGAGAGAGAGAAGAGAGAGAGAGAGAAAGAGAGAATATGTGTGCATGTATGTGTGTGTGTGTGTGTGTGTGTGTGTGTGTGTGTACACAAACATGTTTATATCTATTAAGCTATCTATATATGCAGAGAGAGAGAGAGAG
>CM031600.1:83444292-83449292 GCA_018398815.1 Conus ventricosus
TCTCTATTGCCACTCATTCGACCCACATGCCATTACAGCCCCCACCCCTCCCCCCGTACAGACAAACTTTGGAATTGATTTGAATTCAAAATGATATTAAAACAGTTTTTCACCTACAACTTTCTGTCATTCCTAAGAGGAAGCGAACGACACATTTCTACACTTTATGCTGTTTGCTCACTCCCACGGGGTAACAAAACAACACTCTGATCAAGTTTCAAAATGCCACCGCATGAAAAAATCTAATCACGTTCAATCAATTTTAACAAGAAAATCGTCTTTATTACAGTCATGAATTGGGCTCTGATTTTTGTTTTTTGTGCATTTAATTTCTTTTTTTTTCTTTTTTTCTTTTCTTTTTCCGTTTGCTAATTTTCATATCCCCCCCCCCCCCCTCCTGGCCGAAGATTGGATGTAAAAACAAAACCAAACCAACATGGACCTGGTTATGTATTATCCTTGTGCATGTTGGGTTTGTCTTTGTCTTTTTCTCCTCCGTCTCTGTCTTTGTCTCTGATTCATTCATTCATTCTGTCTGTCTGTCTGTCTGTCTGTCTGTCTGTTTCTCTCTCTCTCCCTCTGTCTCTCTCTCTTGTGTGATTCATTCATTCTGTCTGTCTGTTATTCTCTCTCTCTCTCTCTCTCTTGATTGTATTTTTTGCACCCCTTCATGAGGGCCAATGGCCTGAACATGAATAAATTATCGTGAGTCTGGAGTCTCTATCTCTCTCTGTCTCTTTCTCCTACCTCTCTCTCTCTCTCCCTTCCTCTCTCTCTCTCTCTCTCTCTCTCTCTCTCTCTCTCTCTCTCTCTCTCTCTCTCTCTCTCTCCACAGACATCCACTGAACACATATGAAGCGATTCAGCCACAGCGCAGCGTCTCCTCTGGTGGGATGTCCACTGGCAACAGGACTCTATACTATACATGGGTGTGGCTGTGCATTAGAGAGCCGGTGTTACATGGCTAGGGAGTTACACGCTCCACCGGTAAACGAGAAAAGAGGAAGGACCCTCCCTCTCCCCCCACCCCCTACACACACACACAGCTTCACTTGTAGCGCCCTACGACCATTTGTCGGTAGAGAAGGAATGTTGTCAGGGGAACTAACTCCTCTGAAGCCGATTAACACCCCCCACCCCACCTCCTCCCTTCCGCTTTCCTTTCTCATCAACACCTGTCTTTGAAAGACGGTCTGACCGAGGCAGATGGTGAGGTTCAGGAGAGAGACAGAAGGAAGGAAAGAATGAAAAAGAAAAAAGAAAAAAACACACATAAGAAAAAATGAATGGAAATAAAGAAAGACAGAAGAATGCAAGAAAGGAACCAAGGAAGAAGGAAAAAAAAGGGAAAAAAGGGAAAAATAGAGAGAAGAGAGAGAGAGAGAGAGAGAGAGAGAGAGAAGAGAGAGAGAGAGAGAGAGAGAGAGAGAGAGAAAAAGCTGACAGCAAGCAAGAGTAGAAGTGAACAAAAATGAAGGAAGGAAACAGAAAAAGTCAGACGAAAAAAAAGTACAGAAAATAGGAGGAAGAAAAGCATATTGAAAGAAAGGAAAGAAGAAGGTATTTGAAAAGAAACAGAAAAAAACAACAGTTAAACGGAAACAGAACGAAATAAAAACAGACAGAGAGAACGGGTGAATGACATGAATAAATAAATAAATAGAAACAGAAAGAAAGAAAGACATAAAGAAAGAAAGGAAGAAGGAAAAAAAAAGAAAATGATAGACTGGCAGACCAAAGGAAAAAGGAGAAAGAACTGAAGGAAGAAAGAAAAACAAGGGACAGGTGGGGCGGGAGTTCTCTCGCCTCCCGAGCGTTAATTCATGACCCCCTCCCCCCCCCCCCCCCCCCCGCTCTGCCCCCTCCCTTCTCCCCACCTGTCCCTACCCCTTCCTGTCAGACATCTTTTTTTTTGGTCTCCCTTTCTTTTTTATGTTTTACTGTCCCCCCCCCCCCCCCCCCCCCCCGTTTTTATCTCCCTTGAAGGGTTAATACATGTCACGTTTGCCGGCAATTCGGGTTCCGGCTTCACATATTCAAAACATCAGCAACATTCCGACCAGTTTCTTCGATGCACGCATTTTTAATTTACATTTGGAAATAGCGTACACAGAACCGTAATTTTGTTTCACACAAATAGAAAAGCTTGATGTATATCTTCTCCCTCTTTCCCTTCCATTTTTGAATGTGTTTGTATTGCACGTATGTCGAATCATCCAATATCCATCCATCTCTACAGATGGCAGAAGTGGACAATCAGAGGCAATTCTTATGTGAAGAATCTCAGAGTTTGAAGATACCTCCTTCAAACATAATTATTTCCTACATCTCATACAAAGTGTACAACAGAAAAGCGCGAACTTCTGTAATTTTAGTTCGAGCTGCATGTTGAGTTGAGTAGTGCAGTCTGACATCATCTAAAAACTCGAATCTGAACAGAGAAAAGAGCAACGATTCAGGGGTCGTGCTTTTCGTTTGACTCTCAAAACTCCCCGCGCGTGTATGTGCGAATGTATTTGAATATAGCGTTGCATACAACGATCAATGTGTTGCGAAGTGTTGTGTACTGCGTCGAAGAAAAGGTTTTCTTTGCACCGAATGCCTCTCCCGTACAAACGCTTATTTCCGTCTAATCATAAAGACAGTCTGGTCGAAACAAATATTGAGAACACTCGAAGATAACAAGAGAATACACACTGGCATTAGACTTCAATCCACCATCTACAATATTTATGCGGAAAGAAGCCCTGGTACAAGAAGAAAGTTCGAAAGGAAACTTCCGTCGTTGGAGATTTTACAAGCCTGGTGGTTCACATGAAACGGGTACGTGATACTGAAAAGAACATGCTCCCCTTTCTGACGCTGAAAACTCGCGCGTTTTGACATGTGCATCATTCGCGTTTTTCGACACTTAAACTCGCGCTTTTTGGGATCGGATTTCTGAGCTGTTCCCTCTTTGGGGCGTCTCCGCGTGCAAGGAAAGTAAGACAAATGCCTCCATAAGACGGCGATCCAACCCAAAACACGGCAGACCAAGACTTCTTGAAGTTAGGGTACGCCACAGCTTTTCCCTGTACAGGCGTGTATCTGGCCACCGATCAGCGGTGCCTGTTCTAATCCAACACACGCGGGACACCATACACTAAGCCTATACTGACAAGCATCACTGCTGAGTTTGTGGAGGCAACGTGAATGAATGTCTCTTCTGCAGATCGCCATCATGTCCATGCACCAACAGTCCGCAGGAGTCCAACACCGGCGATCTGGCCATGAACTGACCAAGGGCATAGCTGTGGAGTGGAAATCCAACTGAGGTCACCATAAGGGCGCAGTATAAAGGGCCACAGAGTTCACCACAAGGGCGCAGTATGAAGGGCCACAGAGTTCACTACAAGGGCGCAGTATGGAGGGCCACAGAGTTCACTACAAGGGCGCAGCATGAAGGGTCACAGAATTCACCACAAGGGCGCAGTATGGAGGGTCACAGAGTTCACCAGGGCGCAGCATGAAGGGCCACAGAGTTCACCACAAGGGCGCAGCATGGAGGGCCACAGAGTTCACCACAAGGGCGCAGCATGAAGGGTCACAGAGTTCACCACAAGGGCGCAGTATGGAGGGTCACAGAGTTAACCACAAGGGCGCAGCATGAAGGGCCACAGAGTTCACCACAAAGGCGCAGTATGGAGGGCCACAGAGTTCACCACAAGGGCGCAGTATGAAGGGCCACAGAGTTCACCACAAGGGCGCAGTATGAAGGGCCACAGAGTTCACCACAAGGGCGCAGTATGAAGGGCCACAGAGTTCACCACAAGGCGCAGTATGGAGGGTCACAGAGTTCACCACAAGGGCGCAGTATGAAGGGCCACAGAGTTCACCACAAGGGCGCAGTATGGAGGGCCACAGAGTTCACCACAAGGTCGCAGCATTGAGGGTCACAGAGTTCACCACAAGGCGCAGCATGGAGGGTCACAGAGTTCACCACAAGGGCGCAGCATGGAGGGTCACAGAGTTCACCACAAGGGCGCAGTATGGAGGGCCACAGAGTTCACAGGGGCGCAGTATGGAGGGCCACAGAGTTCACCACAAGGTCGCAGTATGGAGGGCAACAGAGTTCACAGGGGCGCAGTATGAAGGGCCACAGAGTTCACCACAAGGGCGCAGCATGGAGGGCCACGTGCAAAGCGATGAGGACGAGGAAAATGAAGACGGTGCTTTGGAGCACCATTCCGGATTGAGATTACATGACAGAGCTTCACTCCACAGATCACATGACAGAGCTTCACTCCACAGATCACATGACAGAGCTTCACTCCACAGATCACATGACAGAGCTTCACTCCACAGATCACATGACAGAGCTTCACTCCACAGATCACATGACAGAGCTTCACTCCACAGATCACATGACAGAGCTTCACTCCACAGATCACATGACAGAGCTTCACTCCACAGATCACATGACAGAGCTTCACTCCACAGATCACATGACAGAGCTTCACTCCACAGATCACATGACAGAGCTTCACTCCACAGATCACATGACAGAGCTTCACTCCACAGATCACATGACAGAGCTTCACTCCACAGATCACATGACAGAGCTTCACTCCACAGATCACATGACAGAGCTTCATTCCACGCCGACACGACCCAGGACCGAGAATTACAGACACCTGCTAGGTTAGCCACGAAATTTGAGCAACAACACTCTGGGACGCCTCCACTGACTGGATGAAACTCGCCAATGTGGCTCCCGTCTTCCGCCAGCTGCGCCCGTAATAAAGTCAACTCCGGGTAAGAGACAATCGGTGCCGAAACCCCCCACACATAGATAGCTCCCATGGAATCGAACCAACAGCCTCCCGGCACGCCATCCGCCACGCTAACCACCGCGCCACAGCGGCTGGTCTGCAAATAATTCTATCTGCTTACTTGTTTCATTTGTCTTTTTCCAGACATTTGGCCATGGACAAATCACCCTAGATGCCGTGGGATCTTGG
>CM031600.1:83461792-83466792 GCA_018398815.1 Conus ventricosus
ACGCTCCAACGGTCTCCAAGACTCTGGAATAGGTGATAGGTGAAATTGACACTGCAGTTTGGGATGTGTGAGGAAATTTGATTTTTTTTTTTACATAGAGATGAAAATGTCGCTTTTTAAATGCCACCCACATTACACTACTGTCACACACACACACACACACACACACACACACACACACACACCACACACACACACACACACACACACACACACACACACATCATTTGCACGTAAGAAACACTGATGATGTTCTTTCGATACCTAACAAATGTGACTTTTAAAGATATGGAACAGGATGCATGTAAACAGGATCGTATTTGAGGGTTAAAACCCTTCAATATCAATTTTTTCTTACCGCAAAAAAAAAGTAACGGCAAGAACAGAGCAGAATTTTTAGTGAAAAGAGAACAACGGCGTGGCTTAACTAGTTGTAACGTCATCCATGACAGGAAAAAGTAATTAGCGCAAAGCTGACTCATTTCCTGACATTTGGCACGTGCTTGTTCCGTGTTGTGACACTTCCGCTGGAGGCCAGAAAGGCTGAGGACACATTGAACTTTACCGCCCAAAGAAGGAAGGATTTTTTTTGAACGCAGCAGCAACTTTACCTTCTCCCACACGTTGTGCTGGTGTGCATGCGATATGGGCAACTCACTACTGTAACATTTGCGTGCGATTAGAAATTAAACATTGCTTCAGAGAGAGAGAGAGAGAGAGAGAGAGAGAGAGAGAGAGAGAGAGAGACAGAGACAGAGACAGAGAGACAGAGAGAGACAGACAGAGAGAGACAGAGAGAGAGACAGACAGTCAGAGAGAGAGAGAGAGAGAGAGAGAGAGAGAGAGAGAGAGAGAAGAGAGAGAGAGAGAGAGAGAGAGAGAGAGAGAGAGGAGAGAGAGAGAGAGAGAGTGAGTGAGAGAGAGAGATGGTCAAGAAAAAAGACGTAGAAAAACACCATAATAAGAAATACGCTACCTTGTTTTTAAGCCAGTTTCTCTCTCTCTCTTGCGTACACAGGCTGATACTCCTGCGGACACTCCCTGTATAGCCAGGCAGTGGAGTTTTGTGTGTATGACCCTTTTTTATCCCGCCATTAAGGCAGCCATACTCCATCTTCGGGGAAAGCCAGTTTTATTCAGATGTAATCTGACATTGCCGTTTGAGAGGCATGGGTAAATTTCATAATACCGTTTCACAAAGAGATGAAGATAGTCGTGTTGTTTTGTTTATATGAGTAACATTTCACTTTCATGTACGACAATTCTTCACTTCATGTGCCTGTGAAAAGTGGTAATGTTTCTGTAATATAGAAGACTGTGACCTTTAAAGTTATGGAGCATGTTGCAGGTAAAAGCAATTGTATGTACAGTGAGAAATCCTTCCAAAACAGGCTTTAAAAGAATACGAAAAGCAACCACAAGAAAACAAAAACAGTTGTGCTGAAAGAGAGAGAGAGTATCGCTATGGCTCGACCACGTGTGCAGTTATCCATGAAAGGGGAAAAAAAAGGTAGTAGTGCAAATCTGGCTCGGTTCCTGACGGTCGGCCGATGCTTGTTCTATTCTGAGACACTTCCACATGTCTGGAGAAAGGCTGACACGACGGACTGATGGACGCATGGATTTGAAACACCCAAAGAAGGGATTTTTTTAAATAGCCATTTTGCCTGGTCTCACACGCATTGACCGAAGTGTGTTTGTGTACGGTGAAAAAATTGCTTTGTTGAATGCGCAATCAGAAATTGAACATGCCATCAGAAGAGAGAGAGAGAGAGAGAGAGAGAGAGAGAGAGAGAGAGAGAGAGAGAGAGAGAGAGAGAGAGAGAGGGAGAGAGCGAGCGAGCGAGGAGAGAGAGAGAGAGAGAGAGAGAGAGAGAGAGAGAGAGAGAGAGAGAGAGAGAGAGAGAGAGAGAGAGAGTTTGATTCGTTTCTTTGGCCATTAATCAAAGGCTTGCAACAAACGGATCGCTGATGTTCTGGCTTTACTCCAAGAGTCATATGATCCTATAACAGTCATCTTCAATTTAATAATGTAACAGCAACTGTCTGTTAAAAAAAAGAAAACAAAATATAGTGAATAAAAAAAAAAATTGGTCCATTTGTTCTCGTTTGTATGAGCAGTCCATTGGTCAGAGTGAGAGTGTCAGGACACCACACGAAGAAACCCAGACACTCTGCAGCAAACGCCCAAACACTAAACTCAGCAAGAATACGTCCATTTGTAGCAGAACACACAAATCATGCTCAGTGTATGAGTGACTGATGTCAAGAAAAAGAGAAGAAAGTGACGAAGTGGGTAAAATAGGATAGAGGCGCTCACCTAAAACAACAGCAAAAAAAAAAAAGGAGAAAAAATAATGTGGGAAAAAATATGAGGCGGGAAGTCCCCCCCCCCCCCCCCCGCCACCCCCCTAAAAAAACTAACATTTTGTGCCAGTAGAACTGAGTGTATCTCCTCCCCTTCTATCTAAATCCAAAATTAAAAAGAAAAACGGTCCTATTCTTCCTGCTTTAGACCAAAACAAAAGAAGAATTAATCATTAATGCATGGTACAGACTGACTCTGTGCTGAAAATAATGATTTCAACAATTCACTTTGACAAGTTTTAGATGTGTAAATAAGACATAAGTAGGGTAACTCTTGCTCCCATGATGACATAAATTACAGGCCCATAACTCCAGTCGACTGCTGCTTACGACATCGAATCGCCTGGCCAATGAAAACACAGAGCACACAGAACACACAAGATGTTCCCACAAAAGAAAACAAATTCATCAATTTATGATATATCCTTTTCCCCACTGCTGTACTTAATCAATAGATGGATAGTTCAAAAGTAGATACGTATTTAGATGGATACAGAAAGATAGAAATGGACATACAGAGATATCGATTTGAAAACAAAAATCTAGATCTGACTCTTAAACTTCTCAGCCATCATATTGTAATCAGCTGGACGCTAATCATTACACTTATCAGCAATATTTTCCAAAGCGTGTTTCATACCACATGTAGTGTTACTCGTGATTGAAAAGAAATCGCATTTGAATGCTCTGTGTAGTTTCATTCAATGATGGTAATCACACAAAAAAATTAATGGGAGATGCATTCAAAACAAGCAAATGACCTCCCTTGCCACTTCCGCTTTCTTATTTTGTGTTGTTGCATCCTGCATTTTATTCATTGCCGGACGTTGACCTCAATTTAGTAAAATAATGCACAGAATGAAAATGATTTGTTGCTACTATTTCGACTCCAGGTGCCACATATGTAAATACACAAGCACACACAAACATGCACATAATGCACAATTATACATTTGTTCACTTGCATGCATGCGCATACACACACATATCACACACACACACACACACACACGCGCGCGCGCGCGCATGCACACACGCACAAACACACACTAACGCACACACTAACATGCACGCACACAAACACAAACACATAACACTCATATACATACACACACACGCACGCACGCACGCACGCACGCACGCGCACACACACACACACACACACACACACACACACACACACACACACACACACACAGAGAGAGAGCAAGCAGTCACTTTAGTGGCTGACATTGACACGGCTAATGACCACAGCACAAGCGTCAGCCACTAAATGGGATTTCCGTCACAGTCTGCTGATTTTCGCCCTGTGCACTCATCCGAAATGGGTCAAACAGTAGTCATCCACGCGTGACTTGCTCACTTCCTTGCATGGAGTCTGAGCTCGTTCTGATTGGCAGACAGTTTCTGTATTGACATATGTAAGTGGAAGAGGGTAGTTAGATGGAGTGGTCACACTGATTGGTCTTTAATGCTCACGCATGAAGACTTTTGTGACTTCTTGTCTGTCTAGCCACAGCAGGGCCAGAACACACGAGATGTTGATCGCATCCATGCACACTGGCCATTAAGCATAAGAGATCTACAGCCTTTAGCATCAATTAAGGACGTTTGCAATCTGGAAGGAATGCAGGGAGGGTTAGAGATGGAATAAGAATGGAACCAAGGAAAAGGAGGAGGAGAAGAAGAAGAAGAAGAAGAGAGAGAGAGAGAGAGAGGAGAGAGAAGAGAGAGAGAGAGAGAAGAGGCTTTGACACTTTGATATTTTATTGTCATTACCAAAGAGGTCTTTTGACAAGGGGGGAGAGGTAACAGAACAATAACATTTCCCTCTTCCTTTCCTGCAAACAAATAGTACACATTCATTCCTAGTGTGCACCAAATCAAAGGTTAAAAACAAATAAATTCATAACATTTCCTTACGTCCTCACGCACAGGAGTAATGCAATTTAAAAAAACAAACAAACAAACAAACAACAACAAAAAAAACCCCCAGACTTACTCGACCATCCACTCGATCAAATGATGACAATGTATCTTACTGATCTCTTCCACTTGCGATGAATGATAACATTCATTCAGATATCTCTTAAAATGCATTATTTTAAATTTCACTATCCTCCATCTGTCTAATTCTCAATGCTTCTGCGATGAATTTCGCAACTGATTTAATTACAAGTTCATCTGATGATAACACGACAGCAACATTTTGTCTTTTCGCTATATCTAACTGGAAAAGTGAACAATTGAGAGAGAGAGAGAGAGAGAGAGAGAGAGAGAGAGAGAGAGAGGGAGAGAGAGAGATAGAAAGAGAGATAGAGAGAGGGAGACAGACAAACAGACAAACAGAGACAGTGACAGAGAGACTGACATTGACGAGGAGAGAGAGAGAGAGAGAGAGAGAGAGAGAGAGAGAGAGAGAGAGATAGATAGAGAGAGATGGAGAAAGGGAGACAGACAGATAGATAGAGAGAGATGGAGAAAGGGAGACAGACAGACAGACAGACAGACAGAGACAGTGACAGGGAGACTGACATTGATGAGGAAAGAGAGAGAGAGAGAGAGAGAGAGAGAGAGAGAGGGAGACAGAGACACAGAGAGAGAGAGATACATGCGTACATACATACAGACAG
>CM031600.1:83471792-83481792 GCA_018398815.1 Conus ventricosus
GACAATATTCTGTGGGGAAAAACCATCAAAAATGAAACAATTGAAGAATAGAAGTCGCGTGTGACTCGCCAAAGAAATAAGAAAGCCTCTGCAGGCGAATGAACAATGAAAAATCAACATGAACAACCTGAATACAGATTTGGGAAGCTGCAAAGAAATGGAGAGATGAACATGTACATGAACGACCATGTCGACAATGCAGAAGGATGCATTGCATCTCAACATAACTCAACTCAAGACGAAGAAGGCATTTAGGTGCATGAAAGAACACTGCGGCAAAATGATAAAAACTTCTGCCATAAACAAGCTCTAGTCATCACAATGAATTAGAATGCGTCGGAAGGAAGACGAAGAACAACAAAGACATAAAGCAGAGACCAAACGTGAAAGAAAACCACAGCAACGAAACAATTATGAGATTGAACACTCAAGAGAAAGAAGACAAGAACAAAGCAATGAAGATTACTCATGCAAAGGAAAACTGCTGCAAGAAGCAAAGAACAAAAATGTGGATGGGAACAACAATGGAAACAACATCGTGAGGTCAGATACTATGGAAGAAATGAAAGAAAACAGCAAAGAAGATATCTTCCAGTTGGTTCGCAAGAAGAACGACTCATGGAGAAAGACATGTTGATAGGTACCCACAGGATGCAACCTTGAATACCCAAATCTACAAGGGAGAAAACTTCCGTCAACAAAAACGGAGACAAAATAACGAAGACAGATATCGAGGTAATGAAGACTGGCGTTGGCGACGAACTAATGAACTGACTGGCGGTATGAGAAGATGCTAAGCCAACAATGCGGTGAAGAATTGACCTGTACGGAAGAAACAGATATCAAACAAAGAATGAAGACTACTATCAACAGAGATGGACGGATGAAAGAAGGTACGGAAATCATTCATCTTATTCAAGGGATATACGTGAACAACGAGACAACAGAAATGGACGGCAACGAAGGAGAATCAACACATCCCAATTACACAACTTGGATCAATGGAACAATGATGATTTGACTAGAGAGCACAAGAAGAAACGAGCTACACAAATCATCAGAATTCTGTACTGGGTCGAGATGCTAGGCACTGTGCAAATCGTAATTACACATTACGGGAAATGTATGATGATGGCGACTACACTCCACAACGAAAGTTCAAATACCAGCCGATGAACAACGGTGACTTTCCAAACCAGCGGTACAGTCGTAAAGAAGAAAGAGGACATAGCAGTTGTCCCAAAGCTCAAAAGTGAAACGAACAATAATAGAATTGGAAAAATACAAGTTAAAATAGGTAACTAAATAATATTAACCGATAAGAGTGTATTCAGTGACACTTAAATGATCGATTAATGTATTAATTTTGATGTAATTAAACGTGATGAAGAAAAAGTACCACTTATAAATCTACTAGTAACTTAGCAACTACGTTACATAATATAAGCACAGTATGGGGAAAGAAAAATAAGTATCCTGTCATGGAATACTATGGTTTTAATTTTATAGGAAACATTGATGGTATAAAGACAACAAATACAACGACTGGCAGTTTATTCAAAAAACAAAATCATATGATATAGTGTTCTGGAAGAAATCATCTAACATATGAAGACACAAAGATATACATTTTCCACACTTTGCACTGGAGTTCGCTATTGTCGTGAACAACACAAGAAAGCGTGTTAAGGTTCAGGAGGGATTTCAGTATTTGTAAAACATGAAATTAGAGAACAAGTCAAATTTTTACCACAAAGTAATGGAGATATAGTTTGGATGTCTATACCAATGTAGACAACAGGGAGATGACACTTATATATGCTGTTGCTATATACCGCCACTATACTCATCATATGGTAGAAATAACGCGGATTTGATATGGGATAAATTACAAAATGATATAGAACATTTTTCGCCGAAAGGCAACATTATTATTTGTGGCGATTTTAATGCTAGGACTGGAACATTGATAGATTTGTTCAGAAATAGACTCAATTCATGATTGCTTTATCCAGGTCACTACAATCGAATTAATAAAACTATAATAGATGTTCTATGGATCATGTTGTTCACAAAATGGTAAGAGATTAATCAACATTTGTACGGACAACAACATTCTTATTCGAAATGGTAGGACATTGGGTGATTTGGAAGGAATATACACTTGTCATATACACCAGGTAGTAGTGTGGTAGATTACTTTTTATGTTCAGAAGAACTTACACAAAATATAGTTGAAATGAAAGTTATGGAAACTAACCATTTTTCAGATCATTGTCCAATCAGTATGACACTATATTTACCTATATTGAAAAATGGAACGAAAGACAAGAGTTATTTCAGAAAGAGCACATTTTATAAGCAAACTAATAGTCAAAGGGGAAGAATTATATAAAATTTTACTGGGATGATAATTCCGCTGATGCTTTCTGTACAGCTTTAAAAACAAAGCAAATTAGTGAATCGCTACAAGAAATTAAAAATCATATTGATGAACAATCACAGCTGATTTAGCCACTCTTGTTTTGGAAAAGCTTATCAATACATTAAAGTATGCTGCAAAATTGGCATTACGACATAAGCTTATAACTAAAAGAAAATCCAGAAAAACGCTCCAAAGATGGTTTGACCACGACTGCTATATTCAAAGACGAGATCTGAAATCTTTAAGAAATGCACTGAACAGAAATCCCAAAATAAAACATTACATGAAAAGTTCTTTCACAAAATGAAATATACAAACGTTTGTTGAAAAGGAAGGAAAAAGATTTTATAAGAACAGTTTAGTTAAGAGTTGAATGAAGCATATTTACAAGATCCAAACAATGTGTGGAAAACAATAAACAATTACATGAAGCAGATTCTCAAAACGGAAATAACCATGGAGCGATAAGTAGTACAAAGTGGCTAGACCATTTACAAAATCTTATTGGTACAGAGGTAAATGTTGGGACAGAGGCAAACTAAAAGTAAATTCTAATTGGAAAAACTCTCTTCAGAATTAAGTTACTCTGATCTTGATTTTAAACATCATCTAAAGAAATTTTAGATGCTTTCAAAAATATGCGTAACAAAAAAGCGGCTGGAGAAGATGGGATTATTAATGAATAATCAAAACCAGTTTACCCGATACAGGTGAAATATTAGAAATGTATTTGAAAGTATTTTTTTCTCAGGAGCATATCCAGAAGCATGGAAGAGGGGATAAATGTCCCCATTCATAAATCAGGAGATCCCTTCAATCCTTCAAATTATCGAGGTTATAACAATTAATAACTCTCTCAGTAATTTGTTTTGCATATATTAAATCACCGAATAACAAACTTTTTGGAAGAAAATCATCTACTGGCAGGAGAACAAGCAGGTTTTCGCAAAGAACACAGAACATCAGATCATCAATACGTGTTAAAGAAAATTGTTGATGATATAATGAAAAGCAGAAAAGATCGCCTTTATGGTTGCTTTATCGACTTTGAAAAGCGTTCGATAATGTTTGGCATGAGGCACTTTTCTTAAAAATACATGAAATAGGCATACAAAGAAAATGTTTGAGAGTATTAGGAACATGTATGAAAATTCCAAAATATGCACAAAAAACGAATGAAGGTCTATCCCATAATATAAACGTACGTTAATGGAGTATTACAAGGAAATGTTCTTAGTCCAACTCTATTTATATCTTCGTAAATGATATTCCAAAGTATACTGGGGAGACAGATAGTCCATATACGATGAAAAGACCCCTATATCATGCTTAAATGTTATGCAGATGACTAGTTATTTTTTTCTAAAACAAAGAAAGGTCTTCAAAACAAGCTTGACAAATTGAATAAATATTGTTTAAACTTGGGGTATGAAAATTAATGTACAAAAGACAAGGTATTGATTTTTACACATAAAAAACCCAAAGTTCCCATCTTATTTAAATTTGGTACTGAGATAATTCAGACAACTGATCAGTACAAATATCTGGGAATAACTTTGCATTCTGACGGCTCCTTTATTTTGGCGAAAACTCAACTTGCCAAGCAAGCAAGTAAAGTTCACTTCATTATATCGATTAATCAGAGGAACCAACATTCGTTTTGATACAATATTACAACTGTTCGATACTTTGGTTACTCCTATAGCAACTTATGGAGCAGAAGTTTGGTTGCATGGTCTGAGAAAAGTACTATGTCCAACATGGACTCATTTGTTATATCTGATTTTTTTTCAAAACAGTATTTCTTCAAAACATCCACATGAAAACTTACATGTGAAATTCTGTAAACGTCTTCTTGGTTTACACTCAAAAGCAATTAATTTAACGACTCTAAGTGAACTAGGAAGATTTCCAATTGGGATTCACATAGCTTGTCGAACCATTGGTTTTTGGCCTGCATAATTTAGATAAGTCGGAAGAAACATCTTAAAGAGTGCATACAACGACATGATGAATAAAGACAAGGGAATTCAATATCCATGGCTCTTGTTTATCAAAACATTCTTTACAGTTTAGGATTTAAACCATGTTTGGTTGAACCAGTCACATAAGTAAGCATAGACTAAATTCACTATACAAAACTATTGAAAACAGGTATATGAATTTTGGGCAGGAAAAGACAAAATACAGCCGTTTAGAGTTTACAATGCCATAAATCATTGAATATCATATTGAATATTACTTGTGATGATATGGATAGTACGAAAAAACAAGCACTATGTAAATTGCGTGTTAGCTCGCATGACTTAATGTGAGAAAGGTCGTTATGCAGGTATACCACGAAATCAAAGATTTTGTATAGCATGTAATGAAATAGAAGACGAATTTCATTTTTTAGATAATTGTTGAATACTTTATGACTTAAGAACAAAACTAAATACACAAGTAGAACAGATGCAAGATCTAACAGATGACCCAGGAAAAAGAATATTGTGTGCCAACGACTTCAAACCAAGTACTCTATTAAACTCCAGGGAACACCAAGAAATATTAGCCAGCTTTGTTTTTGAGGCATTCAAAGCCAGGAAAAATTGATAATAGAAGCACTTTTGTTGTTGTTCTTGTTGTTGTTTATGATGTTTTGTGCCAAATATCTTTCAAAGGTGAAGGCAATAAAGAATTGTTCTTGTTCTTGTTCTTGTTCACACACACACACACACACACACACACACACACACACACACACACACACACACACACAACACACACACATCACAACCCAACAAACTAACCTAAACCAAAATCCTGATTCCCTAAATAACACACACACACACACACACACACACACACACACACACACACACACACACACACACACAAATTAAAAATCACATTACGTTGAACATCAAGGTCTTCTTCAAATCCTCTGTTGAATACTGCAGCTGCGGTTGCACACACCCAAACACTCAATTCAAGACAAAAAAGCAGAAGAGCACACAAAACAAAGTGTGAAGTAACGACGATTTATTGCACGACACAAAACAGGACAAGAAATTTTCGGCAAAATGCCTTCCTCAGCGACAAACAAAAAAAGGTACAGACATAAACATGCACAATACTCCCTTGTGAAGTCAAAGTGGTGAGTGAAGTAGACAGAGGGACAGTGGAAGGAGGGGGTGAGTAGAGTTCAAGGAATAGGGCACGAGGAAAGAGGGTAGAGTAAAGTGAGGAGGAGGAAAAGGAGAAAGGGAGAGAGAGAGAGAGAGAGAGGGGGGGTGGTGGGGGGGGGGAAAGAGGGGAGAGACAGAAAGAGAGTGGAAGGAGAGGAAGAGTGGAGAATGAGAGAGAGAAGAGGAGGGGAAGGAGAGTGAGTGGAGGGGGAGGGTGTGATGGTATGTAGTGGGTGTGTTGCAAATGAATGAAATGAACAAGAGAAAGCACAATAAATAAGATACAATATACTCGAAAAAGCATTTTAAATGACAAGGGGGTGGAGGGGGGAAAGAGAGGGGAGAGACAGAGAGAGAATGGAAGTAGAGGAAGAGTGGAGAATGAGAGACAGAAGAGGAGGGGAAGGAGAGTGAGTGGAGGGGGAGGGTGTGATGGTATGTAGTGGGTTTGTGTTGCATATGAATGAATGAACAAGAGAAAGCACAATAAATAAGATACAATAAACTCGAAAAGCAGTTTAAATGACAAGGGGGGGGGGGGGGGGGGGGGAAGGAAGGAGGTCAGCCGCCTAAAGCATCCGACCCAAGTCTGCCCCAAGGGTAGGTTGCCCTACCAAGCACCAAGGGGTGAGAGGGAATTTTGGTGTATCCGTTTCGCCCTTTTTCATTTCGCCCTTTCCCATTTCGTCCTGTTCCCTTTTCGCCCTTTCCTATTTCGCCCTAACGTTCCCCTGCAAGGTCCCCCTGGCGTAACCAGTGTCCCAGTCTACTCCAAAGCAGAATCGATGGTCTTTAGATTAGAGTAGGGCGAAGCCCGAGAGAGGACGAAGGACGGAATGAACGAAGGCCGTTAGGCCAAGTCGTGCTCACACATTTCTGAGTAGGCGAAATGGGAGTAGCCCAAATGGGAAGGTAACCTGAACATTGGAAAAGGGCGAGATGACATTGGTAGACAGGACGAAATGACACTGCCAGGATCGTGTTGTGGAAGTCCCAGTTCGCCCTGGGGGGGCAAAAATGAAAAAAAGGGCGAAACGGTACCTCACCAACGGGAGGACCCGAGAAAAAACCCACTAGCCAGACGCAGCTAAGAGCTGCAAGGCTCACCCCCCCCCCCCCCCCCCCCACACACACCCCAAAAAAAAAACCTTGCCCGCGGGCAAAAACCACACACACACACACTTTACAAGTGCGCGCGCGCGCATGAACAAACACGTACGCACTCATATTACACGCAATAAGTGCACACATTGGGGTGGGGGGGGGGGGGGTGGGGGGGGGGGGTGGGGGGTAAACAGGGGGGAAATTTAAATGGGAAAACTGTGACGCGCTCTGTCCGAGCCGAGCTTGCAGCTTTCCTCAGAGGGTCAAACAGCTGACGGCGCAACCAGGGAAGGCGAAGGCCACTGTGACGTGCTCTGTCCAAGCCGAGCTTGCAGCTTTCCTCAGAGGGTAAAAACAGCTGACGGCGCAACCAGGGAAGGCAAAGGGCCCACGTCTGGTTTCGCAGGTATGGGGGTTGTCTTCCCCAGTGTTGGTCTTAGTCGGTGTTGTCTCGGACGCCACCCGTCGTCCTAGGCTTGAAGTAGAGGACAGGCATCTGCAATGGTCAGGTAGCTGTAGCTGTCTGGCTGGCTTTGAGGTAGTCGGGGACTGGATTTGAGGTGGTCCTCACTCGACGATAGAAAGACCAACCATGCACAGGTAAGTACTAAAGGGGGAAAGGAATCATAAGTCATTGTCCACCTGAGTTGTCTCGGGGGGGGGGGGGGGGGGGGGGGGGGGAATTACACAGAATTACAAAGCTTTTTCATTCATACCAGCTGGATTTCTGGTGCCCAGTTTTTGAATCAGGTGAGATCCATATCCTTCCTGTCTCTAGAGTCACTGGTTTTCATGAGCCACAAGCCCTTCACTCTTGCATTGTACGCGGAATGGCTGGGGAGGTTGAAGTGCTTGGCTACTGGTTTGTCCTGTTGTATTTGATGTCAGCGAGGTGTTCCTTGAATCTGACAGTCAAAGTGCGTCGGTCTCGCCGATGTAAAGTTTAGAACAAACGGTGCAGTGGATGATGTAGACCAAGTTAGTGGTTTGGCAGTTGAAGAATTTGGAGACAGTCATGCGTGAACTGGGTCCTTTCACTTCAATGGCAGTGCAGATGAAGGGGCAGGTCTTGCAGTTGGGCAGATTGCATGGGCTTGTGCCTACAGAGGATTGACGTCTGTGAGGCTGGAGACTGGAACGCACAAGCAAGTCACGGATTTTTCTTGTCCCGTTTGTAGGCAACTAGAGGGGGCTGGGAAAAAATTCTAGCTGAGTGGGCACAAGACTGAAGGATGTTCCAGTTGGTTTGGAGAATTTTGCGCACTGGGGGGTTTAGAAGGGGGGTTTAGAGCAGGCTGACAACAGGTCTGTCTCTGGTTGATTCCTGGGGTTTGGGTTCCAGAGCTTGTGGACGGGCGATGAGCTGGACTTTCTGGAGAGCACGATCGATGATGTCTTCGGGGTAGTGGCGATCAAGGAAAAAAACTGTTTCATTTCAAGGGCTTTTACGTTAAAGACAGAGTTCTCAGAGCAAAGTCTGCGGAGCCTCAAGAACTGAGAACAAGGTTTTGCTGGTTTTAGTACTGGGATGATTGTGACGATCTGTAGTCGAGATAAGAGTGGGAGTCCGTAGGTTTGTAGTGGATGGAGGTGGAGAATCCACTATCAGTGATGGAGAGATTCATGTAAAGAAAAGTGATGCACTTGTCAGATATTGCGTAAGTGAACTTGATAGTGGATGAAAGTTCTGGACTGCTGTGATGAAGACATGGAGATCATTGATGGGCATGGAGGTAAACACAAGTCCGTCATCGATGTTGCGTTTATAGAATTCAGGGATAGAACCATGGTATTGTTGCAGGAAGTTGTGTTCAAAGTCCCCCATGAAAAGGCATGCATAGCTGGGGCCCATTTTGGTACCATGGCGACACCACTGATTTGTTTAAAAAGTGTCCCCAAAGGGAAAGGTAAAGGTGTTGTTGGTGAGGACAATTTCCCACAAGGCGAATGAGAGTGGTAGTTGCAGGGGAAGGGTCTGTTCTTTGGTTGAGAAAAAATGACAGGGCTTGCAGTCCATCTGATGGGGAATACTAGTATACAGAGATGTCACGTCGAGAGTGAATAGATTTTTTGGGCTGAACTTCGGGTTGAGGTGGAGGTCATTGATGAGACTGAGAGCATGAGGGGTTTGCCCTTGATGAACGTGGGCAGGTGTTGAACGAGGGGTTGGAGGATGGAGTCGAGGTATTCGGAAATATTTTCTGTGGGGAAACTGCAGGCTGAGACGATGGGTCTACCAGGGATGTTAGTTTTGTGAATTTTGGGCAGAAGGTTTAGAAAATTGACTCTCTGGTCTTGGCTTTGATTAACAGTTTAGCCGTAGGGGGTAAGTGGCCTTTTTTGACAGAGCCTTAATGGTTTTTGAAATAGTTTTCTGGTCTACTGGGAGGGTGGGCTGTTTCAGTTTTTGGTAGCTGGTGGTGTCGTTGAGTTGTCTGAGAGCTTCTGCTATATATAGGTTCCTGTCCCACCCACTACGCACCACCTTTGTCAGCTGGTTTTATGACAATGTCATCCCTCTTGTGGAGGGACTCAAGAGCTTGAATTTCTGTGGGGGTGAGGTTGGAAATCGTGCTGGGGAGAATTTAGTTTGCGTAATTCAGAGAGGCAAGTTTTGATGTAGCATTCAACTTCATTGTTCCACGGGGGTGGTTCTCGGTACCAGGGGTGTGGAAAAGTTTGTGAAATAAATCATCGTCAGGGTTAAAGGTGCGTTTGGGAGGGTGACCAAGCACGGCCATCCATCTTAAGGAACGAAAAGAAGCGTTCGCAGTCATGGATGACGTCGTACTTGTTGGTGGAGGGCCTCCTGGGGATGAATTTTAGCCCCTAGAAAGTACGGATTCTTCAGAGGCAGACAGATGGAGGGTAGGAGGTATGCGGTGTACCAGTTTATCACATTTGTGGTCAGTCGAAAGAGGCGAGGTGGTGAGGGTGTCAGTAGGAAATCCAGGGGGCTGTAGACGTCCAGGGGGTGAAGGGGTGGCAGAGGCAGGAACAGGACTGGTACGCGACGGGGCAGCCGCAGGAGGAGCATCAACAGAGCGGGACAGGGTGGTGAGGGTGTCAGTCGAAGATCCAGGGGGCGGTAGGTGTCCAGGGGGTGAGGGGTGGCAGAGGCAGGAACAGGACTGGTGCGCAAGAAGCCGGCTGTTGGAGGGGCTGGAAAGGAAACCAGTTTATCACATTTGTAGTCAGTCGAAAGCGGCGAGGTGGTTTAGGGTTGTCAGTAGGAAATCCAGGGGGCTGCAGACGTCCAGGGGGTGAAGGGGTGGCAGAGGCAGGGACAGGACTGGTACGT
>CM031600.1:83504292-83514292 GCA_018398815.1 Conus ventricosus
CAGTCAATCAATCAATCAATCAATTAATTACTTAATCAATCAATCAATTGCTTAACTAAAATCATAATTAATTAATGATTAATTAATGAGCAAATCTATTCATTCAATATCCCTTCTTTTATTCTTCTTGTCTATTATCATTCATTATGTGCTTCCTTTAGTCTTTTTTTTTCTTCATTTTTTCCTCAATTTTTTTTTTTCAATTTTGTAATGTGCTTCTCTCTCTCTCTCTCTCTCTCTCTCTCTCTCTCTCTCTCTCCATTCGCAATACCCTCTCTCTTCCCTTTCCTCCTCCTCCCCCTCCCCTCCCCTGTCTCCTCAACCTCTACACATTCTTGGCACCTCACTGGCGCGGAAATAGGATTACATGAAAGCTTACGGGCATCTATCCATCTATCGTTCTCCTCCAATTACAGGTGAGGGGAAAACGTGCCACTAATCATCCTGGTTGACAAGGATACTGGGCCACCTGTGGCATTGTCAGTCTTTGGGGATTACATCATCCCGAGGCGTGCTGATGGAAACCAGAACAAAAATGATCGGCCCAACCATGCCTTCTGTGAGGTGTGAAGCTGCGAGATGTGGTGATGGACATCGTGACAAAAAATGATTGGTCAGCCATGTTTTCCGTGAGGGATTGAAGGGAGAATTGTTCTGATGGAAATCGTGACAAAAAATGATTGGTCAGCCATGTTTTCCGTGAGGGATAGAAGAGAGAATTGTTCTGATGGAAATCGTGACAAAAAATGATTGGTCAGCCACGCTTTCCGTGAGGGATTGAAGGGAGAATTGTTCTGATGGAAATCGTGACAAAAAATGATTGGTCAGCCATGCTGTCTGTAACGGACAATACAGCGAGTTGTGCTGTGAAAATGATCAGTCAGCCATGCTGTCTGTAATGAATCTTAAATCAATGTTTGTGAACCGCCAAGAGAAACGTGGACAACCGAGTCACAAGACAAAACACGACGCGTTTCGACCTCTTAAGTCTTCTTCAGGCAAGACACAAACAAATAGGACAATGAAAATGAACGAATTTGGCACTAATGATCGGTCAGCCATGCTTTCTGTGAGGGATTGAAGGGAGAATTGTTCTGATGGAAATCATTACAAAAATGATCGGTCAACCATGCTGTCTGTAATGGACAAAGCAGAGTTGTGCTGTGAAAATGATCGGTCAACAATGCTTTCTGTAATGGATGAAGCAGAGTTGTGCTGTAAAAATGATCGGTCAGCCATGTTTTCTATGAGTGATGAAAGGGAGAATTGTGCTGATGGAAATCGTGACAAAAAACAATTGGTCAGCCATACTTTCTTTGAGGTGTGAAGCAGCGAGCTGTGGTGATGGAAATCACGACAGACGTCATCTGCCAACCCTTTTTCATTTACGAGAGAGAGAGAGAGAGAGAGAGAGAGAGAGAGAGAAGAGAGAGAGAGAGAGAGAACAATAAAACCTCAGGTATTTTCTGTTATACTCGCATAGAAAGAGAAGCACACAGAAACCTTTGAAATGATGAGAGGGCGGGGGGGGGGGGGGGGGGGGGGGAGGGGGGGGGGTGGGGGGTGAAAGGGGGGAGCGGGAGGGGGGAGCGGGGGGGGGGGGGGGGGTGGGGGGTTGAGGGAGAGGGGAGGGGGCAGGAGCAGAAAGAGAGAACGAGCAAACTTTTGGAAATGGCAACGGCAATGTCTATGACATTATTTTTCACCAACAACATGAATCCTTGTTTCTCCTTTTCTTTCTTTTTTTTTTTATAATAGAATTTTATTTTGTTCATTTATACTGATGTTCATTTCTTTGACTCTTCGTTTCGATCTTCTCCGTGCATGCTTTTTTTTCACACATTTTGTTCATTAATTCATTGCTCATTATTTTATTCTTCGTTTCTATCTTCCTGTCCTGTATACTTTTATCATACATTTGTTGATTAGTTAATTGCTCATACTTTTACTCTTCGTTTCTATCTTCCTTTCTTTCCATGTTTTTTTCATACATTTGTTCATTTAATCATTGCTAGTTCTTTCACTCTTTTTATGTTTTCCTTCCTAACATACTTCTTTCGTTTCTATCGTTTTATTTCTTTTTTTATAGCTAGAAAACCACACTGTTTTCAGTTTTGCGGTGTGCTTCTTCCCCCCTCCCTTTCCCATCCACCCTCTCCCCCTCTCTCCATCCCCCTTCCCTCCCTCGTCCTCCCACCCATCCATACCTACAGCCTTACATATTTTGGGGACCTCCCTGAAGAGGAAATAGGATTTTGATGGACGTCTGAGTGTCCATCGCTGCTCTCTCTCTCTCTCTCTCTCCTCTCTCTCTCTCTCTCTCTTTCTCTCTCTCTCTGTGCGCGCGCGTGTGTGTGTGTGTGTGTGTGGTGTGTGTGTGTGTGTGTGTGTGTGTGCGTGAGTGGGTGTGTGTGTGTGTGTGTGTGTGTGTGTGTGTGTGTGTGTGTGTATGTGTGTGTGTGTGTGTGTGAGAGAGAGAGAGAGAGAGAGAGAGAGAGAGAGAGAGAGAGAGAGAGAGAGAGAGAGAGAGAGAGAGAGGAGGAGAAGAATCTCCAAAATATTTCCGACACTCGCGAAGAAAAAAAGAAATAGAGAGAAGCCATTGAAACGGGGGGAAAATGACACACAAAACTCTCAGAAACGGCTGTGGTTCATGTCTGTGACGTCTTCTTTTCAGCATCATCGTCAAGGAACGAAAACTCCTCTCTGAATGCTTTGAGGGTTCTCTAAATGAATGATGGTTTAGATTGAGAGATGATGACAGGATAATTGACAAATTAGGAGAAAAGGCACGAGGGTGCTCAATTAGCCCAGACCTTCGGGCTGCATGACGGAGGTCGAAGCTATTGGCCAGTTACTGCCAGGTGACAGTGGTCAACAAAAACAGATAGAATTATAGCGTTTGAAACTTTAACAGTCAAAAGCTGACAAACGATTCGCTCGGACTGCGGTACCACCAGGTGTGGTCCCTAGGACAAAGTTTGTTGAAGTTTCGAGGTGAGGTGAACGCAGGCGGAAATTGAAACAAATTCTGAGAACAATTCTTAATGAGTCCGCCCCAAAACAAGGCCAAACAAGTCACAAGACCAAACACGACCAGTTAGGTTCTTCTGCAGGCAAGATAAACAACATTCAGGACAATACAAACGAAGAACGAGCAATCGAAGTCTGCTGAAAAGACGGGTCCACCATAGACGGGACAGACCAGACTCTATATGGGCAATCCAACCTCGAAAGAAGTCTTTCCTTCACTCCAAGCTGGTATTGCTGTAAGATACTGAACTGATGCCACTGTCAGGTTGCCCCCACATTTGTTTGACTGTTTTGTTGTTGACTAATACTCAAGATCGAAAAAGGCTGTGCCAGTCTTGAATACACGTTCACTTGTGTTTGTGTATTTCTCCAGCTGTTTGCAGTGTACATCTTCAGATATGGTGATATAGGGCAAGCTTGGAGTATCCTTTTTTAGGCAATGTGTCCTTTGTTCTCTGTGTTCTCTGTATTGTCATGTCTGCTGGGCGCGATGTGGTGTCGTGGCAGCATTCGTTTGGAGTTGTGGGCGTGTGTTTATTTCATGGCGAGAACAAGAGTTGCCCTACTTGTTCGTTGTTGGTTGTTTGCTGTTCCCTGCCTCATTCAGGATTTCCTTATCGTCAGGGTTGGTTTGAAGGCATGTTGACGAAGTGGCAGTAGCTTTCTAGAGGATAATGACTGTGTTAAAATGACCTTATGAAAGTTGCTCCTAATATTGTGATGTTCATTGACGAGGAGGAGTTGTCTATTTGGTTATGAAACAGAAAATCTATGTGACTGTTAGTGTATGGAAGAACAGAGTTTTAGAGAGATTCATTGTTAATGTGAACATGACGTAAGAGAGGTTCACTTTGGAGATGGACCTAGCCCAATGGAGGTTCTTTGTGAAATCCCCCGATAAACTCGCCGCTACAAAGACAAGACAAACAAGTCCAGAGAGACTGAGAGAAACAAGGAGGAGGAGGACGAATCGGCTGATTGAGGTGAGAGTAAGTCTCCAAAAAGGAGAGAGAGAGAGAGAGGAGAGAGAGAGAAAAGAGAGAGAGAGAGAGAGAGAGAGAGAGAGAGAGAGAGACCAGGTCATATACCCATGGTGAGGAAACAGGCAGAAGACTTCATTCAAGAAGGCTCCAAAAAGACGTCCAAGCACTCCAGTCCTGAACCTGGTGCAAAAGATCCAAAGGCCAGCATTACCTGCTGCCTGTCAAAAGACACATGAGGCAGTCTGCAGTGACCCTGTAGTGACCTGTTAGTGAACAAAGACAAAACTGAGGCATGGTGTGCAAGCGTGAATATGAGTAGAAACATGGCGTGGTAAAAACAACAACAACAACTCCATTTTTATTTGGCGCCGAATATGAGAAAATAAGTGGTTTCTCGTTCTTTCGTTTTCACTGTCCTAAATGTTATTTGTTTTTGTTTGAAGAAGACCCAAGAGGTCGAAATGCATTTTTGTTTTGTCCTGCATTTTGTTTGTGTCCTTGGCGGTTACTAACTCCTTCTCTTTCTTAAATCTGGTAACAAAAGCCTGTTACAAGCGTTCGACCCGGACCTAGATAGTACTGATCTCTTGTGGTTCTATTATCATTTTTGTGCCTTTGAATTTTTCATGTGAATACTATAAGGAAACTAGAAACTTCGTTTTGCTGTTCTCAGTCGTGTCAGACGAGACGCGAATGCGTGACACCCTGCTCCAACAGCATGGGGATTGTTTGGTGGGTGCAAGGGTGCCAACATGCGGGTGTGTGAGCAGAGAGATCTTGGTGTGTTGATCACGACGTCGACATCAGCAATGTCGCTTCAGCAATACCTTCGCAATTTTGTTTTATCTGGACAATCATAAATAGCCTAAGTCTGGACAATCATAAATAGCCTAAGTCTGGACAATCATAAATAACCTAAGTTTTTCTTTCTCTCATCATCTCTCCCATTCATTCATTTACTCATTCATTCGTTTATTTATTCATTCATTCATTCATTCATTCATTCATTCGTTCATTCATTCATTCATTCATTCATTCACTCATTCATTCATTCTTGCATACATTGTTTGTTTGGTGCCCCCTTTTTCTCCCTCCCAATCTTCCTCAAACGCCTTTTTAAAATTTCACTTTAGATATATCTTTTTTTGTTCCGTTTTGTGTTTTTTCATTCTTTCCCCAATCCATCCCATATTTCTTCATTCATTTATTGTTCATTTTGTCATTCTTTCCCAATCCATCCCATATTTCTTCATTCCATTTATTGTTCATTTTTCTTTCATTCTCCCCCCCCCCCCCCTCTCCCCTCTCTACCGCCTCCTTGCATGCTTCTTTCCTTCCTTTAAAAAAAAAATTGTTTTTGCGTTTCATATTGCGTTTTCCCTTTTTTTTTTCTCATCTTTCCCTCCCGTCCCTTTCTCTCAATCCCTTTTTTCTAACCCTCCCCTTCTCTATCCTACCTCCCCCATCACCCCACCCCCTTACATTCTGGGACATCACATGCGCAGAAACGGGATATTTGTGAACACAGAAAAACGGCCAGCCTTTTTCCGATTACAAATGATGAGAACACGCGCCAACAATCATCCTGTTTGAAAAATGATACATTGCGACCTGTGGCGGTGTCTGTGGAAAGACTGGATGGTCCCCGGGCCGTGTTGATGGGAAAACATGACACAAATGATCGACCAACCGTTCTTTTTGCCACGTGAGGGCTTGTTTGGCCAACCATTCGTTCCTTAGGTGTGTGTGTGTGTGTGTGTGTGTGGGGTGTGTGTGTGTGTGTGTGTGTGTGAGAGAGAGAGAGAGAGAGAGAGAGAGAGAGAGAGAGAGATTGACTGATTGATTGATTGATTGATTGATCCGTGATTGATTGATTGATTGACTGATCAATTCTTTCCTTAGGTGTGTGTGTGTGTGTGTGTGTGTGTGTGTGTGAGAGAGAGAGAGAAAAGAGAGAGAGAGAGAGAGAGAGAGAGAGAGAGAGAGAGAGAGAGAGAGAGAGAGAGAGAGATTGATCGATTGATTGATTGATTGACTGACCTTTTTAACGCAAGGATGAAGATTTTAGGCCAAAGCCTGGTCTTACAATCTGTCCTGGTCATGCATACATTATTCAACACATATTCATACTGACAATTCAATACAGCAACATTGTAACTAATTCTACAATGATAAGCAAACTATTCATAAAAGTACTAATGAGATGGGGATGGTGAAACAGAAGGAAACTTACAAACAAACAAAACTACAGAGAGAGAGAGAGAGAGAGAGAGAGAGAAGAGAGAGAAAGAGAGAGAGAGAGAGAGAGAGAGAGAGAGGTCAGAGGAGGGTGGGAAGAGAAAATGGTAGGTAGTGGGAGGAGAAAAGGGGTGATAGACAGAGTGGGAGTGGGGATGAGCGATTCTATCGGAGTAGGCTCTATGTTTAGACGATGTATTCAAAGTATGGTTCACAGAAGACTTTTTCGAATGGGCGCTAATCACTTTAATCAAATAATTAAGTTACTGAGACATAAAATGTTCATGCAAATGTTTCTTGAAAATTTTTTTTTAAAGTATTCGTATTTTGTAGATTCGGCGGAAGTGAGTTCCAGACATATGGTCCAGAGTAAGCTAGGCTTGTTTTATATCGATCAATGCGTAGGAAGAGAAGAAGGAATTTCGTCGAGCCAGAAAAGCTGTTCGATCTTGTAAAAAGGGCATTGATATAACAAGGCATTGTATCTGTCAGATTGAAAACATAAATGATGACTTGTTGAATTCCAATTGCTTACTCAGAGAGAGAGAGAGAGAGAGAGAGAGAGAGAGAGAGAGAGAGAGAGAGAGAGAGAGAGAGAGAGAGAGAGAGAGAGAGAGAGAGAGAGAGAGAGAGAGAGAGAGAGTAAATCTGACGAATGTTGTATTTTCGACAGAAAGAGAAATACAAGGGAACCAGTTTTAAAACACTATCAGAAATAGCCATGGAAAATGTCTACGGCGTTAAATTTGAATGAACATGAATATCTCTCTTTCTCTCTCTCTCTTTCTCTCTCTCTGTCTGTCTGCCTATCTGTCTGTCTGTCTCCCTCTTTTTTTTCTGTTATTCATTCATCAATTCATAAGTTTTTATTCTATTCTTATGTCGGGCCCCCCCCCCCCCCCCCCCCCCCCCCCCCCCGTTGTGAACTTCTTTTCTTGCAAACTTTGATTCTAATTTAAAATGTTTTGCTGTTTTGTCCCCTCCTCTCTTCCCCCCATTTATCTCCCTCCTCTCCTTTCCCTCCTCCCTCCTCTGCCCTCCACCCCTCTCCCACTGTCCCCCACCCTCCCCTCTCATAGAACACACACATGCTCTTGAGACTGAAGCGAAATTCGATTTTTTGTGTGTGTTGATGACAGCTGAAACGCTGCCATCCTTTTCCAATTGCAGGCGATGAGAGAACGTGCTACTGATCATCCTGGTGGAGTATTATGCACTGCCATCTGTGCCATTGTCAGTGTCAGTGATTACTATGACACGCTGCCACCTGTGCCATTGTCAATGTCAGGATGAGTATGATACGCTGCCACCTGTGCCATTGTCAGTGTCAGTGATGAGTATGACACACTGCCACCTGTGCCATTGTCAGTGTCAGTGATGAGTATGACGCACTGCCACTTGTGCGATTGTCAGTGTCAGAGATGACCGTTGTGGTGGAGTATGACACACTGTGCCATTGTCAGTGTCAGGGCTCAATGTCCCACAGGGTTGTGCTGATGGAAATCGTGACAGAAACAACAGGTCACCTAGTCTTTCCTTTTGATGTCCGTCTGTTTGTCTGTCTGTCTGTCTGTCTGTCTGTCTGTCGCATGGTCTCTCTCTCTCTCTCTCTCTCTCTCTCTCTCTCTCTCTCTCTCTCCTCTCTTTCTTTCTTTCTTCCATCCCCCCCTCTCCTCTCTCTCTCTCTCTCTCTCTCTCTCTCTCTCTCTCTCTCTCTCTCTCTCCTTCTGCTATTACTACAACTGCTACTATACTTCTCGCGGCCGCCGCTGGTGCTGCTGTTGCTGCTAATACTGTTGTTGTTATTATTGTTGTTGTTGTTGTTGTTGCTCTTCTTCTTCTTTCTTCTTCTTCTTCTTCTTCTTCTTCTTCTTCTTCTTCTTCTTCTCTTACTCCTCCTCCTCCTTTTTCATCTTCGTTTTGTTCTTCATCCTCGTCTATATTTTTTTTTCCCCTCAAGAATTAAGAAATAACGACTGACTCTTTTTCTTGGGTACGTTATGTTTTATCACACCATGATATTCAATACATGCTCCTGTACTAATGTTGGGTAAAACAGTTGATCTTTAACATGCAGTTATGTAGGATATTCTGAAATATGACACTGTAGCAAGAGTCATAAGAGATTACAAGCGGATAGTATGAATAGGAGCTAATCTAAGTCAACACATATATCATTCGAAACATAAAGTAATTGCTCACTCCGACCTCGATTCATCTGTCTGTCTGTCTGCTCTGTCTGTCTCTATGTCTTTGTCTGCCTGCCTGTCTGTCTCTTTCTGTCACACATACACAAATACAAGTACATTAATACACACACAAACACAGGCACATACTTACCCACTAACATACGCATACACACACTCTCAAAGACATAAGTGCGCAAGTGTACACACACACACACACACACACACACACACACACACACACACACACACACACACACACACACACACACACTTGTTTTTCGCACATGTGCACACACACACACACACACACACACACACACACACACACACACACACACACACACACACACACACACACACACACACACACTCGCGCTTGTAATTTGAGAAACAATAAAAACAACATCACAAAAACGGTAGCAAACAGAGAGAAATAATGCCCGAGATATGATAAACATGATTACAGGGAGACAACCACGGTCCAAGCAGTCATCGTCCAACGACCTGATGCACACACGGCAACCATAAATAGCTGTCACTGGGCATCGCCCTCTCATCCATCAACTGGTGGCCTCCCTTGTTTTTCCTATTTTTTTTTTATTATTTTGTACTCTATCTAGGTTCGGCTTTGGTCAGACAAAGCACAGAGAGAGAGAGAGAGAGAGAGAGAGAGAGAGAGAGAGAGAGAGAGAACGAACGAACGAACGAACGAAATTTTATTTCACCAGGGTAATGAGATAAGAGAGAGAGAGAGAGAGAGAGAGAGAGAGAGTGTGTGTGTGTGTGTGTGTGTGTGTGTGTGTGTGTGTGTGTGTGTGTGTGTGTGTGTGTGTGTGTGTGTGTGTTTGATGATGAGCCGGGAAGCTGCAGATGATAATGAATCTTCTAGGTGCGGTTATGACAGAGATTGCACTGAATGTTCACTGTGTCTGTGTCCCACCGCGTTCCACCCCCCCCCTCTCTCTCTCTTGTTTCCTGCCCTCTTTCCGTGCCACTAATCAGCCAAGTCTCTCTCTCTCTCTCTCTCTCTCTCTCTCTCTCTCTCTCTCTCTCATAATAATTTCCTTTATTTCTTTCATCTCCTTAGTTTAATTCTCAAGAAAAAAATCAGATTATTAAACCATTGTCATTTGTTCAGCACACACACACACACACACACACACACACACACACACACACACACACACACACACACACACACACACACACTCACATATATATATATAAGACATAAGAGCAAGCTTTGTTTATAATTCAATATTTCTTGCAGTCATTGCAACACCAAGCTGCTCTGTAAGTTGCTGGAACGGTGCTCGGTACCTTTCCTTGGAATGTATTAGTTTGTTGTGTTTTAGTCCTTGCGGATTCATTCCAAGAACTGGCCCTCAGCACTTGTGTCTTAGATGATATCTTTTTATATTTTTTACTTTTCACAAGAAAATGTAGCTTGTTTTGCTCTTTCATGATTTTCTTTTGCTTCTTAGATGGCACCTTTGGTTGGTTTTTTGGAAACTCAACAAACATACTACGGTATTGCACACAGCCTTTTCTGGGTTT
>CM031600.1:83521792-83524292 GCA_018398815.1 Conus ventricosus
CTCTCTCTCTCTCTCTCTCTCTCTCTCACACACACACACATACACACACACACACACACGCATGCACGCGCACACACACACACACACACACACACACACACACACACACACACACACACACACACACACACACACACGCAAACACACACACACACATACGCACACACACACACACACACACACACACACACACACACACACACACACACACACACACACACACACACACACACACTCATCTATGCACCAGTTCCTATTTAAAAACATAAAAAGGCACACACACACACACACACACACACACACACACACACACACACACACACACCACACACACACACACACCAAACAAACAAACAAACAAACAAACAAACGAAACAAGATGGAAGGGATTGTGGGTCACAGAAAGTGTTTGAAGAGAATATATCTTCGTTTAGAATATATCTTCGTTTAGCTTATTGTCATAGCGGAGTTGTTAGCCTAATTTGAAACCAATTTGCAGAGCAAAGAGAAGAAGAAGAATGAAGGAAATGTGAATCCAAAGAAAAGCCATCAGAACAAATGAATGACATCGCTCAGCATCTGTAGTGCACTTGTTAGCGTCGCAGGTGTTCGTCAGAATCCCATCAGAGTCATTGTTTTTAACTGTAGGATTTTTCTGCTCTGCCCAGCTCCTACTTACAGCTGAGTTCACAATGGGCTCAGCTGGGAAGACTGAAACCACGCAGATCAGTTTCTTCTGTTGAACTGACGCTTCTCTGTGAGAGTTGGGTGAATGTTCTTACCAACACTTCAGGTGCCTGTATAGTCGCTCAGGTCTGGCTGACTCTGGAACCTATGAAAGGAAGCCTTGTTATGCAGTCTGAGCCTGAAACGAAACCTAATAGTGCCATAAGAATATAGGTTTCTGGATTCTGGATTCGACATTAGGAAAGTAGTTACAGACTCAGAATCAAAAACTTACTTGGAGAATATTTCGACACGGTCGCCCTGTCTTCTTCAGCTGAAGACTGAAACATAGCTGAAGAAGACAGGGCGACCCTGTCGAAATATTCTCCAAGTAAGTTTTTGATTCTGAGTCTGTAACTACTTTTCTAATAGTACCATGTGCATTATCCTTATCGATCGTCGTAAGGAGTCTAGAATTCTGTGTGTTCACCTCTCGTGATGATCTGTTTTGATTCCTCTCCACGTTCTGGCTCCTGGAAAACTTGTGTCAAGGTCGTTGGTATCAGGAGGTACACGCAGCCTGCTTGTTTTGTGGTGCTTTCAGGAGGAGGGGGGGGGGGGGGGGGGCACTCCCTCACATTAGCATTCTGCGACTTAGCAATTGTTATGTTCAGTACAACGCTCAATAGGTGGCGTCCTCCGTATGTTGATCCAGTGCAGCCAACACTGAATACATCAAAGTCACTCAGCAGCAGAGCGGTGTCTCCTCTGGTGGGTTGCCTCATAACGATCTCACATTGATTGCTCCATGGGGAATGCTGGTGCTATAGAGCTGTGACAAGACCACTCTGGGTGTGGACTGAGTAACGTGAAAGCAGTTCAACCGAGAGGATAGAACAATGAGACAGAATTACAGACGTTGGACTCATTTGGTATTGCAGCATACATTCTGAATAAATCATGGCTAACTTCTGTTTTCCTCTGCTATTCAGGGCGTCTTGATTTATTGGAATGAACTTCCAAGAAATAATCCAGCCTTTCTCCTCTTTGGCCTGAAGGTATTGTCATCCCGCATTTATGACTTTTTTTTGGTTTAGGTAATAAGGGAAAGGAGGAAGTGAGAGAGACATTGTCTATCTTCTTGGACATAATTATCTTTTTTTTTTTGAAATGTTTACTCTGAATTTTCTTCTTTTTTTTTGTCAGGCAATTTTCGTGTTTCTTGCATGCCAAAGGAAAATCTGTTTTAACTTCATGAGAGAGTTGCTCACTCGTGCTGCGTCTGTTGATTGAGTAATTAGTATTTTTCAACAGCTGAAGATGATTTTAACCCTTGTCATTATCATAACCTCTTACGACCTTCCACCTGTCAACCACTCACAACTGAATGATGTTCCGCCTGTCAACCACTCACAACTGAATGATGTTCATCTCAACCGGAACAGACTTCAATCAGCCCACGTCTCTCCGCTTCATGAATGCCATGAGAAATGGTCTGAATATTTCTGGTATTTGCCGAACTTTTTCGATCCAGACTCCATACTGCTCAATCTATCACGTTTTTGTCTGCTTTCGAATGACTTCAATTAATCAGAAACAAAACATGTTAATTTTAAGCAGGCAGAAGTGCTCTTGTTGAGAAAGTATCCCAGAAGAAAAAAAAGTGTTCCATTCGTCCTTCTTCCCAGCGCCTATCGGCTTTCAATGGCAACTATGTATATCTCTCATGACATTAACAACTACAAGGGTATTCGGGAGAGCACAGACCACCACCAACGTCGAACAAATCCTGGATCCGTCCTTGGATCCGGATCCGCACCGAAATGTCATGACT
>CM031600.1:83529292-83530340 GCA_018398815.1 Conus ventricosus
CTAATGTTTTTTTTAAATTTTTTTAAATTTTTAAAGACGTTTTCTTTTTCTAAGGCTTTTTCCTTGTTGTAAGGTGCTCTCATTTTCTTTTCGAATGTATAATAGGGTAAGAAGTTCAAAAGCCTCGAGTCGATGTTACCCCTCCACCTCTCTACTCCACCCTTCCCATAACGCCCACCCCCTCCCTCATACACACACACACACACACACACACACCGCGCGCACACACACACACACACACACACACACACACACACACACACACACACACACGCACACATTAATCTTTGCTTTCTGTCAATATCAAATTCGACTTCATGGAAGTCTATTGACGGCGACATCCCTTTGAATTTTCTGTCCATTTAGTTTCATTATCATACTCTATTCGACCACACGGGGCTTATAAGAACTGTCAACATACCGAGAAAGAAAAAGGCCCTGGTTTGCACACAAATCCAAGCGACAATAAACACGACATAACCGTTGACAAAATATACATCAAGTTGACAACAAGAAAACCGATTTATTGACATCCTTAAAGCCAGTAAAACTAGGTCATGCAGAGAATATTCGGGATTTCCCTTAATTTTTGACCCCTCACACCCCCCTTTTAAAAAGAACCCTAAGCAAGGAGAGAAAAAAAAATCAAATAATCACACAAAACACGGTGGAAAATAACGGTTATTTCACGCACACTGCTTAACGTCTGTTTTGTTTTCTTCAGTAGATAAGAATACTTAACACATTGGTTTTTTTTCTTAATCTTAGAAAATGTGTGTATATCCAAACTTAAGCAACATAAAACAGAGACAATAAACACCACACAGATGAAGGATACTGAAATCATAGGACACGAAACCATCAACAGTTAATCACAACTGTTTGTACATTAGATCACAAACAGTTATGAGTGTCACGCACTGCATGTTTCTTCCAACTGTCATGTTCAAGGTCCGTTTTGTCCAGAGGGAAGAATTTGTGTAAGGGGTTAGTTTTGTTAAAATGTAACCTTAAGCAGAGTGTCATTTGTCTTAAATAAGCATGGTTA
>CM031600.1:83531340-83538840 GCA_018398815.1 Conus ventricosus
GGAGAGGGGTAGGAGTGCAGCTATGGCTAGCACTGGACAGCAGTCAGTGTCAGGGATGGAGGGCACTAGGTGAGTGGTTCGTTACCAGTGGAAGAAGGGTGGATTGGCCAGCGAGGGTGAAGTGTTACGAGACACTGGTTGTCATGCGGGGTAGTACGACAACGCTGGTCGATAAAGGGGATTTGACAGGGCAAATCCAGACCTGTACTCTAATCGATGGCACTGTGAGGGAGTTTCCAGTTGCTAAGATAGAAGTACGTACCCCTTACTTCTCAGGCGAGTTGTCTGCGTTGGTGATGGAGAAACCCCTTCACGATTTGATCATTGGAAATATTCCAGGTGCAAGGATCCAGGGGATCCTGAGTTGTTGACTGCTACAGGGGCAGCAGTTCAGACACGGAGCAAGAAGGAGGAAAGGTTGTTAAACCGTTAGTTGTTCCAGGAAGGAAGTCGGGCATAGATCGTGTCGCCTGATGAGTTTAGGGCCAGCAGGAACAAGACCTTCGCTCGTGAAGTCTTGGGAGTTGGCAAGAGGTGGAGAGAAACAGGAGGTTAGAGCGAGGTGAGACAGATTTTCTTGTGAAAGGCGGGCTGTTGTACCGAGTTGTTCACCAAGGGGAAGACAGGTAAGGTCGACCACTCAGTTAGAGGTACCAGCTGTTTCGTGGACACTGTCATGTCAGTGGGTCACGAGTCGCTCATGGCGAGTCATCTCGGCACCGGTTTAAACGGACTGACCGAGTCTTTGATGATTTTCATAGGCGCAGCAGCAATCATTGATGAGGTGAAAGAGACCCAGCAGAAGAAGGGGAGATTTTGTTGCCTAAGTTTCCAGAAGGTCATACAGGGATGTGTCACTGTATGAAGGGCTAGACAGTAGGAGTTCCTAGGTTTTGTTGTCGGAGGCGACACAAAGCAGCCGGAAAGGGAAAGGTGGAGAAGATGATGAATTCAGAGAGACCAAAGACCAAAACAGAAGTCAGGAGTTGCTAGGTTTTATTGGGTTCTATAGGGAGTTTGTTCCAAATTTCGCAGCAATCACGAGTCCTCTCAGTGATTTGGTCAAGGCAGGGAAACCGGCAGTGGTCGAGTGGTCAGACGCTGCAGAGCAAGCACTGCAGACGGTGTTGGAAAGACTAGGTTCCCGTCCCATCTTGAAGCTACCAGATATGTCCAAACCATTTTTGTTGCGGACAGATGCATCAGGTGGTGGGATAGGTGCAGTATTGTTGCAGGAGCATGAAGGGTCGAGTTTCCTGTGAGATATGCTAGCAGGAAGTTGACAAAGTGTGAAGAAGGGTACGCAACGTGGAGAAGGAGTGTTTAGCTGTTGTGTGGGCCGTGCAGAAGTTCCACAAATACTTGTATGGGAAAGAGTTCGTGATAGAGACAGATCACCAACCACTCAAATTCCTGCAGGAGGCGCAGTTGAAAAACAGCAGCGTTCTGCGTTGGGCAAAGGCACTGCAGCCCTACAGTATCGAGTGCAGTACATCCCGGTCGACAGAATGTCGGAGTGACTATTAAAGCCGTTGTAGTCTAGCAAGCTGAACTCAGAGGAAGTCAGGTCATATCCAGGGTGCATTGTTGAATAATATGTGTTGATTCAAGTTATGTTGATTGGATATGCTGGTTCATTCCCAGTTGGCTATGGTTCATATTTTTTTTTTGTGTGTGCGGACTTGTTCATGATTGTCTTTGTCCCCCCCCCCCCCCCCCGGATTGTTCATGTGGGAGGTAGTTATACTTGGAGCATAAGTCGCTTGATGTAGTGATGCATTATTTGCAATAAGCGAGGATGGTAGATTCCTCAGTGAAGTGTCATGGATCGCGTCATATTTTTTGTGCTTTTCTTAAGAATTGTGAAAAAGGAGAGATGGGCAAATCGCAGGTTGGGATTGATAAGTGCGCACGAGGTCGTTATAAATTGAGTTGAAATAAACTCAATAGCGCACGTCAATGCTAACTCATTGCGATGGTATTCACTAATGGTATATTGTTTTAATTATAACCGTTGGTGGTAAAGTATTTTCACACTTTGCGCGTGTAGCTGTGGGTCATGCAAATTCGGTTGGTTGTCTTTTTGTACCGTTTGTTTTTGAGACTATGCGGAGCATGGTCTTTTGCAAGGGGGAAATTGTCAGGACAAAAAGGAAACACCTAACTTGGGGTGGGAACAACCTAAACTTGGGGGAGCGCCAGTCAATTTTTCGGACCTAAGTCCAAACTCAAACATTTAGGCGTCAGAGAGATACGGGACCATAGGCGGGTCGGCCCAATTAAGCTTAGTGGAGAGGCTTCAGGAAGGACGGTCTGTCGGCTCTATACGCTAAGCAGCTTTGACGACACGATGTCTTAGCGCGACGAGTCGCAGAGCCGAGCTCAAGCTCCTTAATCGCCCCTTTGTGGACCTACAAACCAACGTCATTGTTATCGGACGGTCGTGGTGCCTACCCAGACTCAGCTGGCCAATTCGATAGACCATTGTCCACCACTTAAGCCACACCGCGCAGTGAAGTAGGGTAAGGTGGGGAAGGTAGTGTGTGGTTGGGGGTGAATGGAAATGAAATCTAGCTAATCAATTAAATGACCAATTTGACCACACAGAGAGTAGGGCGTGTAGACAGGTCTGTCATGATTTGAACGTTCCAATGAATTAGTGGGATACAATACGGGGATCAAGGGTAAAAAATACTGACCAATGGTATACTGGCCCTTGGACACGGGGTTAGGGATAAAGGAATGTGTGAGTGAGAGAGGAGGGAGGAGAAGACGAACAGACAGAGAGAGAGAGAGGGAGGAGTTCGGGAGAGTAGGCTCTCGCCTACAGGAAGGCAGGGAGAGGAGAACGAACAGAGACAGAGAGATGAGGAGTTTTTAGGTGTAGTCCTGCACGAGGAAAAGGCAGAGAGATGAAGAGAGGAGAGAAACGAGGGGAAGAACGAACAGAGAGACAGAGAGAGGGAGAGGTTCTAGGTCTGCTTGAGAGAAAAGCAGAGAGATGAGGGGAGGAGAGAAGAGAACCAAGTTGAGAGATTAGCATGAGATAGTCTGCAGAGGGAAGGACTGAGGAGAGATGTGGAGAGAGAGGGAGAGTTGCTAATTTATGAAGAAGAAAAGAAAGAAAAGAAAAAAAGAAAGAAAAGCAACCATGTCCATTTGATAAGAGCAGACTAGAAGAGAGAGAGAGAGAGAGAGTGCAATGCGTTAATGCAGGAAGAAAGAAAGGAGAACAGATCGATGTTGATAGTCACTGTTCTACCCTAACCGGGGGTTCGACCTCATACCTGGCAGCGTCACTTCGCCAAGCAGAACCACAGACCAACGCCAACAGTCTCACCTGACCAGGCGCCATCAGACCAACACCAGTGCCGGCAGTTGTGTCGTGTTGTGAAAGTGACAGTGAAAAGAAAAAGAAAAGAAAAGAAAAGACAGTGATTCGTGAATAGTTAAGATCACCTGGCCAGGTAAAGTAGAAATCTGTTTATACCGGGTTAGTTAATGATGTTTTAGATAAATGATTTTGTGAAGTTCAAGGAAAGAGAGAATGTTTTATTTTGTTTGATTCTATATGCATTGATGTTCTTTCTATGATCATGTATAGTAAAGTTATAGACTTTACTAGTGGTTTGATGTGACGAATGCATGATATATGAATGAGATTGTAAGCAAGCTGTGAGTGTGTTTGGGCTGTGCGCTAGTCCTTCCTCCATCGACATTACACCGAGGTTGACACAGACAGACAGACAGACAGACAGACAGACAGACAGAGACCAAGACAAATGAGTCGTAATAGACAGAGAACACCCAGTCACCGCCTGTTGTTGTCTTTTCAAGTTTTCATATGAGACATAATCAGAATCTCTCTCTCTCTCTCTCTCTCTCTCTCTCTCTCTCTGGCTCTCTCAGTAGAAGGTCCGACCACTCTTCATCAGGGCAGCTCTCCTTACAAAGAGGCGAGACCAGCAGAGACCTGAGGCTGAACGACGAAAATGGAACAAGCTTTTCATTGGCCGACAAGGAAATAAAAAAAATCTAGGCCGGAAACTGGAGGGCTCGTGTTGCGAAAGTCCACAGCCATTGGTCCATCAGAGACACCTCGTTCCCTTCCCCTCCCCTCCCCTCCCACCCCCGACACCCACACCCCTCCCCCACCCCTCTGTCCATACCCGTCCCTGAAAGTATCAGAATGTTTAACAAAAGGATATAACGAGCATCACCTCGTTCCAGTGAGAGGTAAAAAAAACAAACAAAAACAAAAAAAAACCCAAGGATATTCGTTCCATCAGGAAATGTTGCACAATATGTTTTGTGTTATGTGACGTGCTTATATATTTTGTGTAATGTGAAGTGCTCCCCCCCCCCCCCCCCTAAAACACTTCGATAGCTATCAACACTGTCTTTTTAAAAATTTTTCTTTCTTAACATATCTTCCTTGCTCTCTTGGTAAGAAGCTACCCCCCTTCCCCCCCCCCCCCCTCCCTCTTCCAACGCCTTTCACGTGCACCACCAGGATCACGCCGTCGCAACGGCACTCTGAAAGAGAGAGAGAGAGAGAGAGAGAGAGAGAGAGAGAGAGAATATCAGTCGTCACGAAGCCACCCATCGGAGGAGACGCCGCGCTGCTACTGAGTCACCTCAGCGGTGTTCGGTCCTGCCTCTTCAGATCCAACACGCGCAGGAGGACCCCCACATGCTGAATCTGCCTTTCTGAAGACCCTGACTGGGGCCAGCCTGGGTGAGCGGCGCCTTAGGGGGCGCCACTGCGCCTTTCCAGCCCCAGTCCTCATGACCTTGTCGATTTACATACGATACATACGATGCTTTATGTGTCCTCATAGAATAGAAGGAAAATTTGTTTGTGGTGCCATCATCAAAATTCACATATTATAAACAAACTATAAACATGTATACTGAGAGGCAAAGAAAACGCAATTCCATTGTCAACTGACAATTTTATTGAAATGAAACAAACACACATCAAAGCAAATACGTGTGACAAAAGTGAGACCACTGTACATTAGTTTGCCTATAACAGGTGCACATTCGCCTGAAGTGAAGCCCATTTAGGCGCGACAGAAGGAATACACTGTCAATATCTGGTGTGTCCCCCTTGAGCACGAACACAAGCTTGCAAACGTCGGGGCATTGAAGCGCACAAACGACGGATGATACGGATCGGTATCACGTTCCAGTGATGCTGCAATGCTTGGGTGAGCTCAGCAACGGTAGTTGGGGGATTCTGCTGACCTTGCACACGTCGTCCAAGTTCGTCCCACAAATGTTCAATGGGATTCATGTCTGGGGACACGGAGGGCCACTGCATGACATCCACATTGCTGTCCCGAAGGAAATTTCGTGTGAGAACGGCTGTGTGGGGTCGAGCATTGTCCTGCTGAAACACTAGTCTGTTGCCACCATGCTGTCTCCAGAGAGGAAGAAGAACTGGCTCAAGAACAGTGTCAATATAACGCCTTGCCATCAAGTTGCCTGGCACAAACACAAGCTCCGATCGAAATTGAGCATTTATGGCACCCCAGACCATTACCCCTCCACCCCATAACGATCTCGCTCAATGACACAGGGTTGCGCAAAACGTTCACCCTGACGTCGATACACACGATCACGGCCATCCGGGAAAGAGACATTGAACCGGGATTCATCCGAAAAAACAACATTCCCCCAAACCCTGTTCCCCAGAAAGCCACCTGCGGCAGCCCATCGCTGGCGTGCTAGTCGATGGCGATGGGTTAAGATCTGACCTTGGTATGGTCGACGTGCCCGTAGCCCTGCTGCTGCCAGACGCCGACGCACGGTACGGCTGCTGATTGGTCTTTCTCTAGTCCCAATAGTGTTGCGGGCTGTTTGTGCAGCTGGCTGGAAACGATTCCGGAGGTGCTGCGTGACAATGTAGCGGTCCTGTCGTGCCGTCGTCACACGTTGGACGCCTGGGCGTGGACGGTCGTTTACACTTCCAGTGTTTTGGTGCCGAGTCGCAAGACGGGTTATGGTTGATGGGTGTACATTGAAATGTTGTGCGGCCCTGATGTGAGCAGTGCCTGCCCTCAGCATGCCAATGGCTTGATTTCTCTGGTCTGTAGTTAACCGCGGCATGGTGCGTACGAGTGTCAGTAAAACGCCAATGTGTGTTTTTATAGGGGACAGTCATGGGCTGTTTGCATGCAATCACAGTATGCCTGCGTTGCACGTGTTTTGCAGTTATCAGTAAAAGATGTGTTGGAGTGGTTTACTCATGACGTCATGAACCCACCTGTGCCTGTCAATACAGATCGTCGCAATACAACATACGCGTGCTAGGTTGCATGCCTCGTGCATAATTCACATTATTTTGGCTGAGGTGACATTTTTCGGGGACGAAATGGGGATTGCGTTTTCATTGCCTCTCAGTATATATCATTAAAGATATTCCACTCTTTCCACTGTGCTCGGTCATTCCTTTATCAATTCATTTATCCATCTTGTGTCAGTCTGTACATATATTTAAACATTAACACATGCACGCACACATCCTACCACCCTTTCCTCCACCCACCACCCCAGACACACACACCACACCAATACAGAATCACACGCACACATCCCGCCAAAATAGATTCTCTCTCTCTCTCTCTCTCTCTCTCTCTCTCTTTCTCTCTCTCTCTCTCACATACACACACACACACACACACACACACACACACACACCACACACACACACACACACACAGGCGCGCACATCACCACCACCACAAACCACCATCACATATGCAATATTAACACCACACTTGAATAAACACTCCAACTGTAAAACAGAAACGCTCCAAGATAAGCTCAAGTTAAGTATTAAAAAAAAGAAAACAAAAACAAAAGCACCATTCAAAAGATCAATAATACTGCAAAATGTATAATTACTTTAAACTGTAAAAACAACCTGTTAAAAACAAATCTAGGTGTCCCATGTATCGTGAACAGTTTGACTTATGTTAGCACCAGGCCAAGAAAGTGCCTAAGGTGAAGAACTGCTGGACCAGGAACTGACCACTCCAGCACGTGGAGGTGGTGAATGAAGGCTGGGACCCAATCTGCGTGACGCATAGCACTGCGCGGGGCCCTGGGTTCAACTCCACGTCCCCCCACTCTGGGTGCAGAAATTAACATGTGGAAACAGGACGTGAAGAGAGAGGTGCAGTTTTCCAGATGTTTTAATAACAACAGGAATCCGGTGGCGTAGTGACGAGACTGCAGGCGGAATCCGGTGGCGTAGTGAGGAGACTGCAGGCGGAATCAGGTGGCGTAGTGAGGAGACTGCAGGCGGAATCAGGTGGCGTAGTGAGGAGACTGCAGGCGGAATCCGGGGGCGTAGTGAGGAGACTGCAGGCGGAATCAGGTGGCGTAGTGACGAGACTGCAGGCGGAAGCAGGTGGCGTAGTGACGAGACTGCAGGCGGAAGCAGGTGGCGTAGTGAGGAGACTGCAGGCGGAAACAGGTGGCGTAGTGACG
>CM031600.1:83543840-83546340 GCA_018398815.1 Conus ventricosus
TCTAAGAAAAGGGAAAAAAGGTACTATTGAAATTCTGAAATCCCTGAGAAAACTAAATTGTACAGACTGTAGTATATTTTGGAAAATGTTTGATACACAGATAAGACCTCTTCTTACATATGCAGCTGAAATTTGGGGCTTACATGAAAATTCGATGATGGAAAAAGTGCATACGTATGCTATGAAGCGTTTCCTTCAAGTACCTATTCATTCATCCAACACCGTTTTATATGGAGAGATGGGCAGATACCCTTTGTACATAAGTACATTTGTGAAATGTATTAAGTACTGGTTGAAGATCTTGAAGCTACCCCAGTCCCGTTTTAGCAGGCAAGCCTATAATATGATGCTTTTAGAAATGGAAAAAGGTAAAGAAAACTGGGCTCATAAAGTAAAGAAAGTCCTTTCAGAACAGGGTTTTGGAATAGTGTGGATGGTCCAGGAAGTAGGGAATGAGCATCAGTTTATTGCGGAATTTAAAGACAGGCTTATTTGTTCTTTTAAACAGAATTGGCACTCAGATATGGAAAGTAAAGAAAAATATCGCTGGTTTTTCTCATTTAAGAATGTGTTTCATTCTGAAAAGTTTCTCAATGTCATAACAGATAGATGGCACAGAATAAATTACGCAAGATTTAGGTTGAGAACTTTAGGTTTTAATGCGAACAAAAGATGGTTTGAATGTGAAACATCCACAGAATCTCCTTGTCCTGCATGTAGACACATTATTGATGACAAAGAACACTTTCTGTTCCACTGTACTGCTTATAATGAAGTGCGGACAAATTGTTCACTTTTCCAGTTAGATATAGCGAAAAGACAAATGTTGCAGTCGTGTTATCATCAGATGATGAACTTGTAATTAAACCAGTTGCGAAATTCATCGCAGAAGCATTGAAAATGAGACAGATGGAGGATAGTGAAATTTAGAATAATGCATTATAAGAGATATCTGAATGAATATTATCATTCATCGCAAGTGGAAGAGATCAGTAAGATACATTGTCATCATTTGAACGAGTGGATGGTCGAGTTAGTCTTTTTTCTTTTTTTTTCTAATTGCATTACTCCTGTGCGTGAGGACATAAGTAAATGTTATGAATTTATTTGTTTTTAACCTTTGATTTGGTGCACCTTAGGAATGAATGTGTACTATTTGTTTGCAGGAAAGGAAGAGGGAAATGTTATTGTTCTGTTACCTCTCCCCCCTTGTCAAAAGACCTGTTTGGTAATGACAATAAAATATCAAAGTGTCAAAGTGTCAAAAGTGTCTCTCTCTCTCTCCCTCTTTGTACGCATCTGTCTCCGTCCCCCCCCCCCCCTCTCTCTCTCTCTCTCTCTCTCTCTCTCTCTCTCTCTCTGTCTGTCAGTCTGTCGGCATCTGTCTGTCTCCCCCCCTTCTCTCTCTCTCTCTCTCTGTCCGTCTGTCTGTCAGTCTGTCGGCATCTGTCTGTCTGTCTGTCTGTCTGTCTGTCTGTCTCTCTCTGTCTCTCTCTCTCTCTCTCTCTCTCTCTCTCTCTCTCTCTCTCTCTCTCTCTCTCTCCCTCTCTTCCAGTGGATGGAGAAACCGCAAAATTTCAATGATACCCGTATCTTTTTTTTGTTTTTGTTTAAAGCCCTCTGTCTTTATTTTTTCCGTCCAAGGTCTTCTTCTTGTTCTTGTTCTTATTACCTCTCTCTCTCTCTCTCTCTCTCTCTCTCTCTCTTCTCTCTCTCTCTCTCTCTCTCTATATATATATATATATATATATATATATATATATATATATATATATTCTTACCGCTTCTATCTCTCAATCTCACCGCTAGCCTGCCCCCCCCCCCTCCCCACTCCCCACACGCAAACAATAACAAGCCCTCCCCGCCCCCCCCCCCCCCCCCTTCCCGCCGCCCCCATTTACATGAGAAAGAACGAATCACATAGAAAGAAAGAACGGAAAAGAGAGGGGAAGGAAGATAAGAGAAGAAGCCGGTGGGGGGGGGGGGGGGGGGGGCATCGGTTGATGGTGGGGTGGAAATAGAATAGGGGGTGGGGGTGGGGGTGGGGGTGAAGGGCGTTGAGTTTCTCTTGCTTGTGGCTCGTATTTGCTTCTTTCTCATGTACAAATTCGACACTAATTCTTGGCGAAAGAGACAGAAAGAGAGGAATAAATAAAAAAAATAAATAAAAAAAATTAGATCTTGTTGCAGGAATCAAACGATGGGTGAGCTCGAGGTGGTAGGGGGAAAGAAGGGATAGGTATGAATCTCTTGTGTGTCTTTAAACGAGAATTCGTGTGCAAGCGTGCGCGCGCGCCTCTCTCTCTGTGTAAGCGCGCGCGCGCGCGCGTGTGTGTGTGTGTGTGTGCGTGCGTGCGCACGTGTGCATGCGTGCGTGCGTACGTGTGCGCGCGCATGTGTGCGTGCGTGCGTGTGTGTGTGTGTGTGTGTGTGTGTGTGTGTGTGTGTGTGTGTGCATTTGTTTTGAGAGTGGGGAACGGAACAATTCATACGGTTGAAA
>CM031600.1:83553840-83566340 GCA_018398815.1 Conus ventricosus
TTATTCAGTCTTCCCAATGAAGGCCCTCCGACCCCGTTATTCAGTCTTCCCAATGAAGGCCCTCCGACCCCGATATTCAGTCTTCCCAATGAAGGCCCTCCGACCCGTTATTCAGTCTTCCCAATGAAGGCCCTCCGACCCCGTTATTCAGTCTTCCCAATGAAGGCCCTCCGACCCCATTATTCAGTCTTCCCAATGAAGGCCCTCCGACCCCGTTATTCAGTCTTCCCAATGAAGGCCCTCCGACCCCGTTATTCAGTCTTCCCAATGAAGGCCCTCCGACCCCGTTATTCAGTCTTCCCAATGAAGGCTCTCCGACCCCGTTATTCAGTCTTCCCAATGAAGGCCCTCCGACCCCGTTATTCGTCTTCCCAATGAAGGCCTCCGACCCCGTTAATTCAGTCTTCCCAATGAAGGCCCTCCGACCCCGTTATTCAGTCTTCCCAATGAAGGCCCTCCGACCCCGATATTCAGTCTTCCCAATGAAGGCCCTCCGACCCCGTTATTCAGTCTTCCCAATGAAGGCCCTCCGACCCCGTTATTCAGTCTTCCCAATGAAGGCCCTCCGACCCCATTATTCAGTCTTCCCAATGAAGGCCCTCCGACCCCGTTATTCAGTCTTCCCAATGAAGGCCCTCCGACCCCGTTATTCAGTCTTCCCAATGAAGGCCCTCCGACCCCGTTATTCAGTCTTCCCAATGAAGGCTCTCCGACCCCGTTATTCAGTCTTCCAATGAAGGCCCTCCGACCCCGTTATTCAGTCTTCCCAATGAAGGCCCTCCGACCCCGTTATTCAGTCTTCCCAATGAAGGCCCTCCGACCCCGTTATTCAGTCTTCCCAATGAAGGCCCTCCGACCCCGTTATTCAGTCTTCCCAATGAAGGCCCTCCGACCCCGTTATTCAGTCTTCCCAATTAAGGCCCTAGGAAACTCACTTCTAGGTAGAAACCAGTCGATGCAGAAAAAAAAATCTTACAAATAAATGGGTCTGATGGGAATGGAACCAACGACCTCCTAGCCGAGATTCTGCGATGATAACCACTTCGTCACAGCTGCTCCGGACACGCTCTTGGATTACAATTCGCATCGAAATTTAGTGCTTTCATCCTTGGGCCACAACCAATTTTTTCCCCACCAAATTTCATTCAAGTCGGTTTGGTAGTTTTTGCATAAACTTGCCAATAGAAAGACAGGTGGAAACAGAACCACGTCGGTAGAGATCATCGGATACGCAGCTGAATATAAGCTGCAACGGAAATTACCTAGACGAGCATTCGGGAGAGCGTAGATCTCTGTTAACGTCGAACAGATCCAAGATTCAAAATTTGATCCGGATCCAGATCACAAGAGTCTGCATCTAAATGTAATGAAGTTGGTACTTGAGCAATGTCAGATCTTTCCATCCAGTTTCATGAAAATCGGTATCGTAGTTTGAACGTAATCTTGTAACAGACTCTGGATCAGCGTCCAACTTTGATATGTTCGTTCTCGGAGCTGGCTATATTCATCCTTCTAACAAACCTCATTCAAATCCGTTCAGCAGTTTTCAGTGACATCTTGCTGAGGAAGAGACAGACGAACGAACAGGCGTGGGCGATAATATAAGCTTTTTCAAGGAGAGGCAGGAGTGGTGGTGGTGGAGGGTAACACGTAGGTAAACTTATTTTTTTTTTTTTTATTGATTTTTCTGTCCCTAACCTTGCGACGCTTCAGAGGCAGTGCACCCACGCCGCTCTTTCCGACACCCACGGCCGCAGCCTAGCCCGGTCGGCCCCCCCCGCCGCTGCGGCACCGGCATCACAGGTAGCAGTCAATGTCAAGTCGTCAAGGGGCACCCAAAGGAGGAGACACTGCATGCTGCCGAGAGTCACTTCGGTGGTGTTCTGTGGAGCCTGTTCTTGGGAAAATTTCTAAATATACATACGCAGGACACACCTACTAAGCACCTACTACGACATTAATTGCTTAGTTCGCGGAGCCGGCGTGAGTCGAGCTCGACCCCGGAGGACGCCACCACGTCCGTTCCAACGACAGCCACCATGGGACTCGCGATACGGTTGAACCCCGACGGACCAAAACCAAGGCCACAGACGCGGAGGGACATCGAAATTTGAGGTCACCTTGAGAGCAGGGCAGGAAGATTAGGGCCACAGATTTTGAGACATTTTTTTTTTTTTATGATGGATCGATGAGAATGAGGAATGATTAAGTTGATGCTACCGGATTTCATTTCGGTCTGAGACTACATGTCAGGGCTGTGTAAATCTACGCTTCCTTTCATATATATCCCGGCGTCAACAGGGCCCCGAGAGTATACAGGCACCTGCAGTGTGGTCAGGAAATTTGAGCAACACTTCAGAAAAACGCATCCATTAAGTGGATGAAAACTCGGATCTTGTGTGGTCCCAGTCTTCCCAAACATGTGTCCGCCAGCAAAAACTAAACTCTGGGTAGGAGCCGGTCGGGGCAGAAAACCACATTGGGACTCTGATGAGGATTCGAAACCCACGACCCTCCAGCCGGGATGTCCGCGACGCTAACCACTTCGACACGGCGGCTGGTTACTCGTAGGTAAACTTGGAGGAGCTAGGAGCCGGAGGGAGGACAGAGTTAAAGGCAAATAAGAGTTAAAATGGGTAAAAACAAAGAAAAATTGAGGGGACAGGAATCGATATATTGCCTCGCTTTCCTCCCCACGTTCACCTCTGTCGAATATGTCCCGTCTTGTGATGCAGGTGCTGACTTCTTCGGGCGGACCAGAAATTCGTTCAGTGAGGATGGGGTGCCCTCTCAGGTTATTCACGTATCCTGCATTTCCGCCTTTTTGCGCGTTCAGCCTGGTCGGCTTCTTGCCCCGCTCGTAGGCTTTGCCCACAAATGATACAGGGGTGCGATGTGCTTCGAGCTTGATGATTTGACACATATCAGCGGTGAGGTGAAGCGTGGTGGAGAAACAGCATATAGGGGTGGGGGGGGGGGGGGGGGGGGGAGGGGGGGGTTGTTAGACTACAGGACAGTCAGGCCGACAGGAGGAGGCGAAGCTTTCTGGGTTGCGCCATAGAACTGCAAACAGCGTAGGCGAGTACTGTGCCTGGTCTCTTCTACGTCTGGGACAACAGCTCAGCAAGTTGTCTGATTCTATTACGCATTAGTGCGACGGGCGAACTCTCTGAGGTGCTTAGCTAACATGGTGTGAGCCATGGCTACAACTCCTTCTCTCTCTATACTCTCTCTCTTCTGTGTGTGTGTGTGTGTGTGTGTGTGTGTGTGGTGTGTGTGCGTGTGTGTGTGTGTGTGTGTGTGTGTGTGGTGTGTGTGGTGTGTGTGTGTGTGTGTGTTGTGTGTGGGTGTATCCTTGTCTTTGTCTGTCTCTTCTGTCTCAATCTCTCTTCGTCTCTGCCTGTCCTATGTCTCTGGCTGTCTGGACTCTCTCTCTCTCTCTCTCGCTGCGCGCGCGCGCGCGCGCGCGCGCTGTATGTGTAGGAGTGGATAAACGGGTTGGGGGGGTGGATGTGGCCGGAAAATGTGTGTGTCTGGGAAGAGGGCCAGGTTGTGTGGGTGTGTGTTCCTCTACATCTATTTTTTTTAGAATCTTAACTTGATTTCGACTCTATAACTTTAACTCTGGTTGGCCTTACAAGGTGATGATCTTTATGAGCGATTGCATGTTTTAGATGCATGACAATCTGCGTATAATCGGTTGCAAATGTGAAAAACCTGTGCATGGTATTATGGAGTATGATTGTAAACCTTGTATTGTAAACTTACAAGTACGTGTAGCACTCGTTTATTTAGGAGAGAGGGTCGTACAAGTTCAAGATTGTACCCCCCCCCTCTCTCTCTCTCTCTCTCTCTCTCTCTCTCTCTTCTGTGTGTGTGTGTGTTGTGTGTGTGTGTGTGTGTGTGTGTTGGTGTGTGAGAGAGAGAGAGAAGGAGGAGAGGAGAGAGAGAATGACACGGAGAGAGAGAGAGAGAGTGCATACAGACGAGCAGACAGACATGTAGACAGACAGAGAGAGAGAGAGAGACGTGGAGAGAGAGAGAGATGGATCGGAGACAGGAGAGAGAACGAGAGATAAGAATGGTTGGAGAGAGAGAGAGAGGAGAAAATTTAGACAGAGGACAGAGAGACAGAGAGAGCAAAGAAAGAGAACAAGGAATGTAGAAGAGACAAAGGGGATGCAAGAGACTTGACAGACAGAAAGATAAAACACGACATTCGTTTGCCATCACACCTGTGTGCGCTCTCCTACACCTACCGCTTGTTCAGTCGTGCATTACTGTGCGCCACGGCAGGCAACACAAATCACATCGGAAATAAAGACGGATTTCGATTGCACATACTAGCTTTTTGCCCCCGACATCTTTCTGGTCTTTCAACACTTATACCCATTCACCTCAAATCAGAAACGAGAGAACTGCACCTAAACCCCGGGACGTGACCTTATCCAAGACAACGACAACAACGACGACAACAAAAACAACAACAAAACCAAATAGAAATCATGATGATTCTCCTTCAAAGGAGACCTTCTGAGGGGATAGGAAAATCTCTTTAATCGTTTTGCAGTTTCCGCTTTGTGTGTTGTGTGTGTTTGAGTGTGCGTGGTGTGTGTGTGTGTGTGTGTGTGTGTGTTGTGTGTGTGTTGTGTGTGTCGGGGTGTGTGTGTTGTGTGTGTTTCATGTGTGTGTGTTGTTGTGTGTGTGTGTGTGTGTGTGTGTGTGTGTGTGATGTGATGTGGTTGTGTGTGTGTGTGTGTTGTGTCGTGTGTGTGTGTGTGTGTGTTGTGTGTGTGTGACATGTAGTGCGTTGTGTGTTGTGTAGTGCGTCGTGTGTGTGTGTGTGTGTGTGTGTGTGTGTGTGTGTGTGTGTGTGTGTGTGTGTGTGTGTGTGTGCGCGCGCCGGCATTTGTGTCATGGCATGCAACTGTGCGCTGTGTCTGCTGGTGCCGATATGTGTGTTGAGGCCTGCGACTGCGCGCGGCGTGCCGTGTGTGTGTGTGTGTGTGTGTGTGTGTGTGGGTGTGTGTGCGTGGCGTGCGTGGCGTGCGTAGCGTGCGTTGCGTGCGTGCGTGCGTGCGCTGTGTGTGTGTATGTGTGCGCGCGCGCGCGTATTTATGTTTTTTTTTTAGCAAGAACGCTGGCAAACTCGAAAAAGTCTATTTCCTTTCAATGAGTAAACGACACTGCTAAAAGGATCTTATCATTTCATTTACCTTATCACTTAGTTTTATCTGTTGCTCTTGTTGCTGCAATTCCAAACAGTGTTATTAGAATATCCAGCTCTCTCTCTCTCTCCTCTCCTCTCTCTCTCTCTCTTCTCTCTCTCTCTCTCTCTCTGTGCTGTGTGTGTGTGTGTGTGTGGGTGTGTGGTGTGTTGTGTGCTGTGTTGTGTGTGAAGATGACATGCAACAGCATTATGATTTCAAGGTTTCTAATTGAAATGTTCTCATTTTTCATGTGTTCAAGGTTTTAATGGAAAAAATCAGACCCGCTTTGGAGGCGTTTGAAAAAGGTTTCAGGAACTTTGTTCTACATGTAAAACATGGATAGGATAGTGGACTAGTACGATTATTGACCTGAAAGGAGGTCTTGTGTCAGGTGGAAAATGAGAAACCATGAAACCAGTTGTCTTGTGAACCTGTCTGGTGAATGTCTTGGGTGAACTCATAACTTTTCTTGTTTAAAATTTGCATTGAATTCAGTGGAAGTGTGTGCCTGCTCTGCCTGTCTATGTCTGCATCTCTCTCTCTCTCTCTCTCTCGGTCTTTCTCGCTCCTCTCTCTCTCTCTCTCTCTCGTTCTCTTCTCTCTTCTCTCGTTCTTTCTCTCTCCTCTCTCTCTCTCTCTCTCTCTCTCTCTCTCTCTCTCTCTCCTCTCTCTCTCTCTCTAGTATGAGTTTTTCCTGGTCTCTGTTTACGTCCTTCTGGAGTTTTTCTGTCTTTGCGGTCTCTCTCTCTCTCTCTCTCTCTCTCTCTCTCTCTTCTCTCTCTCTCTCTCTCTCTCTCTCCCACCCACTCTTTCTCTCTTCATTCTGTCTGTCTTTGTCTGTGTCTGTGTCTCTGTCTCTTTTATTTTCACAAATTCACCAAGTGCCCCACATACAGAAAGGAAAGAGAAATCGTGATGTCACGGAGAATGCCTGCTCGTTGAGACGATGCCATGAGGTAGCCGCGGCAAAGTGAGTCTGATTGGGTTCCTTCATTGTTTTATGGACTTTGGTTCGTACCTTTGAATGTAGTGTTTTGAAAAAATAAATGAAAGAAAGAAGAATGAAGAAAGAGCAATACATATCAGAAAACCCAGTAACTGCAAACAAAATCTCTTTCGACCCCTGTCCTTTATTCCGTAAAAATGCCAATTTCCATTTAAGATTAAACAGATGAAGAAACGGAAGTATCTGAAAACAGATTCGCCTCTCTCTCGCTCTCTCTTCTCTCTTCTCTCTCTCTCTCTCTCTCTCTCTCTCTCTTTCTCGCTCTCTTCTCTTCCTCTCTCTTCTCTCTCTCTCTCCCCATATGATACCCTTCCTGACTCCCTGCCTCTCTCTCCTCTCTCCTGCCATAACTCTCTTTCTCTATCTCTCTCACCTCTGCCTTCTTCTCTTCTCTCATCACTCCCTCCTCCGCTCTCTCTCTCCATCTGCACTCTCCTTCCCTCTCTCTCTCGTTCGCTCGCTGGCTCCTGTTTTTCTCGCCTTCCTAACTCCCTTTCATCCGTCATTCCCTCCCACCTCTCCACTCTCTCTCTCTCTCTCTCTCTCTCTCTCTCTCTCTCTCTCTCTCTCTCTCGCTCTCTCTCTCTCTCTCCTTTCCTCGTCTCCCGTCTTTGTCCGTCCTGTCCCTCGGCCCCTCTCCCTTTTACCCTCTCGCTCCCTTCCTTTTTCCTTCCTCCCCTTCCCCCCCCTCCTCTCTCTCTCTCTTTGACTGATAGTGTAAATTGATACACATTAAAAGAAGATAAGATAGGTTTAAACAGAAGAATCGAATTTCCGTGGATTAAAAACGAACACAACATACAAATCGAGGTTAGGGTTTGTAAGGAGCATCTTGTTCAAGATCTGTTGACTGAAACTTAAGAATTCGGCTAAACAAAGGGACGTGGTGCTGCATCGGGTCCATCGCCCCCCTAAATAGCAAACCTGACTACCCTTGTGAGATGGTTTTTTTATTTATTTTAGTTTTTTACATCGATTGAGTCAGGAATTCTGAGGAAAATACAAAAACTCAAAGAGGAAGTAACTTCAGCTATGTGCTGAAACTCTTCTCGTCTAGTGTACGGTATACAAACCGAAAATTATCACTCCTTCTCTGGAACTAGGCAGGACACGCAGACTAGAGCGTGTTAGACAGGTGTTGACCATCGTGATTCAGAAGGTACAGGTGTTCTACCTGTGTGAGAATGATGAAATATTGAAATGAACAGAATTCGTTTGCCGGTCCATGTTTCTCCCCCCCCCCTCCCCCTGTAAATGTCCTCCACGCGATCTTTCTTGAGCTTTGCACAAGGGGAATGGCTATCTATTTAACACCACACAGGCAGTTTGTTGTCGTGTGTCTCGCACGTGAGTACATGGTCCGCGTGGTTCAGGGGACGGGACGTGGGTGTCGATTTCCGTGCGTGTGCAGTAGTCATTGAGCGTTCCACAGGTGTCGGAGTTGTGCAGAGTGAGTCACATTTTCGTGTTTTAGTATTGTTGACTACGACAGATCTGATATTACCTGCGCTTTGGGCTATGAATTTAGAGAGCAGAGAAATGGCAATCTGATCGTTTGATTAGATATTACAATCTCAGTCGGAATGTGGAACAAGCGAACAAATCATTACCAAACTAACTGACAAAGAGACGCAGTTTCTTATTTCATTAGCCTGCTTGATTATATACGAAATTAAAAAAAAAAAATGGCGACGCTGCCATGTTTCTTAAGAATTAAATGGCAAGAAATGGTTATTAGTTTTAACACTTGGTTTAATTATTTCAAACCAGTATATGTTGTGAAGAAGATGTTGTTCATGTTTTCTTGAATTGTCCGTGACTCTTGGAAAAAAAAGAAGTCTTACTCGCTTTTCGGAAGCTGAAAAATGTAAGACAGCTTGCTCCCGATAGCACCATTGGCGGACCGTATACGAATTCTGGAGATCAGGTTCTTAAATGCTCTTGAAATTGTTTGATTATCTTCTTTTTACGGATTTCCCGAACCAAAATTTCCTAAGTAATTCAGCTTCAAAACCAAAGAAAGATGACGTAAGTAATTTCATGATCAGGGGGGTTAGATATCCTAGTGATATGTGCAGCAGTTTATTCAATGCAGTTATTGTTTCATTACAGGAAAGCCAAAAGATAACATTTCTCGTGAGGATCAAACCTGGTTTAGAAATGAGTTTTCGAGAGTTGTTTCATGTTTACTTGGCTCTTTTGTCGAGAAACAAATCTTATTTTTGGGTAATTTCTAGTGGATTTCCATAAACTTTTGAAAAGCATTTGACTCCATGACCAGTAATTGCTTTCGTCTTTTTGCAATGGAAATGGCACAGAGAAAAATGTACAAAATATAGCAGGATCATGCATGGCCACGTTAAACCAGGATTAGGTGATGGATTATTAAAACTGTTCAGCTGGAGCTGAACAAGATTATGCGTGGCAAACCGTTTACAATTCTATTTACGATGAAAGTTGTGGGAGTTAAACAAGGTGATGCGTGCAAAACTACATACAGTTTATTCACGAACAAAGGTTTTAGTGAGTTTAAACAATGTGATGCGTGCAACTATTTTATAATTCTATATATGAACAAAGTTACAAGGAGTTAAAAAAAGGTAATGCGTGAACCATTCACAATGGTATTTAGGAAACAGGTTATTGGGAGTCAAAAAAGGTGATGGCGCGCAACCATTTACAATTCTATTCATGAACAAAGTCATAGGGATTGAATAAGGTTATGTGTGTAACCATTTAAAACAGTTCTGTTATGAAAAGTTACGACCGTTTTTTTTAAACAAGGTGATGCGGTGTAAAACCATATACCGTTCTATTTATGAACAAATTTATAGACCGTTAAAAAATGATGCCCTGCAAACTATACAAGTTTTTATTTATGAACAAAGTTATAGAGAGTTTTTAAAAAAGGTGATGGTGTGCCCCATACAATTCGAAATGTTCATGAACAAAGTTATCATCTACAGTATGTATTGGATAATGGATGGCAAAATATCTCTTTTCGTTATGTCGCTTTGAAGGCTTTAAAAAATGTTTACTGGCAGACAGTATCATTTTTATTCACTGAAAGTATACCTGGTTATCAGACCCAGATCAATAGATTACAAAACTGCAAGGAATGAACATTGTGAAAGAATTATCATTAACGTAATTTTTTTTTCATACACATGAAGTAAAATTAAGAACCAAATTATACTCAATAAAGATAAAGACTTGGCAACACAAAATAGTACTAAGATTTAAGGTGGGAAGAACACATTTTATGGCACACTTTTTCCGAACACAAAGAAAAGAATGAAAGAAACCTGGAGTCGTCTGATATAACTGATGTGAATCATGTTGAAAATGGATTACCACGCAATAAGGACAATAAACATAATAATAGATTTGGACAAATTTGTTCGTTCGTTTAGGACGTAGCCCCCTACAAAAGGATAAAACAGAATACAATGACGTCATTCCGCCGCCTTTTCCCCCAACGTCCCACCCCACACCACCCCACAACCACCCAATTACACACACACACACACACACACACACACACTCACACACACACACACACACACACACACACACACACACACAAAAGACATAGGACCGAGCACCGTCCATTTTTGAGTCTACATACCACATCAAAGCACCGATCTCTCTCTCTCTCTCTCTCTCTCTCTCTCTCAATTCATTCTCACTTTTACCCCGACCCACCACAACGGACCAGTTACAGACCCCCCCTAAGTGCGCGCGCGCGCGCCACACACACACACACACACACACACACACACACACACACACACACACTCACACACACATACACGCGTACGCACGCAGGCAGGCAGGCAGGCAGGCAGGCAGGCAGGCAGGCAGGCAGGCAGGCAGGCACGCACGCACGCACGCACGCACGCACGCACGCACACACACACACACACACACACACACACACACACACACACACACACACACACACACACACACACACACCAAAGACAAGGAACTAAGAACCACCAATTTTTCGAGTCTACATACGACAGCAAAACCATCGACTCTCTCTCTCTCTCTCTCTCTCAATCCATTCCCACCTTCACCCCCTACCCACCACAAAGGACCAGACACCGAACCCTCCCTGAACATGCCCTCCCCTCCTCCGCCCTCTTCCCTTTCTCCCCCCTCCCCCGCCAACCTTACCCCACTAACTCTCTCCCCCCCCTTCCAAGTCCTCTCTCACAGATAAGATTTCACGCCTGATTTCACGACCCTCAGTCGTCCACGCCATCAGCAAAGCCGTCCTACACAAGTCACCCAACTGTGAACAGGGAAACAACAAAAATGAAACCACCGTGCGAGGAGCACGTGAGTGTCTTTGACCTTTGTCGATCTCAGACACACACACAGACCCACACACATGCACGCACACACGAAACACAACCACGCACGCATGCATACGCACGCACACACACACATATGTTTGTTGTTGTTGTTCTGTGTATATGTCTGTCTGTCTGCCTGTCTCTCTCTCTCTGTCTGTCTGGTTCTCTCTCTCTGTGTCTTACTGTATCTCTCTCTCTCTCTCTCTCTCCTCTCTCTCTCTCTCTCTCTCTCTCTCTCTCTCTCTCGCTCTCTCTCGCTCTCTCCCCTTCTCTCTCGCTCTATATTTTAGCAGCAGCTGACAAGTCGATCCCGAAGATAAAAAACACAAAGTCAAAAAAACATAATGGAAATGAATGGTGGAACACAAAATGTGAAACTGCCAATGAAAAGAAAAAAAGAAAGATTCAAGATTTATTGTAAAAAGAGATCAGCAACTAGTCATAAAGAAATGAAAAAGGCAGAAAAAGAAAGTAAAGATGTCATAGATGACGCAAAGCTGCAGCACTGGAATGAATTTTGTAACTCTGAAGTTAAAAATCATAAAGATATTGGTAAAGTGTGGGAGGAACTGAAAGCTATGAAAAATGGATTAACATCGACACAGTACCCTATAACAATAGATAACAACAGTCTTCCTAGTGCTGATGAGAAAGCAGAAGCCTTTGTAAAAATATTTGCTAAGGTAAGCCGCTCTGAAGGTCTAACAAGTACTCACCCAAATATACAGAGAGAAAGAAGAAGGTAATAAAGCACATGAAGAATGTACAGCAGACAATAGTAACAATATCAATGCTCCTATAACTATCCAAGAAGTAAAAGAAGCCATTAGATCCATACCATTAAGAAAATCATCTATTGGTTTAGATGCAATATCTAATCAAATGTTAAGAAATTTGCCTGAACATTTTGTAGAGTTTCTTCATAAATTATTTAGTACGTGTTGCAGCAATGGTGTTATGCCAAAAATATGGAAACAGTCGATTATTGTTCCAATTCATAAGCAAGGAAAATCTACAAAGGATCCTAAGAATTATAGACCCATTGCATTAACTTCACATGTATGTAAACTTTCAGAAAGAATTGTTTTGAATAGACTTGTACATTACTGCGAAAAATATAACATCATACCAATCAATCAAGCTGGTTTCCAGAAAGGTCGATCCACTACAAAAAATTTTAGTGAAATTATCAACAAATATAAAGAAACAGTTTGCTAGACAAAAATGTGTTCTTTGCTACCTTTTTGATATAAATAAGGCTTACGACCAAGTGTGGCATTTTCAGCTATTGAATAAACTTAAAAATATTGGCTTGACAGGAAATATATACAACTATGTCAGATGTTTTCTAAAGGATGGGGGTAATAAGAACAAGAGTAGGAAAAACATATTCCACAAGTAGAACACTTTCAATGGGAATCCCTCAAGGGTCTGTATTAGCGCCACTTCTCTTCTCGTTTATTAATGCATGATCTGCCAAACAAATTATGAAAAAAAAGTTGTTCTTGTCCAATATGCAGATGATATATGCATGTGGATGGATGTAACGTTAAAAAAGAAAACTTCACAGCGAGATATAAAATTCGTCAAAAAGATCTATCAAGCAGAACTAAATAAGATGGTGGATTATATGAAGCTAAATGGATTAAGTCTGTCAACCGAAAAAACAAATATGATTCTTTTTAACAGTGGATCTAACCCAGAAAGTATGCCTGTTTTCACATTGGATGATACTCCTCTTAAGTACGTTACAGAGATAAAATTTCTAGGAGTTTATTTTAAATCTAAATTATCATGGAACTTTCATATTTGAATATTTATTAACAAAGGCGAGAAAAACATTTAAACTTTCTGAAAATCATTTCTAAAGAAAAGTGGGGCAAGATCCAGCTACATTGATTACTCTATGTAAATCTTTAA
>CM031600.1:83578840-83581340 GCA_018398815.1 Conus ventricosus
TCCTGCTGGCGCCCATTACAATACAAAATTGCCATTCTCGCCGCTCAAATCAGTGTGACAGTCGTTGTGCTGGTGTCAGTGTAACGTTCTAAAGGTCCTTTCTCTCCTGTGCTCCTGCAATAGCTATATGCCTGTCCGCTTCATATATTCTTTGCTGGGCGTGCACTTGAAGGTGCTGTTACTCCCGATTCTTTGAGCTGGATCTGATTGGGTGATCTTATTTTTCACGTTCGTGGAAATGAAGTTTGTGGCCGTATTTCATGACTTTATTGTTGTCTTTGGTGTTTATCTTACACTTTAAATTGAATTAGTGGGCAGATCACATTTCTGTCTCTTGGTAACCAGATTCATGGTGTGGCTTTTCTGATGTCTTTTCCCTATACCTTCTCATCCCTGAGCCTGTTTGACTGGCTGTTCTGATGTCTTTTCCCCTATACCTTCTCATCCCTGAGCCTGTTTGACTGGCTGTTCTGATGTCTTTTCCCCTATACCTTCTCATCCCTGAGCCTGTTTGACTGGCTGTTCTGATGTCTTTTCCCCTATACCTTCTCATCCCCGAGCCTGTTTGACTGGCTGTTCTGATGCCTTTTCCCCTATACCTTCTCATCCCTGAGCCTGTTTGACTGGCTGTTCTGATGTCTTTTCCCCTATACCTTCTAATCCCTGAGACTGTTTGACTGGCTGCTCTGATGTCTTTTCTCCTGTACCTTCTCATCCCTGAGCCTGTTTGACTGGCTGCTCTGATGTCTTTTCCCCTATACCTTCTCATCCCTGAGCCTGTTTGACTGGCTGTTCTGATGTCTTTTCCCCTATACCTTCTTATCCCTGAGCCTGTTTGACTGGCTGCTCTGATGTCTTTTCCCCTATACCTTCTCATCCCTGAGCCTGTTTGACTGGCTGCTCTGATGTCTTTTCCCCTATACCTTCTCATCCCTGAGCCTGTTTGACTGGCTGTTCTGATGTCTTTTCTCCTATACCTTCTCATCCCTGAGCCTGTTTGACTGGCTGTTCTGATGTCTTTTCCCCTATACCTTCTCATCCCTGATCCTGTTTGACTGGCTGTTCTGATGTCTTTTCCCCTATACCTTCTCATCCCTGAGCCTGTTTGACTGGCTGTTCTGATGTCTTTTCCCCTATACCTTCTCATCCCCGAGCCTGTTTGACTGGCTGTTCTGATGTCTTTTCCCCTATACCTTCTCATCCCTGAGCCTGTTTGACTGGCTGTTCTGATGTCTTTTCCCCTATACCTTCTAATCCCTGAGACTGTTTGACTGGCTGCTCTGATGTCTTTTCTCCTATACCTTCTCATCCCTGAGCCTGTTTGACTGGCTGCTCTGATGTCTTTTCCCTATACCTTCTCATCCCTGAGCCTGTTTGACTGGCTGTTCTGATGTCTTTTCCCCTATACCTTCTCATCCCTGAGCCTGTTTGACTGGCTGTTCTGATGTCTTTTCCCCTATACCCTTCTCATCCCTGAGCCTGTTTGACTGGCTGCTCTGATGTCTTTTCCCCTATACCTTCTCATCCCTGAGCCTGTTTGACTGGCTGCTCTGATGTCTTTTCCCCTATACCTTCTCATCCCTGAGCCTGTTTGACTGGCTGTTCTGATGTCTTTTCTCCTATACCTTCTCATCCCTGAGCCTGTTTGACTGGCTGTTCTGATGTCTTTTCCCCTATACCTTCTCATCCCTGAGCCTGTTTGACTGGCTGTTCTGATGTCTTTTCCCCTATACCTTCTCATCCCTGAGCCTGTTTGACTGGCTGCTCTGATGTCCTTTCCCCTATACCTTCTCATCCCTGAGCCTGTTTGACTGGCTGCTCTGTATGCAGGGGATCACTCCAATCAAGAGAGGGAGCTCATTTTTTGTACAGCTCTGCAGCGCCATTAACTGTTTTGAGCGAGAGCGGTGGAAGGTTGTGTGGGGCATTGGAACAGGAGCAGCAGCTTACTGAACTTGAAACAACTCTGTTGAGCGCATGGTGGGGCGTGAGTTGAATACCAGAGAGTAGGTGGTTGTGGTCGTGGTCGTTGAGAAATAGTGATCAAGATTTATTCACAATGTCACTCGAAGGAAGTACAGGAGAACAAGAAAAGGTGGCAACAAACATAGCACTCACACACGAACGTAGCACGTATACTATATGTTTACACACAAAATTTGCATTTACACCACATGTTAAGACTGCAAAGGAATTTTCATACATGGAAGGTGAAAGAGAAAAGGTCTTTTACACAACAACAATCGCTGGCACTGCATGTGTTAGGCAAGATTAAAGGTACATACTTTTGCTGGTTCTGCATGACAATCCACATAAAACATTCAGCCAGTTTTCTCAAGTGTATGTTATCCTGTTTCATACAAACAAACTAGAAAATGTAATTGATTTTTTTTTGGCCTATTGTAATGAGGTTTGATGTACTATCTTCTACGTTTAATGAAAAGCAGCATCTAAATTTGCCACTTAGATTTCACACATACATCAGGCACAATCTCTCTTT
>CM031600.1:83586340-83596340 GCA_018398815.1 Conus ventricosus
AGAGGAGAGAGAGAGAGAGAGAGAGAGGAGAGAGAGAGAGAGAGAGAGAGAGAGAGAGAGAGAGAGAGAGACAGCGAGAGACAGACAGACAAACAGACAGAAATATCCTCAACTTAGTTGGACGCCAGAACGCCGAAATATAACATCAGAGACAGTCAACTGATCGTTACTGGCAGACAGACAGTCAGATCGAGAACCCCCCCCCCCCCACCCCGACCTCCCTCTCGTCCCCTTTTCTGCCCCTCCCCTTTTTTCGCCTTCCCCACTCCTCCATTAGTACTTCCAACCCCACTCGTTGCCCAAATGACCAAAACAGCAGACATCTGACCGACTTGTGAAGTGGTAGCTGTCGCAAACATCCGGACCTGCGCAAAGGAACAGGAAGGAGGCTTGCTCCGTGTAGTGTAGTGTAGTCCTGGGGCCATTGACACAATCACAGCTCCATTAACAATCACTTCGGAAAACAAGCTTTCGAAACACGGCTGTTTCTGGCACCCCTCTCCTTCCATTAAACACGGCTATTTCTGGCACCCCTCTCCTTCCATTAAACACGGCTATTTCTGGCACCCCTCTCCTTCCATTAAACACGGCTATTTCTGGCACCCCTCTCCTTCCATTAAACACGGCTATTTCTGGCACCCCTCCTTCCATTAAACACGGCTATTTCTGGCACCCCTCTCCTTCCATTAAACACGGCTATTTCTGGCACCCCTCTCCTTCCATTAAACACGGCTATTTCTGGCACCCCTCTCCTTCCATTAAACACGGCTATTTCTGGCACCCCTCTCCTTCCATTAAACACGGCTATTTCTGGCACCCCTCTCCTTCCATTAAACACGGCTGTTTCTGGCACCCCTCTCCTTCCATCTCTTCGTCTTTATGATAGATTGTGTCTACATTCTTTTCTGCTTGGCTCAAAGATAAAGCGACGAATTCGCATTCAGACGATGGTTGCAAGTGTGCGCGCATGTGTGTGTGTGTGTGTGTGTGTGTGTGTGTGTGTGTGTGTGCGTGCGTGCGTGCGTGCGTGCGTGCGTGCGTGCGTGCGTGCGTGCGTGCGTGAGTGCGTGCGTGCGTGTGTGTGTGTATGTGTTTCTGTGTGTGTGTGTGTGTGTGTGTGTGTGTGTGTGTGTGTGTGTGTGTGTGTGTGTGTGTGTGTGTTTCTGTGTGTGCGTGATCGTGTGTCAATATGCACCCTTGTTTGTAGATGCATCGTACTTATAGCAATATTCATCTTCTTATTGGTTTCATTTATGCTTTCTTTAACCTTGTATGTATTTGTAAGCGTTTAGTGCTTATGATGCAAGATTAGACGCGATACAAAAATCATTGTTATTATTATTATTATCATTATAATAATAATAATTATTATTATCATTATTATTATCACTAAGTGTCCGTTCTACTGGCTCCCAGCACGAGAAGCATGCTGCTGTAGTTCGCCCCTCTTCACGTGTCGTTGTTTTTGGCATCGTTAGTGTAGTATGAGAGAGATTCCCTGACCCCCCCCCCCCCCCCACTCTTCCTCCTCTCCTCCCTTATCTCCATGGGGAGTCCAGGGGGCACTACATCTAAGAACAGTTCACCAGACCCCTCCAGGTCTGTCGACAGAGTGCTAAAGCCTGGATCTCTGCAAACGTTCTCCCCCTGTCCACTCTCCGATGTTGTCAGTGCATCAGTTCCTCTTGTCTTCTCCTCCGTCTCGCTCCTTCGACAGTGCCATGAGGGACTGTTTCAGCAGGGCCACTGGGTCTTGTCACATGGACATTCTAATGTCGTTTTCTTTTCCTTGAATGGTGTCAGGGTATTTTCGCATCGTTCTATGTGCTGGCCGATGGTTTGGTGCACATGTTGATAGGTGACGAGATCGGCAGACTGATGTTTAGTTATCTTGCGGTAAATTTTTATGTCCATGGCCGGCTTTATTTCTTCTTCTTTCCGGATCCGCCGTGAGGGTCAATGTTTCACGAGCCTACATGAAGATGGAATCTATCCGAGCGTGCAGGAGCCTGGTCCTGTGTTTCAGGGAGATGTTTCTGTCCTTCCACACAGGGTTCAATCCGGGAAGTGCTGTGGTTGGCTTCAAGCTGGGAGAGGACTTCTGGTTTGGATCTCTTACTGCTCTGTGAGGATCCTTATCTCTGTCTGCCGTATCCCGTTTAGTGAGTTTGGATGCCGCCATGATAGATTTTAGTCCATGGACAAAATTTGAACTGCGTTTTCTTGGGGAGAATGCAGTCAGTGTGTGGTACCATCTACTTTCTAAAAGAAAATTATCTACATTTTCTCCCTCACAAAATCAGCGAAGGCATATATATATATAGGTAGATGGTATATATATATGTGTGTGTGTGTGTGTGTGTGTGTGTGTGTGTGTGTGTGGTGTGTGTGTGTGTGTGTGTGTGTGTGTGTGTGTGTGTGTGTGTGTGTGTGTGTGTGTGTGTGTGTGTGTGTATGTGTGACAAACACACATACACAGACAGAGATAAAGACACAGAGGCAAGACAGACAGAGAGAGCAGCAAAGCCAAAAACAATGGGCACCCTTTATAGCTAGAACAAACCAAACAGAACGAGCAGGCAACGCCTTTTGCCAAAAAGCATCCTTTCCCATTCGCAGCCTGCCTCCTCAAACCACACTCTCACCACACCATCCTTTCCCATTCGCAGCCTGCCTCCTCAAACCACACTCTCACCACACCCCGGGTTTGGTTTTCTTTTTTCGTTCTGCTCTCCCCATCTTCCTGCCTTCTTCCCGGAAACCCCTCCAGTTAATGATACGCACGAAACTGACCCCACATCGCCACCCACATAGCAGACAAGTTGCAGCCGCCTCCTGTGAAAGTGGACCATTCCATTATCTCCAGGACGTCATGGCATCAATACATGGTGTCCCTCCCTCTCCTCATCTTCCCCCTTTCTTTCCTTCTCCCGCTCTCACTCTATGCTCTTAACGACTGCAACTGAGTTGAACTAAAAGAAATGTTATTCTTCACGAGTCTGTCCTCGCGAGAACCATCCGATACGGGGTCGTTCTGTCTGTAAGTGCTGCCAAACGGAATCGTGTGAAATGCCATCCCGCAATCCATCAGGTTGCCTCGGATATCCTAATATCAGTATACATTGATGTCTAGGGTGCTCAATTAGTTTAGAGATAGAAACATGTGAACGTTGATGTGTCGTTTTCCCAACTGGAAGGAAAATTAACATAATTGGATGAGTCAGGTAGTCCAGCATATGCAATAATATACAATACACGGAATATATAATAACACAATATACGGAACAGCTCATTGGTAGAGCGCCGGACTCGTAATCTTGGGGTTGCGGGTTCGAATCTCCGCCGGGCCGTTTCGGTACAGGGGGATTTTTCCCTCGGAGTTAACATTAGTTCTGTCTCCATTTCCCATACAGTCCTTCGATTGAGACTATAAACCGAGGTTCCGTGTGTGAACCCACGCATAACATCTTGCACACACGTCAAATCCCATCACCAACTTTCGGAAGAGAAGGCCAGTTTGGCCGTTGGTATGGATGACACGTTACCCATAGCATGCACCTTCCCCGAAGATGGAGTATGGCTGCCTTAATGGCGGGATAAAAAACGGTCATACACACAGAACTCCACTCCCTTTGTTGGATGCTAGTCTGTCCATATAGGGAGTGTCCGCAGGAGTATCAGCCTGTGTACGCAGAAGAAGAAGAAGAAGAAGAAGAAGAAGAATATTCATTAATAAAAAAAAAAACGCATACAGGGATGAAAAACCAAAGATTAACCCTAAACATTCTGGAATCGGATTCAACTTCTTTCCATTTCAAATCTACTTCATCTTCAGTTTGAACAACCTGAGTGAGATAAACATTGTCTTAAAGGGCTGGAAGTCAACAAGGCAATCTTGTCGACTTATGTTCACCTCTCATGTTCAAAGATATGAACAAGATAAACACTGTCTTCAATGGCTAGATGTCAAAGAGCACACCTTGCCAATTTCTGTTCAGCCATCATGTTTGTCCTCATGCGCCAAAGATAACAGCATCCTTTGATTGTTAGGTGGAACCCTCAGCATTCCCATTCTTAAAGTGGAGTTGAACTTTAGTGTCAGTCACACACCAGTCCATCAGTTCCTCGCACGAGCTGGCTGATTCGGTCTTACTGCTGAACTGAATCATGCGACGCGCCATTCTGCAATCTGCTGACTGCTGCAAATATCCTGCAAACAGTAGACGGCAGATGTTGGGGTGCCAGGTTTGCTGAGTGATAGAGTACCGGTTTTGTTGTAGCCAGGTTCTGAGCTCAAGTCCTGCTTGGCTCCTTTATGAAATAAAATTGCCATTCTTGCCGTTCATCTTGGTGTATGAGGCATTCTGGTGGCACTAGTGTGATGTTAGAGAGGTCCCTTCCCTCCTCCTTCGCACCTACCTGCAAGGGTTATCACCCACCCTGCCATACCATCTTTGCTGTGTGGGAACCCGGAATAGAGCAACAGTGTAACGAAAGATGAAGCAAAGTTACAGTTGGACGACCAAGTGATGAGGGATGGCGAGTCTAGGGTCACTGCAAGCTGCATCTAATGGACTCAAATTTGTGTCACTGAAACACAGGAGGCCCCGGCCAGACAGTTACAGTTACACAGGAGGCCCCGGCCAGACAGTTACAGTTACACAGGAGGCCCCGGCCAGACAGTTACAGTTACACAGGAGGCCCCGGCCAGACAGTTACAGTTACACAGGAGGCCCGGCCAGACAGTTACAGTTACACAGGAGGCCCGGCCAGACAGTTACAGTTACACAGGAGGCCCCGGCCAGACAGTTACAGTTACACAGGAGGCCCCGGCCAGACAGTTACAGTTTGTGTCACTGAAACACAGGAGGCCCCGGCCAGACAGTTACAGTTACACAGGAGGCCCCGGCCAGACAGTTACAGTTACACAGGAGGCCCCGGCCAGACAGTTACAGTTTGTGTCACTGAAACACAGGAGGCCCCGGCCAGACAGTTACAGTTACACAGGAGGCCCCGGCCAGACAGTTACAGTTTGTGTCACTGAAACACAGGAGGCCCCGGCCAGACAGTTACAGTTACACAGGAGGCCCCGGCCAGACAGTTACAGTTTGTGTCACTGAAACACAGGAGGCCCCGGCCAGACAGTTACAGTTACACAGGAGGCCCCGGCCAGACAGTTACAGTTACACAGGAGGCCCCGGCCAGACAGTTACAGTTTGTGTCACTGAAACACAGGAGGCCCCGGCCAGACAGTTACAGTTACACAGGAGGCCCCGGCCAGACAGTTACAGTTTGTGTCACTGAAACACAGGAGGCCCCGGCCAGACAGTTACAGTTACACAGGAGGCCCCGGCCAGACAGTTACAGTTACACAGGAGGCCCCGGCCAGACAGTTACAGTTACACAGGAGGCCCCGGCCAGACAGTTACAGTTACACAGGAGGCCCCGGCCAGACAGTTACAGTTACACAGGAGGCCCGGCCAGACAGTTACAGTTACACAGGAGGCCCCGGCCAGACAGTTACAGTTACACAGGAGGCCCCGGCCAGACAGTTACAGTTACACAGGAGGCCCCGGCCAGACAGTTACAGTTACACAGGAGGCCCCGGCCAGACAGTTACAGTTACACAGGAGGCCCCGGCCAGACAGTTACAGTTACACAGGAGGCCCCGGCCAGACAGTTACAGTTACACAGGAGGCCCCGGCTAGACAGTTACAGTTACACAGGAGGCCCCGGCCAGACAGTTACAGTTACACAGGAGGCCCCGGCCAGACAGTTACAGTTACACAGGAGGCCCCGGCCAGACAGTTACAGTTACACAGGAGGCCCCGGCCAGACAGTTACAGTTACACAGGAGGCCCCGGCCAGACAGTTACAGTTACACAAGAGGCCCCGGCCAGACAGTTACAGTTACACAGGAGGCCCCGGCCAGACAGTTACAGTTACACAGGAGGCCCCGGCCAGACAGTTACAGTTACACAGGAGGCCCCGGCCAGACAGTTACAGTTACACAGGAGGCCCCGGCCAGACAGTTACACAGGAGGCCCCGGCCAGACAGTTACAGTTACACAAGAGGCCCCGGCCAGACAGTTACAGTTACACAGGAGGCCCCGGCCAGACAGTTACAGTTACACAGGAGGCCCCGGCCAGACAGTTACAGTTTGGGCAGCAAACCGTCCTGGAAACCTGTCCTCGATTCCACAGTCTAAGAGCTCACTGGAAACCTGTCCTCGATTCCACAGTCTAAGAGCTCACTGGAAACCTGTCCTCGATTCCACAGTCTAAGAGCTCACTGGAAACCTGTCCTCGATTCCACAGTCTAAGAGCTCACTGGAGAATCACCAGCAGATGGCAAAATTAAAATGAAATACCACGATTCAGATAATGTGAGAGCTGACAGGCGCACGAAGAGACAGCACACAGAGTCTTCCACAGATTAGTGGCATTTCCGTAAGTAATAATAATAATAATAATGAATACTTATATAGCGCCTATTCTCGGCTAGAGACCAAGCTCTAATCGCTTTACAATCCACACTCGTTTACACAACGGGCTGCCTACCTGGGTAGTGCCGACTGAAGAGCTGCCAGCTGGCGCTTCATTCAGTCGTTTCCCGTGTCATCCAGCCAATATCGTTCAATATCGTTCACTAAATTTCCTTACTTCCTTCATTCTTTCCATTTCTCACGCAGGGTGCATGCTATGTGTAACGTGTCACCCATACCAATGGCCAAACTGGCCTGCTCTTCCGAAAGTTGGTGATGGGATTTTACGTGTGTGCAAGATGTTATGCGTGCGTTCACACACGGAACCTCGGTTTACAGTCTCATTCGAAGGAACACACAGAAATGTTAATTTCTTACACTTATGACAACTAAACGAGACATTACGAACCAACCAGCCAGTCAACAGCCATAGATGACATTACGAACCAACCAGCCAGTCAACAGCCATAGATGATAAAGAAGTAAGAAAGAGAGCGAAACAGGTTAAAGTTCAACCTCAATCATGTTTATCAACAAGACATTTTTCTTGTAAATGTTGGTGATAAATGATAGTGTCCTCTACAATCAATCTTTTCAACTTAACCCAACTTTTGTCCTTGTCAACCTGCTTTGTGGATGGCAAACGAAGTCGTTATCTGGACGTCCTTCAACAACGACATTTATGAATATGGTGGAGAAAACAGTGAACAAGACAAACGAAAAGAGATAGAAGGAGAACAGAAAGAAGGAAAAAGAAGGAGACGACGAGAAAAGGGAAAATGATAAAAGAGAACAAAACGCAGAAGGAGAAAATGAAGATGGTGAAGGAGAACGGAGGAGGAGGAGGTGGAGGACAAGGATGGAGGAGGAGGAGGAGGAGGAGGAGGAGGAGGAGGAGGTGGAGGAGGAGGAGGAGGAGCAGGATGAGAAGGTGGAGGTGGAGGAGGAGGAGGAGGAGGAGGAGGAGGAGGAGGAGGAGGAGGAGGAGAACCAATATTCCAAATTCTTGATTTAAAAGAAGTATAAAGAAGATGTGATCAAACTTTTGGCAGTGATGTGGCCTCCAATAAACACAAAGCCCCTGTATTTAAAGTCCATGAGATCTGAAAACGGTGGCTCAAGTCTCAACACTGCCAGGAATTTTCCCTACAGTCTCCACCTTCAACGGTGCTCTGAGTTCAGAGGATATCAGGTCCAGCATCTCACTCACAGCGTTCACTTCAACACGCGAAAAATGTAAAATAACTATACACAAAATATTGTGGTCCTGCTATTCCCGCTTCTTTGAGCTGGGTGTGATTGTGTGGTCTTGTGTTTCATGTATTAGGAACAGAGGTTTGAGGTCCTGTTTCTTGTTTTTGGTTGTTGTCCTTTTTTTTGTTAATCCAGGGTTAAATTGGTGGGCAGTTTATATTCCCGCCTCTTAGTAATCGGATTCATTGTATTGGCTTTTAGTGGTGTTATTTTTCGTTTTCTTACTACATGTGCCTGTCTTATCGCATCACATCTCAGTTCTGTTTGCAGAGGAAGACGAATCAATCCAGGAGGGGGGGGCGGTGGGGGGCGGGGGGGGGGGGGGGGGGGGCGGGGGGGGGGGGGGGGGGGGGGGGCAAAATGTTGACAGAGCACGGCAATGGTCAATAAGCGGCTGAGGGAGGGTGGCAAAAACAAAGGGGGAGGGGGGGGGGGGGGAGGGGGGAGTTTCCAGAATGAAGTAAACTTACACACACACAAAAAAAGTTTTCTTTAGCGCAAAGGGGGGTGGGAGCGATAGCGGTAAGACGCTGCAGGGTGGTGGGAGTGGGTGGTGGCGGTGGTCGAGAGACATCGATCAAGATCGATTCCAGTATCACCCACAGAAGTGCATGAAGAAAATGACAAAAGAAGAGCAAGCATGAAAAGAGCAAACAAACATGAAAATACAGATCAAAATAGAATGTATAAATTAACATGAAAATACATCTCAAAATAGAATGTATAAATTAACATGAAAATACATCTCAAAATAGAATGTATAAATTAACATGAAAATACATCTCAAAATAGAATGTATAAATGAACATGAAAATACATCTCAAAATAGAATGTATAAATTAACATGAAAATACATCTCAAAATAGAATGTATAAATTAACATGAAAATACATCTCAAAATAGAATGTATAAATTAACATGAAAATACATCTCAAAATAGAATGTATAAATTAACATGAAAATACATCTCAAAATAGAATGTATAAATTAACATGAAAATACATCTCAAAATAGAATGTATAAATTAACATGAAAATACATCTCAAAATAGAATGTATAAATTAACATGAAAATACATCTCAAAATAGAATGTATAAATTAACATGAAAATACATCTCAAAATAGAATGTATAAATTAACATGAAAATACATCTCAAAATAGAATGTATAAATTAACATGAAAATACATCTCAAAATAGAATGTATAAATTAACATGAAAATACATCTCAAAATAGAATGCATAAATTAACATGAAAATACATCTCAAAATAGAATGTATAAATTAACATGAAAATACATATCAAAATAGAATGTATACATTAACATGAAAATACATCTCAAAATAGAATGTATAAATTAACATGAAAATACATCTCAAAATAGAATGTATAAATTAACATGAAAATACATCTCAAAATAGAATGTATAAATTAACATGAAAATACATCTCAAAATAGAATGTATAAATTAACATGAAAATACATCTCAAAATAGAATGTATAAATTAACATGAAAATACATCTCAAAATAGAATGTATAAATTAACATGAAAATACATCTCAAAATATAATGTATAAATTAACATGAAAATACATCTGAAAATAGAATGTATAAATTAACATGAAAATACATCTCAAAATAGAATGTATAAATTAACATGAAAATACATATCAAAATAGAATGCATAAATTAACATGAAAATACATATCAAAATAGAATGTATAAATTAACATGAAAATACATATCAAAATAGAATGTATAAATAAACATGAAAATACATATCAAAATAGAATGTATAAATAAACATGAAAATACATATCAAAATAGAATGTATAAATAAACATGAAAATACATATCAAAATAGAATGTATAAATAATCATGAAAATACATATCAAAATAGAATTGACTCATTAAAAGTCAAACAGAAATGTATTTTCTATAACAACATTCTCTAAAACTGCCTGCGTTTGGCAAAATTCGAGAGGTACCCTCCCATTGGCTGTAAGCAATATTCTCTCTCTCTCTCTCTCTCTCTCTTTCTCTCTCTCTCTCTCTCTCTCTCTCTCTCTCTTTCTTTCTGTCTCAATAATCTTCACTTTAAGAAGGGTGTTTATACATTTTCTTCATGTAAACAAACTATATAACGTCATTGTGGTGAGGTGTCTTCTATAATTAGGTTTCATCAACTGTCATCTACTATCACTGCCAAAAAGTATCCATATATATAATGAAATTCGCCCCCTAGATCGATAAAATCAT